>JAODXP020000024.1:9383809-9401309 GCA_027497455.2 Sardinella longiceps | reverse complement strand
GTACCTACTCCACTCGTTGCTTTTCACAATTATGTGATGGCCGCTGATCAAAAGAGCCTATTACTAATGGCCCATTTCCACTAAATCGTTTTAGTACCTACTCATGATTACATTATGGCCACTGACACTGATCAAAAATGGCTTTCTTCTTGTCTTAGGTCAACTGAAGCGCAGCCGGTGTGAGATTGACGTTGAGACGCCTGACTCCATCCTGGTCAACACCAACCTGCGTGCCCTCATCAACAAGCACAACTTCTCCGCCCTGCCGCCCGAGTGCCAGCTGAAGCTCCTCAAGCTGCTGCCCGAGGTGGACCAGCAGGTGGGCACTGGAGTATGTGTGTGTTGGTGTGTGTGTGTGTGTGTGTGTTGGTGTTGGTGTTGGTGTGTGTGTGTGTGTTTCGTGTGTGAGTGTTTGTGTGTGTGTGTTTTTGTGTGTGTGTTTTTGTGTGTGTGTGTTGTGTGTGTGTGTGTGTGTGTGTGTGTGTGTGTGTGTGTGTGTGTGTGTGTGTGTTTCATGTGTGAGTGTGTGTGTGTGTGTGTGTGTGTGTGTGTGTGTGTGTGTGTGTGTGTGTGTGGTGTGTGTGGGGGGGGTGTTGTGTGCATATCAGAGTATGTGAGCGGAGCGGAGTCGGGAGTGAGCAAGCAGCGGAGCGTGCAAAATATAGTCGGAGCGTGGAGCGGAGTTTTATCCAAAGGCCGGAGCGAACAGAATGAGCCGCTCCAGTTTCGCTCCGGTACCGCTTACAACACAACGAGTTTGGAGCACGCAAAAATTCACCCAGAAATTCCCTGTGCCCTCAAAAACTTTAGCCTCAAAAGTAATTCCTTGTGATATCATGGGAGCTGGGAATAAGGTGGATAGCATCCCAATAGGCTACCTGCACTGAGAACAAGCAGTAACAGGTGCAGTAACACGCGCTCTCTTTCATTTTGCACATACGTGCGCATTAATGAGTTCTGCTGCTTCTTAAAGTTGAACAAAGACGTGCTTTTGTTTCATATAGCCTACTTCCATACAGTTAATGTTAATAATTTTGTGTAGGCTATGCTTTCTACGTCATTGCAAAATGGGCCGGTCTTGCCCACATCCTTGTTCCACAGTTAACCTTAACCATAACAATGCATTACATTGAATCATCTTAATTAAAATGTTGGCAGTTAGGCAGTAGCCTAAATATGCTTTGCATTATGTTCTTGTTGCATTTGCGATGGATGCATTGTACAAATTCGCTAGCTAAGCTATATCCTCATAATCTCCTATTTCTCTAACATGAAAATATTAATAAATCCGTCAATGATTCTCGGGCGTCTTCAATCTTTATCGCGCTGGTGAGGAGGAAACATTGGAACTTTAATGATATTATAGCCTATACTGCAGCCTAAGTATGGAGCCTTATTTTTATAATTTAGGATTTTTATAATTTTCATGTAGACAACAGTAGTTTTCCATTGACGCACTTATGGGCTGCGCTTCATGATTTTCAGAAATGGTCTTAAAAATAACGCTGCGTCCGTCAATAATCTCTGACCCGTGCCTGGATGGAATTCGTGGTGATACCACTTCAGTAAGCAAGGACACCTATTTTAATTTAGAGACAACCAAGCAGTGGATTATGCACGTACACATATCCAACTACACTGCAATCAAGGCCCCACCACAGTCCAGAAGTGAACTGGATTGTTTTCGCATGTAACATAACACGCAGAAATTGACAACTTTATAAGAGTTGAGCGAGCGAGGAGCGATTTTACCGGAGCGGGATAAAATTTTAGGTGAGCGGAGAGCGAAATTGAGCGGAGCGTTCTGATGTGACCTTGAGCGCCGGAGCGGAGAGATGGAACACACACTTGAGCGGGGAGCAGATTTTTTTGCGCTCAGCTCCGCTCATGTACTCTGGTGCATATGTACTGTATGAATCTCTGTTGTTAGTTTGTACATGTGCACTTGGGAAAGTGATACACAGTGTGTTTATCAGAGTTTGTTTGTATAATAAGTTAAGTGTGTGAATGTGTGTTTTTAGAGGCATGTAAATGTGTGTATTTATGTGTGTGTGTGTTGCGGTTATGTGCAAGCATGCGTGCATTCTGGCATCTTCTGCCACTAACGCCCACGAGAGGACACATGCCAGGGCACCATCTGCTGTGAAGATGAGAGAGACGTAATTAAGAGATTGGTGCGAGGCATTGGCCCTGATCTCCCGTTAAGGACAACAGGGTTCAGTGCTGAAACAGGGCCAGGATAAAGGAAGTTAATTACAACCTAGCGCCAAACTATATTTGAAACTGATAGCTGTGCCAAATTAGGTGATGATCATGGCAGTAGTTAATGTGATAATGGTGATGGTGACAGTAAGGTTGACGGTGATAATCATGATGGACTTTGATTAGGTGGTGGTTATATTTGTGATGATGATGATGACGATAATGGCACTGATCTTAAAGATTGATTGCCATTATTACAGTGTTATTGCTTCATTATGATGGTGTTAATGTTTTTTAAACATTTTATTTTTGAAAGTTTTCAGAAGACAAAGTACAGGAACAGTAAGACACGACAGACTCACAAGACACAGACACAACGTAGACAGGAACAAGACAACACAACAAATTAACTACAAAGACTGCCAGTCCATGGAAAATATTCTTCTTAATGAGTCCGTGTGTTGATGGGTTTTGATGGATGCCATTTCTCTCTTTCATTAGGTGGTGGTTATATTTGTGATGACGATGATGACGATAATGGCACTGATCTTAAAGATTGATTGCCATTATTACAGTGTTATTGCTTCATTATGATGGTGTTTGTATGATGGGTTTTGATGGATGCCATTTCTCTATTCCCAGGCTTGCATGGACGGCCCCACTCTGAAGGTCACGGGCTCTGCCTTAAACAACGAGTTCTTCACCTCGGCCGCCCAGTCCTGGAAGGAGCGCCTCTCAGAAGGTTTGACTCATTCTCTTCTCCAAACCAGCCAAGTGTATCCAAGTCAACAATTTGCCATTTTGTTTTTGCAAATTAGATGGTCAAAACCTCAAAATCCGTCTTGTGAACAGGGCTAGATGAATTCAGCACACTTTAATTAAGTTAAAAAGACCTGTTCACAACTTTTACTAAAAAAATGCTTCTAGAACCCTTATAGAGGGACTTTTTCTGAAAATGTGTCTAGTCTACAAAGTATTCAATCAAAAAGAGAAAAAGGAATGCTTCACTAGATTGTTTATCCAAACTTAGTGAAAATGGGGCTTCAAAATAGCCATTAAGAGATAAAAAAAAAAAAGCTTTTTGAGGCACTCCTTATAAAATGAAAAAGCCTTTATTAAATTCTGGCTACATGGCAACAAAGTATTTATTTTATATACCAGGACATCCCTTTAAAAGTGTTCTAAAGAGCGTATCTCCAGTAGGAATGTCTGGGAGATAAAAAGCCTTTGTTTTTTTCCCCTTGAGGCTTACTTACTGTGAAGGGTTGCTTTTGCGTTGCAGGAGAGTTCACCCCAGAACTGAGGCTGAGGATGAGGCAGGAGTTTGAGAAGGAGAAGAAAGTGGAGCTGTGGAAGGAACACTTCTTTGAAAACTACTACGGCGAGCAGTAAGTCCCGTCAGAGGTAGTTCCTCCACTAGAACACATATACTCTAGAGTGCATCACCCATAGTGATGTTAATAGAGTCATATCAAAATGGCTGTTGAGAAGCATGTGTGTGTCATGCTTCTATGGTACTATGTTATTTGTCAGGAATTGCAAACCTGAATCAAATGAGAGAAAAAAAAGACTTATGTTCAATTGTATTATACCTTTGGTAAGCTATGATGGACAGATCTGTCCCTTTTTTTAGTTTTTCTGTCTTTCTTTCTGTGCGGTTTGTCATCTCTTCTTGCTTTCTCTGTACAGTTCTGGTTTGACTTTAGAAGAGTCCAGAGAGCTCCTTGACGATGCAGGGACAGATGCTCCTTCTCAGGAGTCAACCGCGCTTCCCTGTAAACAGTCAGCCAAGGACGTTCGGGAACGCAGCCAAGACCTCCAACCCTCACCCGCAGAATCCGAATCGGAGTCGGCGCCAGTGAAGCCAGTCGTCCAGGCGGCCGTTCCTGCCGAACTGCCGCAGAGAAGATCCCAGGCTCAAGTTCCTGAGTTCCCCCGCACTACCCCCACGCTCACACGGTCCATGTCCCTGAGGGCTGAGGCCAGCCAGCAAGCAGCAGCAGCAGCACAAGAGGCTTCAGCCCTGGAGAAGGCACCTACTCTAGCACCAGCTCAGGCCAAGGCTCAGGCTCAGGCTCAGGCTCAGGCTCCTAGTCCAAGTCCAAGACCAACTCCAACTCCAACTCAAGCACCAGTTCCAGCTCCAGCTCCAGCTCCAGCTTCACCTTCAACCCCAACTCCAACTCCAGCTCCAGCTCAGGAAGGACCCACTCCATCTCAGTCTCCATGTCCATCTCCATCTCCAGCTCCATCTCCAGCTCCTTCCTCCACTACACCGACTCCTGTCTCTGTCTCTGCGTCTGTCTCTGTTCCCTCTCCAGTCCCCAGTCCTCTATCTCCTGGTGCTTCTGTCACCTCCCCCACAGCACGGGCCTCTGGCACTCCAGGCAGAGACGAGAAGAAGATCCAGGCTGCCCGCAAGGACAGTCCAGCAGCCACACCAGCCCCAGCAATGGTAGAGAGTCATGTGACTTCTTCTCCTCCTCCTCCTCCTCCTGCTCCTTCCACACCAAACGAGTCGCTGAAAAGGAAGTCCTCCAGCCAGCAGGAGGCGGAGGCGGAGGCGAGCCCGGAAAAGAAGCCATGCCCGACTCAAACGACAGGCACCACGGCTTCATCATCATCATCATCATCATCATCATCATCATCCTTTTCCTCTTCCTCGTCCACCCCACCACCCACCACCACCTCTTCATCACTGCCGTCACCTGCAGCATCGGCGCCTGCAGTTACTCCCAGCAAAGAGCAGCGGGTGCCTCCTCTCATTGTAAGTCTGGCTATGGAGACATCTACTGTACATACATTCTTTGTCTTTGTTCATATCATTATTGTCATTTGACTTCATCCCAGTGTCTCTCCTAACCCAAATCGTGAAGCTCATTCATGCCGGTTAAAGCAGAACGTGGAACGTTTCAACCCATGGGTTTCCTCCATGTCATGGGTATTAGCAGGCTAGCTTGCCCAATGCTCATATCTGAATGGATTTTTATCAATCCTCTGCTAAATGAAAGTATTTAAAGCCTTCTGACAGCGGAAAAGTTCCAGAGTTCTCTTTTTTTAAACCTTTTTTTAGGGGTTAAAGGAAAGTACCGGAGTAAGTTTAAGCATAGCTCCGAGCCTTCTAACAGCAATATATTTAGCATGAAATGAAAGAATTTCGAACAGCATAGACCTAACGCAAACGCGAAACACTTTACATTGAGTCAATGTAACCTCAGATCTTACTTTTGGTTTCCAACAGTCAGGTCTCATTGATTTAGTCTTAAGTGCCTGTTTGCTTCTGCGTTCGTGTTCGATCTGTGCTGTACCAAATTATTTTGTTCCACTCGCTAACAAGCGCATTTAGCAAGCTCTTTCAACAGGGCTATGCTTGACTTCACTCCGGTATTTTCCTTTAAAGAAGATTCAGATGGATTCAGCCATGTGCATGTTTGTGTGACATGTTTTACAATCATCTTGTTCTGCATGCCCTGCAATCAAAGAATGTGACATTTGTAATACAATGTGATGTGTAACACTGTCCTTCTCCTTCTCCCTTCTTGCTTCCCTCAGATCCCTGTTTCTCGTATCTTGGCAGCTGCTCCTCCTCCCAGCCCCGTGTCCCCCCGAGCCCCTCTGGTGGTGGCCCCCCCTCGCTCAGGCCGCACTGGCGCCCGCACGCTGGCCGACATCAAGGCCAAAGCCCAGCAGGCGCGAGCTCAGAGGGCGGCCGCCGCAGCAGCCGCAGGCACCTCCCCGCGTGGGCCAGGCCTAGGGTCTGGTGGAGGCAGTGCCCCCTCCACCCCTACATCACTGTCCAGCGGGAGCGAGACGCCCTCCCCGGTCAAACTCAGCCCCGCGTCACCGGCCTCCGCCGGACGCCTTTCTCACACGCCACCCAGCGCCTCCGTCACAGACGTCAGAGGTGCGCCTGGGTCGCAAACCAACCAACCGCATTCGCACGGCATTTTCAGGCCCTCGCTCACACACCTTCAGAGACCGCCCACAACCACCCCCGGCCCTGTTGGAAACATCATGGCGGCCGCCACCTCCTCGCTCATCGCCTCTCTCAAGTCCGTCTCGTCCTCCATCCCGGCCAACAACCCGCTGGTCACCCAGCTGCTGCAGGGCAAAGAGATCCCCTTGGAGAAGATCCTCCCCAGGCCTCTGGCCCGGCCCGAGAACCCTCACCCTCACCACCACCACCACCACCACCACCATCACCATCACAAGTCCACAACACCCACAGCTGGGCACGAGGACCAGAGCAAGCTTCGACAGCAGGTCCCAGGTCAGCTGGCGATGCACACTCCCATGGGTGCCTCCGGCCCTGTCAGGCCTGGGTTCAGGGCGGAGCAGCAGTCGGCCTCCTCTCACCAGCCGCTGGACAAGGAGACTCAGGAGCAGATCCTGCAGGTGTTCATGCAGCGGAGTCAGCCACCGTACGGGTCCGCCACCGTCTCGCAGCTCGGCGTCCCGCAACCTCCGCAGTCGCTTTCTCCCCAGAGTTGTCTGGATCGCCCCTTCTTCCCCGCGGGGCTGCTGGGTCGCAAGCGCAGCTCCCGTCCGGCCATGACGGGCCACTACCTGCTCAACGTGTCCACCTACGGGCGCTCCGACAGCAGCAAGCGCGCGCACCTGTCTGTCCCGCAGGCGAGCCTGAAGACGGAGAGCCCCGAGGTGGGGGAGGGGGCGCGGCTGAAGGAGGAAGAGCCGGAAGAGAAGAAGGTGACGGTGGGAGAGGAAGGGCAGGAGGGGGTGGAGGAGAAGAGGGTGAAGATGGAGGAGTCTGACAGCCCCCAGAGGTGCTCGTGGGTGAAACAGGAGGCCGGGTTGGACGGCCCTAACCCTGAGATGCTAACGACAGGCAGCACCAGCAACACACAAAGTGGCTCACACACCACCAGCAGCAGCAGTAATAATCACTCCGAGAGCCCTCAGGGGCGGGGCCAAGCATTGGGGCCCTGCTCTTACGGGGGCACCATCAGCATGTCCGTCCCCCCCGCACTCAACCACACCTCGGCAAGCTCCAGCACCCCCACCGCCTCCTCCGCGCAGACACCGTCGGAAGCCGACGCCAGCAGCGGCAGCGTCATGTCCTTCTCCGTCACTGTGACCACCATCCCCGCCGGTCACCACCCGGGGGGCAACCCGGACGAGGACTCCCCCGAGCAGGTGTTCATGGAGGGCGGCAGCATGGAGGAGGTGCAGTCCAAGTGCTACTGCCGCCTCAAGGCCATGATCATGTGCAAGGGCTGCGGGGCCTTCTGCCACGACGACTGCATCGGGCCCTCCAAGCTCTGCGTCTCCTGCCTGGTGGTACGATGAGGGTGGCAGCAGCAGCAGCGAGGAAGGTGCCCAAACTGAAACTCCGTCTGACTGTCTCTGTGTAGGGGGAGAGAGAGAGAGAGAGAGAGAGAGGAAGGGGGTGTACAGGGCCTTCAGGGATCCTAGTTGTCTCAAGCCGGAGGCTAGGGTGCCCCCCCACTACCCTACACTAACATGGGGGTCTCTGTCAGCTTGGGGGAGCTCAATTCTCCTCATCGTTTGTGGGAAGCAACACAAGCACCTTGACTTCAAAAGAAAACAAACATAAAAAACCTGAGGCACGACTTTGAGTAGTGGCAATATTTTCTAACTCTGATGTTTTGTTTTCGCGATTATTTTTTTAAACGATTGTCGAGGCATAGCTTTTGCGTTTGTGTTTTTTAAAGAAAAAAAAAAGAGAGAGAGAGAGAAATAAAACACAAATGACTGTGGATATTTTTGTAGAACTATAAAGGGCAATTAGGAATTTCCTGTGACACTTCACTCCCGGTTGCCCTCGTACAGAGAACAGCGTAGTGGTGTGAGTGGATTTTACAATACACTCTCTGCTGTGGCTCATGACTCTCCACAGTCAATTGCATAAAGAGCTGCCCTCGAGCCACTATATAATGCCAGCTAACTGGTGGCTGTTGGCTAAACGTGTCGAGGGCAGGAGAAGAGGGGGATGGATAGGGCTTGATTTTAAAGCATGGAGCTTATCCGTAATCACACTCAACCTTGAGACACAGCCAAGGTGTTTTTTTTTTGTTTTTGTTTTGTTTTTTTTCTAGAAAGATGTGGATTTATTATATCAAAATAGCTTGCTCAGTGAAGGTGGCAATAATTTTGTTCCTCCAAAATATTTATATTAGATGCAAAACCTCTGTCGATCTACGAAGAGAGAGAGATAGTCATCTGGATTAACTAACTTTTCTATAAAAGGTTGCACATAACTTTTTTGTAGAAGAACTGCAGGGTTAAGGACTCCAGGTGCTTACAGTCCAAACTGAGAAAAGTGCAAGGACACAAGACATGATCTCTGTAAGACGTGTTTTCTCAGGAGTAGAGAGCCCAGGTCGTGCCATTTCAGTGTATGAGTGCAAGTATGTGTGTCTGTGTGTGCGTGCGCGTGTATCTGAGTTTGTGTCACACTTGAGAGTCTCTTCAAACTGTGTGAACTGGTACTGCCTCCCCCAGCCAAGCTTTGGGAAACTGTAGATATCCTGTTGCGTACAATCTCTGAGACGTTTTCAGAAAAGAAAATTAACAAATATATTGAAACAAAAAGCTTTTATGTCCGTTTTTGTAGTAGCTGTGAGATCAGTGAAGTAAAGCGTAACACTCAGAAGGGAGAACATGAAGAGTTGTGCTTCAATGCTTTTTTTTTTTGTATTGTAAATATGGGCTTTTGTGGCGTTGTATTAAGGAAATTTAATTTTCTATCTTAATTTTGTGTATCTTGCTTAAACATATCCATGTTGACATGCTTGAGTTTTAACTTACAAAAGAAACTTGTGTATAAAGAATCAATGAGAAAAAAAAAAAAATCACACTATAGGTGTCTAAACGCTAACTGTTCAACCATAGAGCTGTCCGCAGACAATTCAGAGTGAAGTCACACATGAGTTGGTCTATTTTAGTATGTGTACATCAACTTCCTGTAACACGGGTGTGCATGCTGTTTTCATCCTAAAAGAAACATACCAATCATTTTATAACGTCTACGAAGACCCTAAGACAATTGCAAACCTTCTTTTCTATGTCATTTCCATGGTAATATACCAAAGTTGACTTATGGAAAACTAAATATTCAGGATTTTGTTTTTAATGTCTGACTAGTTAAGCAAAGTAATATATTTTAAGTAATATATTTTATTAATAATAAAAAAAAATCTATTTACAAAATTGTTTTTAAAAAGAAACAGGGTATTTGTTAGAGCTCTATATGGACTGTTTGGTAAGCCTCTGTCCATCCGGGACAAGACTGTTTCTACAGATTTTTTTTGTAACAGAACGTCCCTGACTGACCTTTCCTATGTGGCCCTCCTTGTCTTATTTCTGTATTTTTGTATGAATGTGTGTGTGTGTGTGTGTGTGTGTGTGTGTGTGTTGGTGTTGGTGACCCTCACCATGGTAATGTGACCTCTGACCTTTGACCTTTGTTAAATGCATGGTTAAGTGCAGGGTTCAGTGTCATATAGACAGGAATGATGTGAGGTGGGGCCTATGTTTGTATAGAGGGATTATAGAGTCTGCATGGACACTATGGGAATGGTATTGTGTGTGTGTGTATAGCCACATAGTCTATGTGAACACATTATGTGAATGACGTGTGTGTGTGTGTGTGTGTGTGTATGGTGTTGGGTGGGTATTTAGTGTGTGGGTGTGCGACTGTTGTAGTCAGAAACATGTCTGAAACACTCGACTTGGAGTGATGAAACATGATTTATTATTTTTGTTTATTTCAAGGTTTTGTTTGTTTGTTTGTTTGTTTAGATTTTCCCCTCCAGTCAGACCCAGTAGGTTAACCCTGACCCCTGATTGATTAGTGTCTGATCTCCTCTAGTGAACTGTCTCTCAAGTTGGTGACGCGTTGTGCACTGGGAGAGGATGAATAATGAATTGGCTGACGAAAGGCAAGAGGCCGGCCGCTCTAACAACTGGATAAGTGGGTGAGTGGGTAACCACAGAGTGAGGTAAAACCAATCAGGACGTTCCAGTTGTTTGGCCACTCGTGCCAGTGTCAAAAAAAAAAAAAAAATGCACTCCCCACTTTTAGTGCTCAAACAGCTAACCCTTTTGTAGATGCGTGGAGCAGGATGAATGTGCAGGCTATTGATTCGGAGGAGGAAAAGTCAGATGATTAGTTGTTGTTTTTGGTGTTGTGGGCATTTTTAACATTCTCCAGTTCCCCCAGTGTGTGTGATATTCATGTGGAAGCTTTCTGAACTCTGTATAAAAAAAATAAATAAAAAAAATAAAAAAAAAAGATGAATGTAATATAGCAGTCCTAATCAGCACTTGTAAACAAAGTGTATTTTACCATCAAATATTATGAATAAATGACAAAGAATGACACACTCTTGAATTTGCTTGAAGTTTTCTTTGTGCTGAAGTGATTCTCCCCCGTAAACAGCTGAAGTCAAAGGTTAAACTTTAATACCCTACAGTAGCCTACAGATCAATTAAGTGTATTGTTATTTTCTGTTGGGTGTTTGAAAGGCCAAAACAAAAGTCTTGTTTAAACTACTCTGAACGATTATATTATCACTAGTAACAGTTGATTTGATTATAATACAAATAGCTACTCTAGGTACTGGTAGGCCTACCACCAATTTCATGAATCCCCTACACAATTTTTCAAGGCAATTTAACCCGTCAGGAAAGGTTTCTGAAGCCTTTCCTCCTTCACTATGAAGCTGCTGTTCTCTGCTGCCCTCTGCCGTTCAAAAGGAGGAAGTGGTAGAGGACAGTAGTGGAGTGGAGGAGAGGAGGAGGACGACAGATGAGTGGAGGGGAGAGGCTGGCAGGCAGCGCACTCGCACTAGTATCGGTGCCTACCGCAGTTCTTTCGGACCGAGTCAAGCGGAACGGCGTGCGCACTACGATGTGTAATCGAGTCCCAGTCGTGTTGAAATAAGAGGGGTGACACGGTTTTGACACCTGCAACTGTTTCCATATTCGTGAGCGCGAAACCTATATGATTCAGGGGGAAATACTTCTCCCGAGGCAAAGATCACTTCTCTCTCTTCTGTAGATTCTGATGATGGTAGCGCAACCTGCGTGATTTCCTGCTGGTAAGATAATTACTTCATGATTATCCTACTTGGCATGACAGGCTTCTAGGATGCGAAAGCCCATTTTTTTAGTAAGAAACTGCTTGTACATTCAATGAGAAATAACTACATCCTCTGAATGTCTCCACAGTGCTGTAGTGTCGGAGCCAGTTCGTTGGAGGAAAGGTAATTCGTGACTTAAATTAGCAATATGGCCGGGGGGTTGACGTACAATCGACATTTTTCTTTAATTGAGATGTGTGGATTTTGTGCTATTCTTTGTTAAATGCATCTTGTGCGGAGGTGTGACATAGGGCCATCTCGAGCGCGCGATGCTACCGCATTCGCAGTCCTCACGCTGACACGCGTCAAAGGATGTTATCAAGACCGGGCAAAGGAACGGTTGGAAAAGCTAATTCTTAGTGATTTCCAATATGTCTTGTCAGCTATTCATATTTTTCCTGCCAAATGCATCGCTCAAATATAGCTCGTGAAAAACGGCAGTGATGGGATGGCCAATAGTAGGCTCCTACCAGGGATTCAGTAGGTATCGCTAGGCTATGACATAATGTTTGGAAACACCGCTCATTATCGGTGGGGGTCGCCACCCACGCAAAGGTGCATGGAATTACGTTATGCAGAATGGATTGATCTTGACAAATGTGCCTGTAACGAATTCTACAAACAAATATTTCACTGAAGTGACAACATATTGGTTTACCATACATGCATGAACAGACATTGCCTTTCAATTTCAGGACAAAAGGGGAAATGTTAAATATGCATAGCCTATCAATTATTCATTGATGGCGCTTACAGTTACATCTCGATCAGTCTTTTAAAAGCGAAGCACCCCGTTGCGCGTAATTAGTGCATCATTCGTCTGCTTGTGCGATGCAGGCTGACACCTGGTCACGTGGGCGTGTTCTTGATTTGAGATTTGATTCCGAGGTGCTTCTGTGTGCTGTCACCATCACCATAGTCACTAATGATCCTATGAAAAAAGGGACAGAAGCACACTGGATCTCGGGGGGCCTGTAGGGTTGAGTAGTCCTAATCCGCTGCTCTGAAAGTCACACACGTATCTTTCTGAAGTTGTCTTTTATGTGGAGTTTTCATCACTGTATTGACATATGAAAAACAGTGAACGACTTTAATTTCTCTCATAGGAACCTCCCCTTATGTATCAGTTACCTTGAAACTAACTCACTGACAGGTAAAGTGTCTATTGTTTTCTTTAAAAAACCTTGATAACTTAAGTTTTCCACATAATTTTGGTGTAAACAAATAATTGCATACAAACGTCTCCGCTCTTTAAGGAGTTAGTTGCATGTTATAGGCCTATACTATTGAGAAATAATTTCTTCCTGTCATTTCTTGCAATTCCATTGATCCATTGATTGATTCCATTTACAAAAATAATGGTGTTCTCTCATTTGTGTCTATGTCTATGTTAAGTGGGAATTCTAACTTGGATAACTTAGATTCTAACTTATACATACGCAGTCATGGCGATTTTGAAAGGTTATCACACAGCTTGCTTCATTGCAGTCTAAACATAATCATCAACATTGTTTCCTGCTCCTGTGAGTGTCCCTCCACCTGTTACCTGCTCAGCTTGCTTCCTGCCCTCCCACTGATTCCCCCCACCCCTCTTCCTCTCTGCACACTGCCTCCTCCTCTCCTCTCTCTGCATGCCGCCTTTCATAGCCTCCCTCAAACTTTTTAAAGGTGGGCTCCGCTGAAGGTTACTGAGGAATTGTTCATGTTCTAAGACTTGCTCTTTCGCTCTCAGATTTCTATAATGCTTTTGTGATTAATAGGGCCTATGCTGTGCTGTGCTGTGCTGTGCAGGGGAAAACTGAAATGAGTAAAAAAGTAGCATTTGAAAGGTTTTGTAAAAAGAGCCGTGACTGTGTTCACTGCACCAGCTGGATGACTCATCCACTAACTCAGTCCTCAGCTGCCAGTGGTCCTTTAGCCTTCCCTTAAGGAAATAAGCAACACCAGATCATAATACCATAGCATAGACATTTACAGCTAAGCTAAGCTAAGTAGACCAGATGATTGAGAAGTCTGATAAGATGTTATCCACACATGCTGCGTCTCCTCACTCGTTTGGATGTAAATGAGCGTTTTCACGGCATCTGTGAGATAGTGCTCTTCCTGCCCCAGAGCGAGAGACATGAGAGACATGAGAGAGAGAGAGAGAGAGAGAGAGAGAGAGACATGAGAGAGAGAGAGAGAGAGAGAGAGAGAGAGAGACTCTTAGTGAGAAGCAATCATGGCAAGGCTTCTTCCAAGTCAGCTGAGGGCACAGAGGCCCTTTTGAGTCGCTGCGCAACAAGAACCTTGAAACAGTCAATGAAATGAAAGATGCCTACACACACACACACACACACACACACACACATACACACACAAATACACCTGAGCACTAAAATGTTAGGGCATCTTTTGTGTTTTTGTAAAATGCTTGGTTAAATAAATGAATAAATAAATTTCTACTTTCAAGAGACTCTTGAAGACCCAGCTCTTTCAAGAGTATCTCTTGTCCTAGTTCGTTAAATTACTTGGAATGCACTGAGCTAGTACTTCTAAACTCTTGCACTTGCTCTCCTATTAGCAAATGGCACTCCCAGTAGGCACTTACTTGTATTGTGTTGCAGCTTAATTGTTATCCATCTTTTGTAAGTCGCTTTGGATAAAAGCGTCTGCTAAATGCATAAATGTAAATGTAAATAAATAAAAAAAAATGAATCCTCACCAGATAACTTAATTTGAACTCTGCCTTTGTCTCCATCACTTTGCCTTCCCTCATCTTTTTTTTTTATTATTATTTATTTTTTTTTTCATTTCACATGTAACCTGCCTGTGTCGCACTACATTTTGTAAACATGTCATCAGCTATATCAAATTCTTATCATGGGGAGTAGTATTACTGGGACATCCTGGTCTATATATGATATGGCATTTTCTCGCTCGTTGTCAGATATCTGATATCATACTCGGCAAATGATGGTGCAGGTGAAACTTTAGACTGGGTGGTCACTGTGATGTGCTTATGTATCTCCCTCTTTCTGTGTGTGTGTGTGTGTGTGTGTGTGTGTGTGTGTGTGTGTGTGTGTGTGTGTGATTCTCAGAATGATTGAAGAGAGCAGTAAAAGCGGGAAGTCCCTTGTGGAGAAGAGGCAGCTCTTCATGGAGATGAGTGAGTCCATGGCTTGCACCCTCCCTCTCTCTGCTCTCCTCCCTCTCTCTCTCTCCGCTCCTCTCTCTCTCTCTGCTCCTCTCTCTCTGCTCCTCTTCCTCTCTCTCTCTCTGCTCCTCTCTCTGCTCCTCTCCCTCTCTCTGCTCCTCTCTCTGCTCCTCTCTCTCTCTCTCTCTGCTCCTCTCCCTCTGCTCCTCTCTCTCTCTGCTCCTCTCCCTCTGCTCTCCTCTCTCTGCTCCTCTCTCTCTCTCTCTCTCTCTCTCTCTCTCTCTCTCTCTCCCTCCCTCTCTCTGCTCCTCTCTCTCTCTCTCTCCTCTCCTCTCTCTCTGCTCCTCTCTCTGCTCTCCCTCTCTGCTCCTCTCTCTCTGCTCCTCTCTCTCTGCTCCTCTCCCTCTCTGCTCCTCTCCCTCTGCTCCTCTCTCTCTCCGCTCCTCTCCCTCTCTGCTCCTCTCTCTCTCTCTCTCTGCTCCTCTCTCTCTCTGCTCCTCTCTCTCTCTGCTCTCTCTCTCTCTGCTCCTCTCTCTCTCTCTCTCTGCTCCTCTCTCTCTGCTCCTCTCTCTCTCTCTGCTCCTCTCTCTCTCTCTCTCTCTCCCTCCCTCTGCTCCTCTCTCTCTCTGCTCCTCTCTCTCTGCTCCTCTCTCTCTGCTCTCTCTCTCTCTCTCTGCTCCTCTCCCTCTCTGCTCTCTCTCTGCTCCTCTCTGCTCCTCTCTCTCTCTGCTCCTCTCTCTCTCTCTGCTCCTCTCTCTCTGCTCCTCTCCCTCTCTGCTCTCTCTCTGCTCTCTCTCTCTCTCTCCTCTCTCTCTGCTCCTCTCCCTCTCTGCTCCTCTCTCTCTCTCTCCCTCTGCTCCTCTCTCTCTCCGCTCCTCTCTCTCTGCTCCTCTCTCCTCTCTCTCTGCTCCTCCCTCTCTGCTCCTCTCTCTCTCTCTCTGCTCCTCTTCCTCTCCCTCTCTCTGCTCCTCTCTCTCTCTCTCTCTCTCTGCTCCTCTTCCTCTCTCTCTCTCTGCCTCTCCCTCTCTCTGTCTGCTCCTCTCTCTCTCTGCTCCTCTCCCTCTGGTCCTCTCTCTCTCTCCCTCTGCTTCTCTCCCTCTGCTCCTCTCCCTCTCTCTCTCTGCTCCTCTCTCTCTGCTCCTCTCTCTCTCTCTGCTCCTCTCTCTCTCTCTCTCCCTCTCTCTCTCTCTCTCTCTGCTCCTCTCTCTCTCCCTCTGCTCCTCCCTCTCTCCCTCTCCCTCTGCTCCTCTCCCTCTCTCTCTCTGCTCCTCTCCCTCTCTCTCTCTGCTCCTCTCCCTCCCTCTCTGCTCCTCTCCCTCTCTCTCTCTGCTCCTCTCCCTCTCCCTCTCTGCTCCTCTCCCTCTCTCTCTCCTCTCCTCTCCCTCTCTCTCTGCTCCTCTCTCTCTGCCTCTCCCTCTGCTCCTCTCTCTCTCTGCTCCTCTCTCTCTCTCTGCCTCTCCCTCTGCTCCTCTCTCTCTCCCTCTGCTTCTCTCTCTCTCCCTCTGCTTCTCTCTCTCCCTCTCTGCTCCTCTCTCTCTCCCTCTCTGCTCCTCTCTCTCCCTCTCTGCTCCTCTCTCTCTCTCTCTCTGCTCCTCTCTCTCTCTCTCTCTGCTCCTCTCTCTCTCTGCTCCTCTCTCTCTCTCTCTGCCTCTCCCTCTGCTCTTCTCTCTCTCCTTCTGCTCCTCTCTCTCTCTCTCTCTGCTCCTCTCTCTCTCCCTCTCTCTCTCCTTCTGCTCCTCTCTCTCTCTGCTCCTCTCTCTCTCTCTCTCTGCTCCTCTGCCTCCCTCTCTGCTCCTCTGCCTCTGCCTCTGCCCCTCTGGCTGGGCTCCCTCTGTTCCTCAGCCTGGGCTCTGAGTGCTTCAGAGGGGTGCCGTGCCGTGCAGCTTTACCAGACTGTCCATTTCACTTTGTGCAATTAATTAGTTACTGGAAGCACCCACTCTAAAATGTCCAGTAAACTGTATTGTCAAGAGTGTAATCTATGTATTGATTCTTTGACGAGACTCAAGATTGTGTAATGCAAGCTCCTCGTCAGCTGGTCTTAATAGGCCTTTCTGTGAGAGACAAACTCTACTGATCCTGGATCAGACAGTGCCAGAGCTATATTGCTGTAGTTTGATATAAGCAGAGAGGGAGCCAACTGATGCTGAGATCTCTTTTGGAAGGTTGAAGTCTTGAGTAATAACCTAGCGCATGAATTCCACAGGGGCTCAAAACTTTGATGTGATCCGACTCTCAACATACAGAACAGCTTGCAAGCTGCGCTTTGTGCAGAAGAGATGCAACCGTAAGTTAAATCGCTCATTTGGTGGGAAATGTCTTAAAAGCTTTTTCTGTCATACACACTCATGTGTTATGTAAGGGCTGCAATAATTAAATCATTAATCAGTTAGTTGTTAATAATTGTGATCATTTTAAGGGGGAAACATTACTAGTCATTTTAAAATTAGAATGTAAATTTGAATATGATTAGAACTGGGCTTTAAACCTCACTTAACGAAGTGTTCTTTCTCTCTTCCACTCTCACTCTTTCTTTATTGTTTCTTTCGCTCTCTTTCTCTCTCTCTCTCTCTCTCTCTCTCTCTCTCTCTCTCTCTCTCTCTCTCTTACCTTCACCTCTCCTTCTGTTTCATATTTCTTTCCCAGTGCATCTGGTGGACGTGTGGAACATGATCGAAGCCTTCCGTGACAACGGCCTGAACACGCTGGAACACCAGGCCGAGATCAGTGTGTCTCGTCTGGAGACCATCCTGTCCTCCATCTACTACCAGCTCAACAAGCGGCTGCCCACCACCCATCAGATCAATGTGGAGCAAAGCATCGGCCTGCTGCTCAACTTCATGGTGGCCACCTATGACAGGTAATCAAAACAAGGCACGGGGTAATGTTGCAACACCGTGATCCAGACATTGCGGTCGGTGCCAAGTTAGTGTGAACACTGTTCCGCACAAACAATCCCTGCTACCATTCCTGACTGCGCAAATACAGGTGTCAAGGAGGGTCCATTTAAGTGGTTGTACCTGGTTTGATGAACACA
>JAODXP020000024.1:9368809-9378809 GCA_027497455.2 Sardinella longiceps | reverse complement strand
ATGGTAGCATGATCATATACCCATGTTAGTGTGTCAAAAACCAGCTTATCAGAACGGCGCCCACTCATGTCCATTGCGTCACTACACTAAACATTCTAGCGTTCATCGTTGCCAAGTGACCCCTTGAAGGCTAAAACGTCCCATTTCATAAACGGTTGGTCAGAGAAGTACTGTTCTATGCAGCTCCAGAAGAACAGTACTTTGTAGAACTAATACTTGGAAGCATCCAGCCCCTGAAATGGGACGCAGCCAAGGTCTTTGGTCTTTTTTGCCCTCAAGCTTCCAGTGATGCCTTAAAGCAAGGGTGGACAATCATTTTGGCTGCAGGGCCACACTGGGTTTTAGATTTTGACTAATGGGCCGGTGTTAACAGTCAACCGGTTGATGCGGGTTGATGCCGGTAAATTAGAAAGTCTCAAACCAGTAGTCCCACTTTCTTCAGAGGCCATGTTAACATGCAGGGTTAAAAGGGGGAATTTGTATTTCATGAATACAACAAATTTGATAAATCAGGCCTATAATCTCAGTCATCTTGGCTAAATGAGAAATGATTCCATTTTGGGAAGGTTCCACTGCATTAAATAGCTCAATGGGCTGCATGTGGCCCCCGGGCCTTAGTTTGCCCAAGTCTGCCTTAAAGGAAAGCACCGGAGTGAATTCAAGCATAGCCCTGTTGAAAGAGCTTGCTAAATGTGCTAGTTAGCGAGTGGAACAAAATAATTTGGTACAGCATAGACCGAACGCAGAAGCGAACAGGCACTTTACACTGAATCAATGGGACTTGACTATTGGAAACCGAAAGTAAGATCTGAGGTTACATTGACTCAATGTAAAGTGTTTCGCGTCCGCGTTAGGTCTGTGCTGTTCGAAATTCTTTCATTTCATGCGAAATATATTGCTGTTAGAAGGCTCGTGCAGCAGGGCTATGCTTAAACTTACTCCGGACTTACTGTATACTTTAAAGCCACTATCCCTCCCAATTTAGGATTTGTTGAGGTGTCTTTTAGGCTAAACTGCTTGGAAGGTGCCACTGAGGGCAAAGAACACCATTGAGCGAGTAACAATTGCCCAGGTCACAAAGTAGTCAAGCCTCATGTGTCTTGCTCCTGATCTAATACCCCAGGAAAAAAAAACAAACTCGGTTTTACTTAACATAAGTTATAGAATTTGGATCTAATGTAATCTATAATGCAAATGACTGCCACATAGTAAGTAAGAATTTTTACCTTGACTGCACATCTGTGGAACTAGGCGAGTCAGGAATAGGACAGTGTTGTCTCTTCTCCTTTCTCCACAGATTGCTAGCCACCGCTAGTTTTCTTTAGAAGCCAGCCTCCATTGATTGAATTTTTAAGGGCCCGGCCGTTGTCTTAGTGCCCCAGCTCCTGGGTGGAAATGGGATGTTGGGGGAAACGATTCGCCTCGCTCTGCTTCCCCAATCCAATTTCCATTGACTCCTCTCTTCCTCCCAGACAGCGACGATAAGGGCTGATTATTTTAGACCCGGGCCGGAAGGAAGAGGGGGGAAACACAGCCTGAGAGCAGTGGAAAAATAAACGACTTCTGCTTCTTTTTTTTTGTTTGTTTCTTGGGGAAGAGGACACACGGTTCAGTGTGGAAGTACCTTCTTAATGAACCCCTCTGAACCTTTTAACCCGGTGTTATAAATATTGTGTGGCTGAGCCATCATTTGGCCCATAATGTCCCACCAGTGTTTTAGATGGCACACTCACATACAAGCTACAAAACAGAGCAGTAAACAGCCAGCTTCACACACAGACATCTTTATTAGTCTGACTTATGTGTCTGTGATGAAAATGTATTTTCTATAGACTCATCTCCATAGCAGTGAGTTTTGTGTCGTTAATTTGAGCTGTTGTGAATTGGTGCTGTTGTGCGCTAAATGGCAGTGCCCCAACTAAAGCAGTATGTTGTGTGTCCCCCCCCCCCCCTGCAGAAGTCTCCTGCCAAGAAGCTGAGCCACGCCATCAGCCGCTCCCTGGGCTGCGTGCCCATCGGGGAGCCGCCACAGCCCACCTTCCCCGAGGTCAGCGAAAGGCCGCCCGACCTGGCGCCAACAACGTGAGTTTCTCTTCTTCTCTTCGATGGTTGTTGGCGTGCGGTGGTCACAGGGATTTTTTTAATTTATTTTTTATCGATCAACCTTTTTGGATGTCATTTTGGGTGATGCTTAGAGGTCAGACAGGCTGTGTTTCCATGAAGATGCTCTTTGGTGCCCTCTGTTGTTAGGAAGTGAGTGGTGCGGCCTCATGGCCTGGTCTGATTTGGCTTATTCATGGCTCCCATGTGAACATGCAGTTATTGTCATGGGAGATTTATGTTGAGAGCCATCTCTGGGAGACATCAAATACCCAGCAAATCACACACACACACACACACACACACACACACACACACACAGACACACCACACCACACCACACCACACCACACCACACCACACACACACACACACACACACACACACACACACACACACACACACACACACACACACACACACACACACACACACACACACACACACACACACACACCCACACACACACACCCCCCACACACACACACACACACACACATTGAGGGTAATCTGAACATCCTGTAGTGTGTAGCCTCCATTTCTCTTCCCTTTGTCAGTGCTCTGCACTCCTGTGATTTATCCTAGCCGAATAGCTGTCTGTCACAAGATCAGGCAGCTGTTTGTGTTTACGCATACACAGTGAACACATCTCCCAGATTAGGCCTTTACAATTACAGTTGCCTTTGGTGTTGACAGACAGAACACGTGATATGCAAGATCACAAATACTCTTACAGTCAGTCGCTGCAAATTTCACCATTGAGCTGTGACATATGTTATCCAAACAGGCGTCCTAAAACCGCCTCAGGAAAGCAACAGGCTTTGTTAGAGTTTGGCATGTGTATACCGTAGTCATCATCAGCTGTGTGAAGCTGTTCAAAGGTTGTTTTTTAAAAGAACTGACAGAGAGGATTTTCCCTCACCTCCAATATGGCTTATTGAGAAAGGCATGTTTCGTTCCCTAGTGATCATTTGCATGTGTGTCAATAAGATGTTTTTCAGCTGCCTGGATATTGAGCAAGTGTCGTATTCAGGATATTGAGCAGGTGTCGAGCAGGGATGCTAGACAGCAAAACAGGCACGATTTACCAAGCCATGTTGCTCACATGAAAGGGGAATCTGCTGCTCAGCTGTGAAGGCCAACAGCTGATTGTGATTGGTTGTTATTCAGAACACTCGCTACACAGCCTTGTATGTTTGTGTTCTCATTGCTGTTTGTTGTGTGCTTCTGTCATGCAATTTTCGTGTATATACAGTACAGTACATACACAGCCTCATACATATATTGTGTTTGTTACTCAGCAGTACAGAGAAATGATACACCTCCAATAGTCTCACACCCACTCAGGCATATACTTGGCTCACATATCATTTACACACACACATATATCACACACACACACATATCACACACATATCATTTACACACACACACACATATAAGGGATATAAGTGAGGTCCATTGTCTGCACACTCTCTCTCTCTCTCTCTCTCTCCATTCATAAACCTTTAGAACAGCGGTGTGGCCATTACAGGGGCGAGGTGCCTTCCTGCGTCAGTATGAAAGCGATTATTGATCGCCGGCGGAACCCTGACAGGAAGGGAAATGTAATCAGAGAATGCGAAGCGGAGAGGTGTTGTCTCGTGAAACAGATGATGTGGCACGGCTGCCAGTGTTCAAGCGCAATAAATACCAACCCCCCCCCCCTGGTCTGCTGCACGGTTGTACCGTACACCAAGGCTGTGTGGAGCGTGGACGACTTTTTTTTATTTCCTGACACATAAATGTGAAGATTGATGGGGGAGAATAAAGTCACACGAACAGAGGGCCACTTTTGCAAATGCAGCAGAGCCTGTATGTAGCACATACTGTGGTTTTGTCCTCTGCTCTTAATATGGGTGCATGAAATATGAAAAGTTAATCTGCTAATTCAATTAACTAACGAGAGCACAGGAAGGAGAGTTGGAAGAAAGAATTGCAAAATGCACGTGGTGTAACCTGCTGGTGGCCAATTTCATGGCATTCGATCAGAATTTTTTTTCCACCCCACTGTTTTTGCGCTTGTATTTCAGAAAGCCTTGCGGTGTGTGTGGGTGTGTGTGTGTGTGTGTGCGTGCGTGCGTGTGGGGGTGTGTGTGTGTGTTTCCTGGTGTGCCTGTATATTAATGGAGTTGTTTACAGTCTGCAGTGCAGCACAGAAAGGGAGCTTAAACCCACCTGGGTCTCTCTGTAATCAGGATTAAGTGTCTTTCTCATAGGCAAACATGCTCTTGTGCCTGGACTGCTAGAAAATGCACTGCAGAGCACTGTAGGAAAGAATTAAAGGCATAATAATCAATGTAATTGCACTCTGTAGAGCGAGAATGATTCGGCTGTGTCACTGTATCGAGATAGAGTTGTTTGGCTGCTGTTGTTTGTCCCACAACAATACCTTGCACTCACTAGATGTCAGACGGACGCATGCTTGTTGCACCCTCGGTTGTGTTTGTGTTTGGAGTGTGTGGGGCTGCAGCGGTCCAGACTGCACACACACACACATACACACCTACACACACACACACACACACACACACACACACACAGTTTATTGACACATTGAACATCAATTTTGTGTCCTGTGCACCTAAACAGTATTCTTGCCAGCAAAGACACACTCACTCTTAGTCTATAGTGTACACTGATGCAGGGAGTTGGTGGATGAAGGCTGAGAAGTCACGGAACTGATAACTGACCCCCGTGTTAAATGGCCATATGGTCAGAAGACCTCCACCGACCTTGACTCCACGTCTCATCACTCAGCTAATGGTGTCCTAAAGCAGTGGTAGTACTGCGTGTGCTGTGTGTCTGTAGCCCGGGCATCACGGACGAGTAGACAGCACGGCGCCCGACGTTCCCATGGCACCCTTGTCAAAACATCGAGGAGAATCTCCGCCATCATCATCATCACGTCTGGCTGTCTGATGACCTCTAGCTACAGTATTATCCCGCTTTTGAGGGACCTTGGAACCAGTTCCTCCGTCAACACTCATTAGCCCCCGTCTGGGCCGCAGCCGGGCCACGGCTTCTCGCGCATCCTGAAACTGTGCCCCCCATCTCCCCCCCCACACACACACACCCCAGGACAGAGGGCAAGCTGCGGCGCTTGCTCCCGTGTCCTCTCCGGTTACATCATCTGCGGTTGCGCTCATTTGAATTCAAATCGGGGATGATTAAAGCCTCCTCTGCTCTGCTCTGCTCTGCCTGGCCTGAGTTGAATGAGAGCAGCACCCCTCTCTGCAATGACCTTTTATGTAATAATAACACTCATTTATTTAGGCCTGATGAAGAGAGGGAGGGAGCGAGAGAGCTAGAGGGGGGGGGGGAGTGGTGGGGTGTCTACGCTCTTTCCTCTGTTTTGCCTAGAGAGTCAATTAAAACAATGACATTTAAATCAAACTACGCAAATACCCGATCACGGCTGTGACCTGCGTCAGTGGCTCTGAGCCAGGACAGGCGAGGCGAGGCAAAGCGGCGTACTCGTGTACTTGAGAGGAAGCAAGTGGAAGTTTGAATGTGAAATTCGATGCCTACTCTAGGTAGGCCTAGGAAAGCAATGTGATTACTTTATATATGGCATATGTTCACATATACTGTACTAGACCAACAGCCAGATTATTTTTGAACAGATATGAACTACATACACACACACACACACACACACACACACACACACACACATACAAAAATACACAAATCTGTGCACTACTCACACATATACAGATCGAAATGCACATACACATCTGTGCAGTTGTCTCACGTACACGCACACAGACACACACACACATACACACACACACACAGACACACACACACACACACACACAACACACACACACATTCCCCTTGCTGTGATTCTCTCACATCCTAGGTGTAATCACAGCATCTCTGTGGTGCTCTCGGTCTATGTCTGACACCTCTGAGTCATGGCATACAGCTATCTGTGCAGACGCCGCAGCACTGAAGGCCCTGAGGGGCCAAACCCGGAGTGGATCTTTGGAGGACTGGGAAAGATGGCATGGGTTTAAAAATGAATGTCTGTGTCTGGCCCAGCAGAGATGTATAAATAGACACACAAGGGAGAGAAATGTGAAGTTCTTTGTGATATGATAGACAGGGCAGTTTGTTCTCATCAGAAACTTCAGAGTCCCCTTGATGTTCATAATGGTACAGTACATGGTGGAACGTCTGGCGAAAAAGAGGCACATTTTAAACTATCTCGAGCATTGGTAGAATCATTTCGCAACATTATGTCAATGTACCATTCAATTATGTTATTACAATTGAATGGTATCCTATCCATGTTGATTTGTCTAGATTCTTTTAACCAAAAAAAAAAAGAAAAGCGACTTAAAAAACTACCAAAATAGCAAGCTAACACCCGAGGTTGACATAAGAAGTGTGAGTCAGCCCTTTCTGATCCCTGCGGCTCCTGATCCTATGATTTTTAATTCATTAAAAAGGCGTCTGAGAGAGAGAGAGTCAGAGAGAGTCAGCCGGCACACTGCTCAGACACTTTTACAAAAATAGAGCCTGCAGCAAAAGGTCTGGTGTTTTTGGAGTTATTTTTGGGTCTCTTTGTGAAGTAGAGGTGCTTCCCTCTGTTCACACTATGCCTTTTTCCCCTTAAAACCTCTCACTAGACATGCTAGTGTGATTACAGGGAGTCACAAACAGTTTAAAACTCCTAAAAAATAGTCGTTTTTGGAAACCAATCCAAGAATGGAATTCAGGAACAGTTTATTTACAATGATGCACAACAGGGGGGGGGGGGCATACTTCACATAATGATGAAATAGGATTAAAGGAAAAATCCAGAATCAGTCAGTCCATGTCCTTCTTCTTTGAGGCTACAGAGTGCTAGCTATAGGTATCAGAATGGCAGCGTTTGGTACAAGCTAGCCCAAGTGTGCAAACGTTAAGCTAAGCTAACAGATGCAGACATATGAAAACCAAACTTTCATGCCCTTATCAGAAATTTGACAGCAATTAGCAATGTAAAACAATAGGGCAGAGTAGATACGGCAACCGCACTGAACCAAGCTATGATTAGCGGCAAGCTAGCAGGCTAGAGTAGATACAGAAACCGCACTGAACCAAGCTATTATTAGCGTCAAGCTAGCAGGCTAGAGTAGATACAGTAACCGCACTGAACCAAGCCATGATTAGCGGCAAGCTAGCAGGCTAGAGTAGATAGCCTACAGTAGCCTAACTACTGATACAGGGGATGAACACAGACAGGGCAGATATGGCCAGAGCGCAAATATACTGTAATACTGTAGTAGACCACTTTATCTCTAACGACACAATCATAGGATATACCCATGGACAGAATTAGATAATAGCAGTCAAAAGGGGAAACCATGGGTAACAGTCGGTAACAGTCGAATAAGGCCAAATTAAAACATAAGAACATAAACTTTATATGATGGAAAATGTTAAGACATACCTTCTGATTTCAGTGCTCTCAGAAAATGGAAAAATAGTTTGTTGAGCAGTGCTCTCAGGCATTTGTTGCCAACACAAGGCCTATTCACTACCACAAACACACAAAAAGCATTCAAAAAACACATGTTTCAAAAAAAGCATTCAAAAAACACACTCCTATCCCTCTTTGTGTTTCCGAGAGATGCAGAAATGTGCATGCATACACACACAAACACAGCCAAAACATGCTGTCACGGTCTCACAACCATACACAGAGAGAGAGAGAGACAGATTCAGACTAAGACACAGGACATAATCACACATACAGAGAGATGTAGAAACACAAACACACACACACACACACACACACACACACACACACACACACATACCCATACACACACTCCCACCTACCATACAGAGAGACCGAGAGATGTAGACACACACACATATACGGATACACACACTCCCACATACAGTACAGGGAAAGAGAAAGATACATAGGCTACATACACACACACACACACACACACACACAACACACACACACACACACACAAACACACATACACAACCACATACAGAGAGAAAGTAGACAGACTCACAGAGCACTTATGCAGCTGCAGCAGCATTGAGGTTTGCAGACAGACAGACACAGACACTTTCCCCCCGTGGCTCTTCTGTTCTGTTCGGTTCCGTTCGGTTCCGTTCAGTTCCGTGCTCTGTGGCTGAGCTGCTGTTGGACCTGCACTGCCGTCGTCTTAGAACTCTGATCCATCAAAGCACCGGCGTCTGGGCCTCGGACTCTGACAGCTGAGAGTGTGTGTGTGTGTGTGTGTGTGTGTGTGTGTGTGTGTGTGTGTGTGTGTGTGTGTGTGTGTGTGTGTGTGTGAGGGGCCCCCGCTGGTCCCCCAGGGCTGCGCTGCACTCCGTCCAAACAGGACGCCTATCTCTGGACTTGAGCAAGCCAGACCGTTGCTATTTATAACATCTAAAAAGACAAGACACTCGACTAATGGGAATTTGTGTCATTCTGATCTCTTTTCGATCTGCCCCAGGGAATTTGTGTCATTGTGATCTTTCAGTCTGTCTGTTTCTCTCTCTCTCTCTCTCTCTCTCTCTCTCTCTCTCTCTCTCTCTCTCTCTCTCTCTCTCTGTCTTTTATCTCTCTCTCTCTCTCTCTCTCTCTCTCTCTCTCTCGTTCTCTCCCTCTCTCTTGTTCTCTTCCTCTCTCTGTCTTTTTATCTCTCTCTCTCTCTCTCTCTCTCTCTCTCTGTTGCTCTCACTTCCTTCTCTCAATGCTCTTTGTCTCTTTTTTCTTTAAAAAATGTCTTGAAACTTGAGTGTTGACTGATTGCAATTCCATGTCAAGTAACAGTAAGATGCAGTCATCTCTGATGTCATTAAAGGGGCAGACACACACACACACACACACACACACACACACACATAAAGGTCAGTGGTGATGCTGGGCAATCAGCAGCAGACGTATTTGCCTACAGAAGAAACGTCAGTCGGTCTGCATTGGTGTCTAAGGGAGGCTCTATGTACATCTATATTGGTGTCTGTTTTTCTTGGGGGGAGGACTACTCTTTGTGTGTATTCTCTGATGATAACATAGAGAAATCTCATGATGTTTATTGGTCTATTTTGTGTGGAATTGTTTGGCTGCTGTTCAGATGTTGCTGTTTTTTTTAATAGTTTTTAATAGTCATTTAGATTCCATCTCTGTGCCGTGTTCATTTTATAACAATTACCTAAAAGTGTTTGTGTCTGAGTATTTGTGTGTATGTGTGTGTGAGAGAGAGAGCGAGAGAGAGAGAGTAAGAGAGAGAGAGAGTGTGTGTATGTGTGTGTGTGTGTGTGAGAGAGAGAGAGAGAGAGAGAGAGAGAGAGAGAGAGAGAGAGTGTGTGTGTGTGTGTGTTTGTGTTCCACAGAGATGGAGTTCAGGGCAGAGAGGGCAAGAGAGAGAGGGAATTTTTAGTGGGTTTGAAGTGCGCTGTCATAAAAGGGGTGTAATGTTCCATGTCCTCTAAAAACGGCCGATGTGAACCATTTCCATTTCAAACACAGCAGACATTAAAGGGCCAACGACAGAGAGAGAGGGGGGAGAGAGGGGGGGAGGGAGAGAGAGAATCTAGATACTTGTTATTTGAAGTCTTTAGACACTTGTGCCCCTCTTCATCTATTTCTGCCCCCTGACCTTGTCAGAACCAATATCTCTAGACTGTGTGTGTGTGTGTTTGTGTGTTTGTGCGTGCGTGCGTGCACGTGCGTTTGCCTATGTGTGTTTGTTTGTTTGTGTGTGTTTGTGGGAGTGGTAACGATACCGGGAGAGTGGTGATTACTGTTAATGTGCGTGTTATGGCGTGTGTACTGTATGTCTGTGTGTGTGTGTCTGAGAGATAGTGTGAGTGTGTTTGTGTGTGTCTGTGT
>JAODXP020000024.1:9351309-9356309 GCA_027497455.2 Sardinella longiceps | reverse complement strand
GCGTTCGCGTTCGGTCTGTGCTGTACTGAATTATTTTGTTCCACTCGCTAACTAGCACATTTAGCAAGCTCTTTCATCAGGGCTATGCTTGAATTCACTCCGGTATTTTCCTTTAATGAGTTGGACCCACTGCATGAGGTCACATTTATTTGTCCTCTTTCACTCTCAGGTCTCAGGCTGGCCAGCAGCACCATGTGATTTGTGCTTCTCATGCAAGCACTGTGCTGTGCTGTGCTGTGCTGTGCTGTGCTGGGCTGCTTTTTTAGCGTGATTTCCTTTCCCATATCAGGGCCTGCTGCTGATACTGAGCTGAGGTCTATCAGCCCAACCGGGCCCCTGTGAAGTGTTGGTTATATATGAGTTGTGTGTATAAGAAGTCAGGAAGTCTCACTCACACTCACACTCACACACACACACACACACACACACACACACACACACACACACACACACGCACACACACACACATACACACACACATATAGAAACGCTTTTCAATAAGCTCTTGAAAGTGCTTATCTTTCCTTCTACGGTATAGAAAAACACAATTAGTGCTTACTTAGTTTATCAGGTCACGAGTTCCTGACTGGCCCATTATGAATGGATGGGCAAGAGCTGGTTGACATGTCTAGCCGCCAGCCCTCCCACCCCACACACACCCCACACACACCCCACACACACACACACACACCCTTCCTCCGTCCAGCAACAGCACCCCCCGACTGCTCCCCTCTCCACAAGAGTGAGTGCTCTCTGGAGTTTGTTTTGACCTTCTGTGGCGCAGCAAAGCCATGCCCTCTCCATCGCTACACCCCCCCCCCTCCCAACACACACACACACACACACACACACACACACACAGAGAGTCCTCCATCTCCTCTCCTCCCCTTGTCCCTTCTCCATGCCAGGCTCGGGAGACCTGCTTCTTTCATCTGCCTGAGCTGCCCACCTCGCTGCTCCATGCCACCGCCGTCTGGCCTACCATCTGCTGCCTGGCACTGCGCCAGGGCAACTGGGCACGGGGCCCGGCGGCGGGGAACACAGACCCCTCTGTCTGTGTGTGTGTGTGTGTGTGTGTGTTGTGTGTGAGCGTACGTGTGTGTGTATGAGAGAGAGAGTGTGTGTGTGTGTGTGTGTGTGTGTGTGTGTGTGTGTGTGTGTGTGTGAGAGTGTGTGTGTGTGTGTGTGTGTGTGTGTGTGTGTGTGTCTCAAGCAGGAGCCAGTCACATGAGTCTCCGCGCGCTTGCCTTTCAAGTCCAGTCAGGCCAGGCCAGGCCAGGGCCACTTGCTCGGGGGGGTTTAGGGGTGGGGGGGGGGGGAGTGGGGGGTAGAAAAGCTAATAGACAAAAACGCACAAAAACAGCATTCTTTAAAGGAGCCATAAAGAATCCCACATTAGAGCGCGCTCAGTGACCACAGAGGCCTTGAGTGGAGATGGAGGTTGTGCTCTCGACGAATTTGTTTTTGCAATGTGCAGTGCGCATACAAAAAAGGCAAGGAGCAGCGAAAACAGAGTTCCTCTGTGTACTGTAATGTATGTGACTTCAAGGATTCTTTGTAGGCATGTCTGCCTATCTTCTGCTGCTGCAAATGAATCTGATTTAAGCTCTGACAAGGCAGCTTTGATTTTGGACTGCCATCACTGTCGAGTCCTCTTGAGTCCTCCATCTTGTTTGTTCTATTTTTAGTTTAGCAGTCTTAGCTGCTGTACTGTGCTGTACTGTACTCTCACTCTGTTCTATTTTGAGTCAGACACAGTTCGTTTGAACCGGAGTTCCTGAGTTGTGTTGCCGAGCTCTAAAGTGACACTAGATGTCTCTGTGCGAATGCTGATTGTTTAGAGACTGAGAAGTTTGTGCTGTTTCATTTAGTGAATCAGTGTTCTTGTTGCCACTGTTGTGATTCTGGAGCTACCCCCCCCCCCCCACCCACATGAATCATGAATTGTTTGCTGCTTGACTCCTGTTCTCTCTTCTCTGTGTGAGAGTCACGAGGCTCTGTTGTGAGCAGCTCTCTGTAGTTGACACTGCTCCCTCTCTTTCCTCTTTTCTCTCTTCCTCTCCCACTCTCTCTCTCTCTCTCTCTCTCTCCCCAATGGTCCCTCCATCGTCTTTGTCCTCCCCATCTTCCTCAGGCTCAGTCCGGTTCGCCCCACTCCTCGCCCAGCCACAGCGCCAGCTGCTCGATGCCCATGCCCATCCGCTCCACGTCGGCCGGCTCCACGCCCACACACACCCCCCAGGACTGCCTGGCAGGGGTGGGTGGCGACGTGCTGGATGCCTTCTCTCAGGGTGAGGCACCACACACAAGACACACACATACTGTACACAGACACACATCTCAAGCCACCGACAGCCCAGGTCTAAGTGTGGGCAGACACACGCAGATACGGTAGACACACACACACACACACACACACACACACACACATTCTCAACCTTTGGCTGAGGCACAACACACACATACTGTACACAGACACACACCTCAAGCCACTGACAGCCCAGGTCTAAGTGTGGGCAGACACACACGCAGATATGGTAGACACACACACACACACACACACACTCTCAACCTTTGGCTGAGTACTTCACTTAACGCTGCTGCTAAACCACTGCTTTAAATTACTCACTTGTAAAAATTACACACAAAGATTGCCTTTATCTAAGTGGTACTTATCTTGCTGTCTAAACAGCAATTACTCTAACCACTGTTATTGATTCAGCTTATCACTTGTGTACTACAGTGCAAACTATACAAATGTGATGTATGCACTTGGATTATTGTTTTGGCAGAATTGGCAGAGGATTTTTCACAATTTCTGTGTTTATAAATTACATGTGTTTGTAAACATGTCTAGAAGGTCAGGTCGTTATTTCATGTAGAACATTTTTCTTTCTGCACATTTGGGAGTTGTTGGCCAGTCTCCTTTCACTGCTGTTGTACATGTACTGTATGATTATAAAAAGGCGTTTGTGTGTCTCTCAGGTGTACCTAGGAATCTTCGTAACGACCTCCTGGTTGCCGCTGACTCCATCACAAACACAATGTCCTCTCTAGTGAAAGAGCTTCACTCAGGTAGGCCTCCTTCACCAGAAATCTTCTCCTCCATAGCAGCAGACTCCAGTCATCCATTGTCTTGTGAGTTCAGACTTCTCCCCTCAGGGCGTAGGTACACAATGCCAAGAAGTAGGACTAACAGATATAAAAAATCCTTTGTCCCTTTTGCTATCTCCCTCCTAAACCAGTCATGACCCAACCTTAGTGAGCCAGTATTGTATTATTTTATTTTTATTTATATTTTTGCATTTTGTGTGTTGTACTGTATGTCTGTACTTGTCATCTTGAATGTGGCATGTTTGTATTTGTTACACTGCTGGCCTGTGCAACCAATTGCCCCCTGCGGGACATTACCTCACCTTACTTCTCCCACATTCCCCCCATTTAATAACACTCACATCAGATGATCAGCTCAGCGGGCTAGTGCGTCTTACCGCAAATCCGGGGACCCGGGTTCGATTCCGACCCGAGGTCATTTCCCGATCCATACCCCTCTCTCTCTCCCACTCATTTCCTGTCATACTCTCCACTGTCCTATCGAATTAAAGGCATAAAAGCCCTAAAAAATATCTTTAAAAAAAAAAATCCCACCAAAAAAATCCCACCCGGCGGTTCCTACGGTCTCCTGATTGGTTTGTCTTTTTCATCTCGGTCCTGAAGTCCCTTTCTACGGGCGCAATCTCAGATGCTTGCGGTGAGCCGAGTGTATCATCTGACGTATAGTAAGTGAGGTAGCCCCCCCGTTGGCTGTCCCAGACTAACAGCCCTGTGTGTCTGCATACTTGTTTACCAACTGCAATAGCACTTTATAATTACTCCTCTCTGAGCAGAGGGAGACGACTTATCTTTTAATCTGAAATGCACAATACTTTTTATGTTTTACTAAGCTTTTACAGTCTCACTTGCTACTGGGACTAGTGATGTCTTGTACACTGTACCTCACCTCTGCAATGTCCTGTGACTGAATGTACTGTATATGTGCATAACTATTTATTATGTCATGTGTACTGTATGTGTATCTGTTATATGTTTTAGCTGCTGGAACAATGGAATTTCCCTTTGGGATAAATAAAGTATATCTATCTATCTATCTATCTATCTATCTATACTTACAGTGGACGACCGGCTGGAGGAAGAGGAGGAGAATCTGAGAAACGGTCGAGACAAACGTGAGACCCAGCTTTTCTCTCTCACCCTCTCAGTCAAATGAAAGCCTGTGTCGTGTCAGAGCCATTTCCCAGATTGATGGCTGATCATTTGATTGCTGTGTTCCACATGCGAGAGAGAATATTAATAACAATAACTATTATGGCTTATGTAATGGTAACAGTGTGTCTTGCGTAAGGGCTGTTAGATGAATATGCAAGAATCAAGAGTCTCTTTTATTGCTATGGTGGTGATTCACAATATGTCTCGCTGTAAGCTTTAATTCTTTTAAACACACTTCAGGGACACCAATCACCGTAGTTAATGATTTATTAATAAAAATGAGAATGAATCTTTAATAAGATGTACGGTATGCCTCCCAGTGCTTCTGAATAAAAATCTAACACAGAACCTCACAATCTTCTAGCTGTCCCGGAGTAAAAGGAGCTTACATCAGGTAAGTCCACGACCTCTCAAGTGCACCTTGCATACTTTTGAAGTGTCTGAGTTTCTCTACCCATACTCAAGTGTGTATGAGCATATATGATTTGTCATTGACCTTTCAAATGAATATCAGTATGTACGTAAATTGTGATGTACAACATTTTAAGTCTTTAATTGGTACCCAAATTACACATAGATAATGGTGTCTCTGACTTTTGGCGAATCCAGAAAACATGGTGTTGCATTTTGTAGTCTAATTTGTTATGCTACATACAGTAACCCATTTTGGTCTACTTGTCTCCCATTAACCATTCCTTCACGCATTAACCCTTAGCATTAAATAGATAGATACT
>JAODXP020000024.1:9331309-9348809 GCA_027497455.2 Sardinella longiceps | reverse complement strand
TCAATGATAGAATGTTCAGTTTACTACCATGGAATGTCGGAATGTTCAGGTGTGAAACAAGTCCATACCAACTTCTACTGTTTGGCAGTACAGAAGGAAGCTAATGATAGAGTCCAACAAATGTAGATCTCAAAGTAGTTAGGCACAGATAGAGACCACCTCTGTAGATTAAGCTATTCATTGACTACATGAGATGGGTGCTGATGTAATGGGGGAAAGGCATTGTTTTGGATACCGATCGCAGACTGAGTTTCCATACACATTCGTAAATGCAGAGATTTTTGTGAATGTTGTTTCGTCAAGAAAAAAAAAATCTCATTTGGCAGCTAATTATGATTCATGATTTGAATTTCTTTGCTGAGGTTTGTGCAATGTTTGATTATTGGAGCTTAATGTATAGGCCTGAACAAAAGCATGTTAAAAATATGAAAAATTATTATGGCCTTTCTTTCTGATGTAATGTGTGTGAAATATTCCTCTCTGCAAACATTTTATTTTATTTTTTTTTTTTTAATTTCAGTGTTTATTCCAAATAGTTGTATATTTCAAAGCAAAGAGCTAATACCATAGTTTTTTTTGTTGTTGTTTCAGGGGGAGGGTTAGGGCAGCTGAACTTGCTTGAGCTGGATTTGTAACAGATGTGTGTCAAGACGCATTATAAAGAGAACCACATCACTGTACGTTCATAGAACTCAAAGCTAAGTGTATCACATGAGAAAATAACTATAAAGACACTAGAAGGCCTAACTGCAGGCTTTCGCTCAAGGTATGAATGCAATACTCCAACGTAATTGTGTGCTAGCCGTAGAGGACAGAGAGCTGTGTGTAAAGCATTGCTGTGTGCATCAAACTGCGCGACCTTTAGTTAGAAATTTTTTGTACTTTGGTCACTAGGAATGCAAGTATCTGTTAATCTGTGTTCATTTGTGGGTCTGGACATCATTGGTTAACTGTTCTGCCTTTTACATTTGTGCCAAAAGATTTGCAAATTTTGCTTGTGTCAAGTCTATATTTTGTTTGTTTTGTGTGTGCGTGTGTGTGTGTGTGGGTGTATGTCAGTGTGCGTGTTTGGTTGGTTGGTTGGTTGGTTGATTGTGTGTGTGCATAAGTGTACTGTATGTGCATTGCATTTTTTTATGGATTGTGCTATTGAGTTGCTTTAATTGAGTCAGTAGGCTACCTGCACTTACATGTGTTTGACTGACTACTCCACTGGGCCAAACAGCAGCAGCAGCACCCCACAGCAGACACAAGAAACTATGTAAGGTATGCCAAAGCTGTGTCTTTACACAGGCAAGTGCAGAAATTCTTGAGCGAAAAGATGTCCATGCTGTTTATCTAGTCATGCCAACCGTGTGCACTGCAGGTAGTCAACACTGGCCAGAACTTGGATCATTTTGCTTTAAGATTTTGCTGCTAAAATGAAACGTTGTTGATTATGATTCTGTATGTCATTTTTACAGCCATGGTTTGTCACCTTATGTACATGTCTTTTGTAAATTCATAAAATGTGAAATATATTAAAAGATGCTCAGAAATGTAATGGTGTCTCAATGGATTTGCACTCTTGTCATTTAAATCACAGTGATACCCTGGGACATGCAGATTATTGGTCCTCTTTAGAGTCGATGTCCTTGGAGATTAGTTTTTTAACCGTCAGAGGTCAGACTATTAATGATTAAACTTGACCATTGTGCATTGAAAAGCAGGGGCAATACCGGTGCTGGGCAGATCCTTGAAGACAATCTAAATGAGGTATTTGGTTTAGGTTTACTCTGGGTTTGTGTGTGTTTGTGAACCAGAATACAAATACGATGTCATGGTAGTTTAAGAGTAGTTTGTGTGTGTGTGCAGGGCCGGTTCTAGCCTTTTTGGTGCCCTAGGCCAGATTTGAGTTTGCCCCCCCTTTTCTAAAAATATAAGAGAAAAACTGAAGAAAAAAGGTAAGAAATGTATTGTGATGCCCCCTGATATTTGGTGCCCTAGGCGACTGCCTCGTTTGTCTATGCCTAGAACCGGCCCTGTGTGTGTGTGTGTGTGTGTGCATGCATGTGTATCTTACACCTGCTTACCCTGTGTGATACATTAAACACCATTATTATCAAAAATATTATTATCAATACAGTGTTTGCATTAGTCAAGCACCTCTGAGGTGTGTGTGTGTGTCTGTGCTTGCGTTTCTATGTCCATCCATGAGCCACTTGCCCCACTCTGACCCACAGCAAGAGAGTATCTCCAATTAACATTGTGGTCCTCTGTTGACTCAACGGAACCTTCTGCATCAGTGAAGCTCAACGGCCCACTGTTCTAGAGTTTGCCACCATTCTTGAGTGTGATGGTTTCCAGCAGAGTAGGGAAATGTGTCCCTCTAGTGGTGCTCCCTTTGCTAAAACTAAATTATGTAATAAAACCAAAGAAGTAAGACAAACGTACTTACAAGACATTTTGTGAGTGATACAAGATTATGTTGTTCTGGAGGCCTTCGTGGACAGTAAATCAATTATCTGACACTTTTAAACATACCAATATGCCAAAGTTCTATCTTATCAGGCCAACACCTCATTCAAGCTGAATGCATGACCTTCATATTGCAGTGAGTCATTTCAGCCGTGATTTGAAACCATTTTAAGTGTCTAAATTTTTTAGATTAGAAATGATGAACAAAGAAGCATGCCCAACACCCTGTGTTAGCTCAACTGGGTGTTTAAATTTTCTGGAAATTAGATCAAAGACTCAGAAAAAATAAAGCAAGTACTCAATAGTTTAGAATTACTGTCACTCTGCCTCAAAGGTCTTTCATCTATTTTTTTTTTCATATTGACGGAAGTAGAGATAGGCCTACATAATAAATCAACACTCTTCGTAGTGTAGCCATGTAGTCTGCTTGGAAAATAAGATTTTTTTTTTTTTATGGTGATCAGTTTATTGTGATCATTCACTTGATAGCCTTATAAAACATTTCTGGTTGATGTAGGTCTGTACTCACAATATGAAACGAAAACAAGTGTTCCACTGAAAATGTATGAATGAGCCATGGGGTTATGGAGTACAAATTCCCACACTCGTCTCTCTCTAGGACCTTGAAGAGAGGCGTGTTAAATCCGCTGGCCTCTGCAGTGTGAGCGGAGCATCTGGAGGAGGGCTGGCCGGCTGGGGAGGTGGAGGACGGGGAAAGAAGCCGAAGGAGGATCCGGGAGCCTGCGGAAACAAAAAGGGTCAGGCCTGGGACTTGGCGAAAAGGGTAATTAACGCTGTGATACACTTATTTTAGAATCAATTCCTATAGTCAAAATGATCCGCCATGCGCGGTTACCTGTTACCGGACGTGAATGGAGGCCATGTTAAAGAGGCGAAGTGCAGGCTATTCGATGGTGGGGGGACAGCCAGGCGTTTTCGTGCGTTTGCAGATGTGGGCTTTAGACATTGCGATATGCACTTGAACTTGATGACCGTATATGTAGGACTAGAACAACGTTTGCACTACGTTTGCATGTCGAGTCCAAATGGACTCGGCCTAAAATAGGGTCTCCATTCAAAAGCTGATGCAGTTATCAATGAAAACGAACAAAAGTTGTCTTATAATCGTTTTCTGGAGAGGCAAATGGTGGTAACGGTCAGACCGAAAGCTTTAGATACATCATACTCGATACCTATAAGGCACCAACACACCTTCTCCACGACATTTACCTGACCCTTGATGACATAAAGGTGAGGTGCAGATAATCGTCCAGCACATTTCACGTGCCTACTGTGTTGGCCACTGTAAGCGCGCGCAAACATTTTTATTTCGGTAATTCGACCCTTTATTAAAACTAGCAGTAGTGTGTTATGAACATTTAAACCATGCATTTAAATGTCTTTCTCCAGATTAATCATTTTAAAAATTAAATAATTGGCTAATAATTTTATTAATATTTTGGAACGAATAAAGCCAACCTCCTTTAGCCACATTTAAAGAGCCCTGGGTAGCCTACAAATGTACCTTCTGATTTTTTTTTTCTCTTGTTTTCTGAAGAGGCCTACACAGGAAATGTGTAGCATATATTGCGCAGTGCTCTATAGATGGTTGGTCCTCCTCTGCAAGCCCAGTGTTGCAATGTTGCACATATGTGTAATGCGTTAATGCAATTTAATGCACTGTGATGTTAACTATGCGGAACATCAACTGATTACAATTATTTTCCTTACATTTTTAGGGGATCTGATAGAAGAAGGATTATCAGCTTTTAGACCTTTGGTTTTATTTTTACTTTCTTTTTCTATCTTTTTTTTTTTTTATTTTTTTTAATTATTATTGAAGTAACTTTGTCATTATTCATGACAATGCCGTCCAACTCCGTCACCAGCACTGCCAACGCATCCATCTTCAAAAGCTCAGAGTACGCATGTGACCCAGCCGGCAGTAGAATGGTAAGGAAAAGACACATCCTCCAGTGTCCAAGGCAGCAAACAGCCTGATGAATGTAGAGAGGGACTGGGGTTGGAGTTGGAGTAGGAGAAGCCTTCTAAAAACGCTGAGTGTTTTATGAATAAAATGCCTAGAAATAAAAACATTTTGAGGACTTTAATGTCACATAGCCTAAATTATCTATGAATTATCTTTTAATATATTAAATAGACTTGAAAGAAAACTAAACTGACAGTGTTAGTTTTGTTGATGCACATTTGTAACAAGATTGCCTTTCTCCAAATGTTGGAGTTCTTGTCACAATTCACAACTAAGTGTAGATTATTTTTTCAAGCTTTATACAGTAATGCTCCATCACCAGTATGAAATACCATAACTAGTAGTTATTGTAAGTTAAATATTTTACACCTCACATAAGAAACCTGTTGCTGTTTTCCCCTTGTAGTCAAAGATTAGCATCAATAAGATAGCACTGAACAAACAGTTTCTAATGCATACTTTACATACTTTTGCTTTGAGTACACTGCACCCATAGTATGTTCTAAGGGGACTCCTGTTATGTCTGGAGAAGAGATTATTATATCCATCTTATGCTCCCGATTACAGTCTGGTCTGCTTCTGCAGTTTGATTGGTCTTTGGCTGACCGCAGAACACGACCAATAAACATCTTGTCTATGAAACCACAGTTCTAACCCAGCAAGCACAGTATCAATGAAACCCTGTGCAAGATAACAGGAAGTGAAGATGCCCTCTGGACAACTGTCAGTGGACGAGAAACACAAAACTGTTGTTGCAAGTTTACTAGATAGCACCTAGATGATCCCGCTGGTGCTCTGTACACTGGGTTGCATCATTGCCCTCACAGTACATGAAAACTGTAGCCTAGAACTCTAGACGTACCCCTAGCAGTAGCAAATTTGAATTTGCACAGCAGATACGTCTAGAGACCCCTGATAGAAACCCGTTGTAATCCTTCCTCTGGCGGCGGATAACCAATCACAGCGCGGTATGTGTACAGGAACTCGTAAGGCGGGCTTTGTACGATGACGACAGTCATGCTCAAACCAGAGCCGTATATAGAGATTTGTCTTTGGCTTTAGTTTTGGACGAATTGCACTTGTCATTTTCTTTGAAAGTGAAACAAGAAAGTGCACTGAAGTCTTTCGTTCTGAAAAAATATGTCTTTGTCGTGTTACCGACGGGCTACGGGAAAAGTTTGATGTACCAGCTGGTAGTGGCTGCTATGCCGTTGGGTCTCGTGGAGTGAATGATCATCATTGACCAAAGCTGATGTCTTATCTCCTCCATATTTATCAGGATGAGATAGTCAGGTGTATGATTAAATGGGGCACAGAAATGGTGTCGTGATCCAATAATGGATAGAATCAATTCTTCTCATGTCTATGTAAGATCATAGAGACTACCATTAATTTAAGACTATCAGGCTTTTAATATCGGTGTATGCGGTGTGACACTGAGAAGGTGATATACCTAGGTTATTACTGTTATATCCTTAAAGGGAAATATTTCTTTACTAGGGTTCTTTGAAGAAAAAAACTCAGCCACCACTGGAGGTCATCTCCAATCACATCTTTATTATCCATACTGACTCACGTCCATAGATGTGCTACTGCTGTCTCATGGCCTCTCACCTGGCTCTGCCCCAGTACTTTAACTCAGCTTGTTATCCTTCCTCTCGTCTCCCCACCTCGTCTCCAGCCCTCCAGACTCCACCGTCTGGCCTCCGATCCCCCTGCCGGAGCACCATGCGTTCTGCCTCAGACACTTGCTGCTGCTTCGTCATCTATCCGTCTTGCCCCCCTCGTTTACCTCATCTTTACTTCCGTCTGATATTCTGTCTATCTTTGTCTCGCAGCCTCTCAGCCTCCATCTCAGTGTCTCAGCTGCCTATTCCGTCTCCTCGCTGGGCTGGGCTGGGCTGGGCTGGGCTGGCCTCGCTGTCCCTTACACACTCCCTCCCTGTCCCAATTTTATTCATCCTCAGTCCCTCTTTGTCCCCAGACCTGGAGGCTGACCGGTGTTGTTGGCGCACCGCTCCGTGCTCCTCTGGGGTGTAAACAGGGTTGCGGTCAGCAGTGGTCAACATGGTGGGTGTGGGCTGTGGCGAGGTAGGCTCGCGCGGCGGCCTCCGTCTGGCTGTGATTTACGTGGGGTTGACGGTGGTGGGGTGGTGTTGGTTGGCAGAGGCGGGGGGGGCGTTGAAGCTCGTCTTCTGCCTCCTCATTGGTCATGCGCTGCTCGTAGTCCTGTTGCCAGGCAACAACCCTTGCCTTAAATAACCAGCCACAGCCGACAGAAATAGAGCGTAGATATTGACAGCCCTCATTGAGTTCATGTCGGGGAAGGCCCAATGTCCCCATTGTTTTATTATGTCTGGTGGGTATACAGTTTACAATCCGGAGGCATTATTTGTTTATTTTGTTCGCCACATTTGGGAGGGGAGATTATCTAAATTAGCACCTTGTTTATGCATTGGTGGTTAGTTACAAAGAAGGCATTCACTGATTAGCTTTAGCCATATTTACAGTTTTACTGTCATTTTAGGCACAATGAAGCGCTTGATGAGGAGGCAGCTAGATGCATTTATATGAAGACCCATGACCTCTTAATTCAGATTGGGGCTCATTTGTTCCACTTTGGCGCCTGGGACACACACACACACACACACACACACACACACACACAGAACAGTTTTAGCTCAAGGCTGCAATGGCTGGAAGTGCTCCTGTGTGTGAGGCCATGGCTGTGCCTGTGTCAGCAGCTCAGCTCACTCTTTTGGCTCCTCAGCTCCTGTGGGGCACCAGCAGCAGCCGGAGCATCAGCAGCACCTTGCCTTGCCTTGCCGCCCCGCATTGCATTGCATTGCACTGCATTGGCACCTCCAGGTCCTGTAGAGTAGACACACTGTAAGAAAAGTCAAAGGTCAAAGTCAAAGCGAACTTAATTGCCAATCAAGCAGTGCAACAGTACATCGCAAGCAGACTGAAATTGCATTTCTCAAAGCTCTAAATGTGCAAGTTAAAAATTAAGATATACAAGTATAGCTAAGATGTACTGTATATAAGACATCACAACTCACTAGACATAAAGTGGAAAGATATCAAGATATCAGGCATGGTAATAATAGATAACAGTAACATAATAACAGACATTGTGAGCATACATTCTGGACTGTCAGTGTTTCAGAAGTCTTTGAGGTATGTTATGTGACTTAACAAGGTGCAATGAGGCAAAAGTGCATGGTGCAAGTAGCTGCAAAGAGGCAGTTCACTTGGCGACGAAATGAACCGACACTATGACCGGTCTTGATTCTGTGTCCGAGTCTGTAGCAAAGTGATCTTCCCAATTCTTCAAGCTGCTCCTCCATAATAACAAGTTTTTCTGGTCAGTACTGACAACCAATGAATACGTGAATTTATGGAATTAATTATTATTAATAATCCAGTTATTCCAATATTACACAAGAAAATGTTTATAACAATACCATACAGGGCAGGTAATAGATACTGTGGAAAGAAAAGACTAGAATGGGTTATATTCTGCATTTAGTTTACAGCGAATACCTGTTATAGTCATTGCTGAATCCCTGTTTGTTTGTGCCAAGTCATAGATGTTCTTTTCATGAAATAGCTTTGGATTCAGACCAGTGTATATCCCAACCGCAACCAGACCACAGATAGGAAACTTCATTTTCTCTTCAATCCACTGGTTTTGTCATTATACCCTAAGTCTTCTCATGATAACGTACGTTCTGCAGTAAACTGTATACTGTTAATGCCAGCCTTAGACTGCCAGGCAGGATCACTCCACCAGAGACAGACTACTGAAAACCAATGAAGGATTTTACGACTATTTCATCCCAGCTCATGATGCAGCCAGTTTTCATCTTGGAGATGCCTACACAGATATGATTAGGGCCTGAACTCTCCAACTGCCAGATGTGTGTAGTTGCTTGGTTTTTTTCAACGCGGCTCTGCTGTTGAGTGCACTAAATCTGCTCTTCAAAGACGAGTAGAGGAGTTGAAGAAGCACTTGTCTTCATGCAGAAGAGAAAGTTGTCAGAACAAAGGCGATTCGGTCGAATCTATCCCTAAATAACACCCATGTGTGAGTGATTTTGGAGACGTCTACTGGACCAGTCATTCTCTCTGTGGTTCCATGCCAGGTTGGTCGTTGCCTGTGCGTGCGTGCGTATGTTGGCTACCTTTTGCGTGTTGACCATATGGGAAATCCTCCATGCCGATTCATGGTCAGGCTTCGTGAGGAACTGATGAACGATTACTATCTGAGGCCATCTGGGAAGCAGCCGTCTTCTCCTTGCCCTCTCACTGTCATCCTGAACGTGCCCCCACCCCCATCCCTCCCAACACACTCGCACACACACACACATACATACAGTACTCTCTCACACACACACACACACTCTACGGCAAAACTTTCTGGCTTTGAGAGAGAGAGGTTTTGTCTTAACGGGGTAGGGGAGTGAATGATGCTGAGTTTTGTCTATCAAAGCCAGATTGGATGTGGTCAAAGGGAACTTCGCCTATTTTAACAGCCTAGAAGTGACATGTAGTTCCTTTCTTCATCCTACCACCCTCCATTTTGCTCAGGATGGTTGTAAAAAAAAAAGAAAAGAAAAAAAGAGTGAGTGAACTTCACAAGAGGCCTAAATGTGTGCTGGTCTCCACATGTGAATGCTAGATGTCCCAAAGGGGACCTTAGCCAGTGGTTCGCAGTGGAGCAATCGTGAACTGGGTGTATGTAAAGTTTTATGTTTCCAGTGTGTTTTTATGTTCTCAAGTCTTTTCAAATGAAAGCCTTGGGGCAAAGGGTTGCATTGGCTGTAAGATCTACTCTATATTCTGGGAAAAATAAACACGTCTTTATCCCCTTTATCTATTTGTTAACCTCTTAGTAAGTCTATTCCGATGAGTCACGTGGTAAATTGTAGCCAATTAGCTACTGCCCTCTTCATAATATTATCGTGTCTGTTTTTAACTGCCACATTAGGTCATGTAGACATCAAAGACTTCCCTGTTGTACATTTGGAATTCATCTTTCAGATTATATTCCATCACACAGGCTAGGGCAGTCCACGAACTGCATGAAACACCTGCTTCGTATTACGTTCTTTTCATTGAGGCAGACATCAATGGTCGCTTGTTGTGTGTTCAAAATGAAAAATGTAAATGCCTTCATGTACCTCTGGTGATAATCTTGTTCGAGAGGGACTTTTATGTAGATGATACCATTATGGTCCTTTTCAAAGGAAACTCGCAGGTCAACTTTGTCCAAGCCTTTTGAGACTCTGGACTGCTTTAGAAAGAAACTCCTAAGGGCTTGAAGATGAAGTGTTTTTTATAAGGATAATCTCATGACATGGTGGGTTTTCCCAATTTCCATGTGAAAACCTAGATGAAGTATTTTCATTACAGTATGTATTTACATTTTAAAAAACTGTGACGTAAATGTGGATTAACCTTTCAATTTTCCCACAGTATGCTAAAGTATGCTTTTGGATTCTAGGTTCATTTAAAGCCCTGGAAGTCTTTGTCCTTTCAACACAGTATTTTAAGAAGCAAAAAGTGCTTCTCATCAAATCCCATCTGATCAAATGCATAAATATATATATTTTTATTGTGCTGCTGTATTTTTGTTTGTTTTTCCCCTGTTGTCGGTAGGGTGCTCTGGTTTCCTCCCCACAGTCCAGAGACTTGAATGTCAGGAATGCTAGGCAGCAGATACTCCCACCACTGCTTCAGACCAAAACACTGACCAGAGATCAGGAGGTGGTTACTTACCATGACTCGCTGCCCTTTGCACTAAAGAGAACACAGGGCATAGATTTTCCCCACAGCAATCAATAGAATGATCAAACATTTAAATCAATGCACCGCCCGTCGCTTTGGTGTAATTATCTACTGAGTGACCAATGCAGGGTTAATGTAGTGGAGTGTGTGTGTGTGTGTGTGTGTGTGTGTGTGTGTGTGTGTGTGTGTGTGTGTGTGTGTGTGTGTGTGTCTGTGTATTTGTAGTGTGTGTGTAGTGTAGTGTATAATATGGGGTCATTAGGGAAGAGCTGAGCTGACAGCGTCGTTCTGTTTGGTTCCATAGAGCGACAACAGCAGGCTGGACAAGCAGTTTGTCACCATGGAGACGCCAGCCCAGAGCAGCCCCGCTGGAAAAGTCGGGCGACCAGGACGCAAGCGGAAGCCATTTCCGGTGAGTTGCAGCTGACCTCAGTGTGGGCTTTCACCTCAAAGTCTTTTTATGTGTTTTATATGCATGCATGTGAATTTATCTGACTCTATGTTTGTGTGTTTAAACTGTGTATAAACTGTGAGAAGAACATCATATAAAGTGACTTTTTGTACACAAATTGTCTAGTGAAATACTTACACACACATACACACGCACACACACACACACGCACACACATTTGTGCCTATACTAATCATGTTTAATCTAAATATATCTGGCTGTCCTGTTAACCTATGCCTATAGTAAATGCCTCTGCAGGGTTGGAATGTATCTGTGTTTACATCCAGCTCTGTGGGTGGTGAGCTGAGGGAAGCAGGTTGAGCTTTCCCTTGTGCAGGGGCTGTGACCTAGTTTGACTTTTGACCCCTAGCAAAGGGCAAGTCTGGGTCACCAGATCACCGAAAGGGTTGCATAACATTCCACTGAGTCATTCCCTTTGGTTTCAGAAGGACTCTATTGGTCTGATCTTTCTTCATTCTCTGCCCCTCTTTCTTGCTCTCCGTCCCTTTTTTTCCCCTCCTTAATCGATCAGCCTCTTTTCATCTGACTCTCCCCTTTCGTAAGCTGTCTTCATATGCATGAGCTTGGGCCGTCTCTCTCTCTTTCTCTCTCATTCCGTCTTTCTGTCTTCTGTATTCTCTCCACTTATCCTACTAGCTTTCCCTGTAGTCTCTCGCCCTTCCTTCTTACCCCTCTCCATATCTCTCTCTCTCTCTCTCTCTCTCTCTCTCTCTCTCTCTCTCTCTCTCTCTCTCTATCTCTCTCCACCTCATCTCTTGTCTTTCACACGTTTGCTTTCATCTTCTCGGCTTGAGGGCTCTCATCGTCTCTAAGCCCTCGTAAAAAAAAAGGGATGGTGTCCACAGGTCTTGGGTGGATCTCCCCCTTGTGCATAAATAACTAATAGCAAGGGCACGTGAGGGCATGTGAAAGCTCCCATCGACGAGCGAGCGAGGGGCGCAGCTGATGTTGTTGTCGCTAGTCCTGGTGCATCGGCGAAAGGAAGGGTGGGGGAGGGGAGGGGATGGACGAGGCGAAGTGATGGAGGGTGGGATGGGATGGGGATGGGATGGGGAGGGGGGTACTGCGATATGGAGGAAGTCCTGCAAGGGAGAGGTGACCCCGAGTGCAACCATTGTGCTGCCCGTCGTTTCCAGTGAAATATATGACCCTGGAGTCATAAAGCTGCCTGTCTCTGTGGGCGGAGCCGCTGCTGCTGCTGATGGGTGTAAAAGTGGGTGGGTGTGTGGGTGGATGTTGGGGGGGAGCCCTCGCTAGAAAGGTGGATGCCATGGGTGTGGAGTGAAGCTCTTCCTTTCTGAAGACATTCTCTACTCTCCCTTCCACAGACCCAGTAATGGAATTATTTATCCCTACCTGCTCAGGGACTGCAGATGGAAAATAGCAAATTCGCTAAATCTGGTGCAATGTATCTTATCTCATGATTAATGCGTTTGTACATGAAGAGTTCAGATGCAAAACCCCCTAAACACCATTTTTGTGAAAACTGAGTTAATGATATTGTGTGAATCCTGTATAAATCTAGAATATGTAAATGAAATGTTTTTGTGAAAAAATGCAATACAACCTGCTTCCCGCTGTGTCTAAAATATCTGCTTACATTCAAAACACTGTAAACGCCTGATAAAAAATGGTCAAGTGGAGTTAGGGGGATTTGCATCTGAACTCTTCACATTGTCTCTGAAATTAAATATGCTAAACTAAACTAAACTAAACTAAAACATTTTGTGGAGGGGTGATTTTTTGAGGTGGGGTGGGGGTAGGGATGGGATGAGGGGCGCTATATATAGGCACGGTCGGTCGCAGAAGCTGCCAAGGCATACATAGTGCCCTTCCCTTCCCTTCCCTTCCCCTCCCTTCCAGGCCCAGCTCAAGCCCACCCCAGGTCTCAGAGGCCCTCTGTGGCTTCCTCAGATGTACTTGTTGTTTTTTTATCTGCCGGGGTTGCGGAGGCCAGGCGTTGGTCCCGCGGGGGTCGTAAAACCTCCTGGATATTTGCCATGGCTCTCGAGCTGCGCGATCTGCTGATTTGTGGATGTGTTGATCGGCTGAGTCTGTTTACAATCAGAGCTGTTTTCCGCCCTCTGTTTCCCTGACCCTCTTGGACGAGCAAAGGAGCAAAATAATCAGCCCTGAACGCACCCACTGGGGGAAAGAAGGTTGTCACCTATTTTCTCAATTGGTCATACCGGTAATTAAGATAAGAACCTTTTTAAAAGTAATAATGGATTGTTTATTTGTGGGACTTATTTCTCCAAGTAATCTTCTATTTTAAACTGATTGTCAGACAAAAGACAATGTTCTGTGTGGAATCTGTCACCAAGGGGCTGTTGGTAGAACCTTCATTTTTATTATTCTTTATTAATAAAACCTTGAACAATAGACATTGTCTTAAATGGTCATACAGAGTCTGGAGCCAGCATTTCTCTAAAAAAAAAAAAAAGTCTTACATGGAAAGCACTTGGGATGGATTGTAGCATTCCTCTGTCTGGACTGGTGTGTATATGAGCTTAGTGGTCCTTATACACAGCCAGCCCTGAATATTAAAGCAGCGCACGAGGAGCAGTGAGCAAGAAGAACCCCGTGAGTGAGCGAGCGAGAGAGAGAGCGAGAGAGCGAGAGTTGGGGGAGGAGGAGGCGGCCTGGGCTCTTTCCTGAATGAAGCCCCTTCTGAGGCCTGACTCCACGTCCATCAAGTGTCCCAAACAAAGCTGGGGATGTGGAATGGTGGTGGTTGGTAGTGTGTGTGTGTGTGTGTGTGTGTGTGTGTGTGTGTGTGTGTGTGTGTGTGTGTGTGTATGTGTGTGGGGGGGGGTGGTTGGTAGAAAGAATAAAAAGAAGAAGGAAGAGAAAGAATACTCCCCTGAAAAACTGCCAACATTCCTACCATTTTCCCCCACGCTTGCGAACGCTGGCCCAAAAAAAAAATGAGGACAAATGGAAGGAATGTACAGTATAGCATGTACAGGGCGTGAGGGCAAGCCCCTGCTCTGCGCTGCGCTGCGCTCCCTCCAGCCCCCGCTCAAGCACAGGGAGAGAGGGAGTGATTGAAGGCTGTGTGAGTGAGATTAAGGGTGTTTTGAAGACCGGTTGTTGAGCTTAACCCCCTCCATTTTCTTCAAAAGCAAGTGGACATGATGGCTCAAAGCAAACTAGCACACTGACCTATACCAGCAGATTGTGGATTTATAGGCCGAGCTGGAGGATGTTGTCTGTATGCTACTGCATAAATTAGCATGTTGAGGATGCGCCATGGCTCAGTGGGCTAGAGCGTCATACCATTACTCCGGGGACCCGGGTTCAAGTCCGACCCGAGGTCATTTCCCAATCCCACCCCATCTCTCTCTCTCCCACTTGTTTCCTGTCCACCTCTATACTGTCCTATCCAATTAAAGGCAAAAAAGCCCAAAAATATCTTTAAAAAACTAGAAAAGCGCTCAGAGAGCGTAGACCTCCGCCAAGACAATGTGGTCATAGATGGTGTTCTGGATCACTGATCACCACCAAAACCGAATCAGTTTTTACTTGTCCCAATACACATGTTGTCCGAAAATTTGATCCAAATCCGTGCAGTACTTTTTGAGTTGTGTTGCTCACAGACACACACACACAGACAAATGCCGAGGAAAACATAACCTCCTCGGTGGAGGTAAAAATAAATTGATAAATAAAAAATTAGCATGCTGATGGTCCATCCTGTTTATCAGACTGGTCAGTGTAAACTAGTGCATTGGTCAGCATCAGTATTTTATCATGGCTGAAGAAGTGGCCCGTACTGGCCTGTTATGAGAAAGCGGCTCATTCAAACCCCTCCCCCTCCCCCCCCCCATATTCCCAAAGTTGTTTTTTTTTCTCGTGTGAAATATTTCTTTCCCTCCTCGCCTCTTCTTTCCCATAGTCTACTGTGGACCAAAAGACATGAATGGTGGGGATTTAAAGTTTCACATCCTTGTGTCATCACGGCTGCTCAGATCTCTGGCTTAGGCCCTGAAATGGATTCCTTGCTGCTGCTGTGCTTTTGGCTGCTGTGCCACTAAGTAGTACAGTCTGAGTCAGTGACGAAGGGGGGGGGGTGAACGGGGGTTTGATGGCAGATTTCTCCTCCGAGGTCAATAAAGCTTTTTTTTCTTTCTGCGTCTTAATGTGGTGTTAGCGCTTCTGCGCGGAGTCCAATTGGAAGTGCTGCTCCACCAACTGGCCTCAGTTTGACAGTCATTGATAATGAATAGACATACCCCATAGACATACTTTGCTCTGTTGGGGATGAGGAATGACTGCTTAGGGATACTGTAAGTTGTGGAGTAACAAAAAAAAGAGAGAAAAAAGCATGAATCTCTCTCTCTTTCTCTCTCTCTCTCTCTCTCTCTCTCTCTCTCTCTCTCTCTCTCTCTCTCTCTCTGTGTGTGTGTGTGTGTGTGTGTATGTGACAGCAAGAAAAAGGGAAAGAGTTCATTTAAGCACCAGCATTAGTGGGTTTATTATTCTAACTGGTGAGCTTGCGAGCACACACACACACACACACACTTGTGTCAATACACATTTCACGTCTCTCCTCGGAGACTGGTAAGCTAAACAACAGCTGTTAACATGGGCGTGAGACTCTCCATGTGGCTCGCCTCGCTCGGACCCATAAAGGACCGCATACATAAAGTTAACGCAAAGAGGACGCCCAAATATCTGACTTATTCTAGAACAATCCTACAGATTCCACATATCATATACAGTCTGCTAAGGCTTGTGTGCTGAATAGTTTAAACATGAATGCACTTAAATGCAATACATACATATTGTACATGCACACATGTGTACATATACTAGAGATGCTTGGCATGGTCCAAGGCTCTCCGCTGTGCGTGTGACAGCTTGGTATGCTGCCAGCTTCATCCACAGGCCAGGCCAGCTCTTCTCTGAGACAGTGAACAGGTGACTGGCTTTAGCCTGTCACCCGTGTTTATACGCACACAGACAGAGAAACACAGAGCTGACACTGACCAGCTCCGGCTGGGGGGCTGGGAATGATAGCTGCTGTGATGTGGCGTGGCTAATATCAGGGGGTCAACATGCTGCCTTTGAGCTGCTGTTGATTGTTAGCATTTCGCTAAGCTAGATGGGCTAGATGGGTGCATGTTTTTAGCTGGTGTTATGTACTGTTTTTCATTAGTTTTTATGGCTCGACAGTTGAATTTGAGTGCATGAGTGATGAATATTTCATGAGTGGTCTGAGATTTGGGATATTACAAATGATATTTCTTTATAGGCTTTTTGAAATATTCACCTTATCCCTAGCCATCTTTTGTATTTGTCACAGCATTTCCAGACCAGGATTAAGAGCTAAGCTAATATTTACCCCAAACCAAACTAGCAGCAGTTTTTGGCAAACAAGGATTCTATTGTTTGGTGCACCCATGAGTGCCGGTTGAGAGTTCACATCTGTCAATGTTCACATCTGTCAAAAACTAACTCTGTGGAGGAAAAGTGTTTGACAGGTCTGCACCAAACATACTCGCTAAACATTTGTGCGAGTTTTTTTTTTTTTTTTAGAAAAACTTGATTTCTGCACCAATTTACAATTTTGGCCTCCGAAAAAACTCTTTGGTTCTGTCTGGTCTTCAGAAAGCTATCTGGATTGGTTCTGGAAGGATTCTGGAACGCTTTAGGGCTCTGGACATCATGGTGACATGAATGATGACTGATTTTGTGGTGCATCCAGGTTTTGTAAAAGATTGGAATTGAAAAAGATTGAAATTACTACAGAAAATTACCAGTACCAACAGTACCACAGTACCAACAAGAACAGATATAATCAGTTGCACCATTGACACCAAACAATCTTTGAATGACAGAATATTGCTATCACAGGACAATTATAGGTCAACTATAATATATGTCACCTGTTGAATCAGTAGAAGTACTGCAATGGTTCGTGGTTCAGACGGTGAGAGTGTTGTTTTTGCTGTGTAACTAAAACATGTTTGTCCTCTTCCTCGCCTTGTCTCCTCAGCAGCGGATGGAAGGGTCAGGAGTTGGCATGGTGAGGACCCACCCCAAGTCCGAGAGCCCCTCTCAGGTGCACAATGGCGACCTGGGTCACCGTGACGACAGAACCGTTGTGGGAAAGGTGTTCCAGGTGAAGCAGGAGCAGAAGGTTACGGAGAACGGGCTGTTTGGGGGCGTGGCGAGCGCCAGCCCTAGCCCAAGTCTGAGCCACCTCCAGGAGAACGGGGTCGGGTCCGTGCCCAGCCGGGACGAGCAGGAGAACCCAGAGAAGGACAAGGAGGAGGGGCTGGGGCTGGGGCTGGGGCCCCCCCGCAGGAAGCGAGGCCGCAGGAAACTGGAGCGGCCTACTAAATGTAAGCCATCGATTCTATCATGAACACTCCTTTTCTGACGAAAACTAATACACCATAAAAACACTGATTTACACACCATAGAAACGCTGTATCTGATTTTATTCTCTTCACACCTTGACTTTATGACTGATGTGTTTAAATAATCTTAAATACTTTACCATTACATGCCTTAAGATATACAGTACCAGTATATTTCATGAAGTAAAGTTAGAATAAGAACACGCATGCTGTACACACATGGGCATTGTTTCAATAGTGGTTACTTGAACAAATATAGCCCAGCTCTCAGGTTAGATAGTCTCTAGAGGGAAGTTTGTGTTGAGCACCGCAGGGGAAAAGTCAGCTCCCTCTCCATCCCCATCACTAGCACTGCATGTGTATATACACAGTATATGAAGAGTTCAGATGCAAAACCCCCTAAACACCATTTTTGTGAAA
>JAODXP020000024.1:9318809-9328809 GCA_027497455.2 Sardinella longiceps | reverse complement strand
TGCTGATAGATAGCGAGACAGATGGGCTGGCTGGATGGGGACCGCAGGTGAAGACAGATAGATAGATGCAAAATGACTGATGTGGTCTCCCTTTGCTCCTGTGGTTAGGCTTCTCTGGCTACAGCAGACAGATCCACTTCTGCCTGCTGCATTCATTAATATTTGACATAGATAGGCTTCCTGATTGTGACTGTTGAGACACCTTAACACAGTTGTGGCCAAACTAAGGCCCGGGGACCAGTTGCAGTCTGTTGTTCTCTTTCCATTGTCAAATGATCACCACACATCATAGTCTTAACACTGTTGCAGTGAATAATAATAACAGCCAATACAGTTTGAACAATATTGTCATGGATACAAGCCCATTTTCCATCAAAATAATAAATAATTTAAAAAAAGATGCCCAATCTAAGTTAGTGTCAGGTACTGTACTTGTCAACAGTGTAATTAAACACTATACTTTCAGGGCTGATAGTATTCAGGCGCCATGACAATAAAATGATAAAAATCCCAGATATCTAAAGAAGATTAGATTAAAAGTCAATGTTTCCTGCTTGTTGTACCCTTATATAAATTGCCTGGAACCCATGGGGGTTGATAAATGAGTTAAATGTGCATCCTTGCATGATCACTGCCTCTTAGTCAAAGAAATGGAATTAGTCCATGACCAAGTGTTTTAAAAGTGCGTTGCTAACATAACAGCTCGTCACCCATGCCCACCTCCCTGGCATGGAAAAAAGTTCAGGCTTGGGTTTTTTCCCCCACTATCAGCCCTGTACTTTATACCATACTATATTACTAAGCACTATACTATATACCATATAGAATGTTTAGGGGTTTACTGTATGCTATAGAAAGTTTAGGAGTTTAGTTGAGGGGTTTTCCGATTTAAACCACAGTTTCTTCACTTGTAACTGGTAGAAATTTTTGAATGTGGCCCACAAACAGAAAAGTGTGGCCGCCCCTGCCTCAACACATCTATTCTGTGCACTAGAATACTCTTGTGGTTTGTCAGTGCGTGTGTCTACAGGGCATTGTGTTGCTAAGACACTTTGAATACAGCTTGTGCGATGATTTCCTGCCTGCTGGTTGGACAGAATGCACAAACAGAAACAACCAAATGGGTCACTACAAGCAGTGCTGGTGCATCAGTGACGTGAGAAGGAGAAACTTGAGCTTCACAGACAGACAGACAGGGCACAGACTGCATGTTTGCTCTCGCATGAGTTCATACTACTACTGTAGGAAGACACCTGATATCTAACGGAACACAATACCAAGGAGTTTGTTCCTTTGTGGCATGATAGATTTGCTTGTCAATCAGATGGTTTTTCTAAACATTGTGAATTCACCCCCCCCCCCCCTCTCTCTCTCTCTCTCTCTCTCTCTCTTTCTTTCTCGCTCTCTCTCTCTCTCTCTCTCTCTCTCTCTCTCTCTCTCTTTCTTTCCCTCTGCTCTGCTGTCTCTCTCTCTCTCTCTCTCTCTCTCTCTCTCTCTTTCTTTCTCTCCATCTATAGGTGTGGTTAAAAAACCATCTATAGAATGGTTAAAAAAAAAACACACATAAGGCCCTTATTTACATGACTAGTAAAGTTGTCAATGACCTTAAGAGTCTCACATTAAGAAAGGCTGTTGTGTTCAGTGTTCACTGGGCTGTCTCATGGCCCATGCAAATTTAAGGTCTTGCTATTTAATTAGCGGATTTTGGCTTGTTGTTATTAAACTAGCTTTTCAACTGTTTAAATTGGGGGTCCATCTTCTGAGGTTGCCATGTGGTCTCTTCTCTCTAGATGTGGAACAAAAGGAGGAAGATGGTGGGGACTCTGGAAAAAGTGAGGTAAGGATTCACACAAACCAAATGAGCACACACGCAGACACACACACACATACACACACTCTCTCTCACACACACACACACACATACACACACACACACTCTCTACACACACTCACACACACACACACACACACACACACACACACACACACACACACACACACACACACACACACACACACACACATACACACAAGGCTACAGAGCCAGGAAAGAAATGGTACCAAGTGTCAGATAAATGTGAAATATCAAATACACCTAGAGTAGTGCTCTTGGGCCGGTTCTCTGCCATCTCCTCCAATGGAGGCTATTTTATGCAAGTTAAATACAAATCGCTTCTCTATCTACCCCTATTTACAAACACACACACACACACACATACACACACATACATGCACAAATCCATACAGTATATATAAGACAAATGTATTCTCATACGTCAGACCCATAGCTACCCCATTTCACATTTCACTATTCCCAAGCTAAGTTCTCTTCAGACCAACCAATTGAGATCCCCGTTTATAACACAACAACAACAACAACACATTGGATTTCTATAGCGCCTTTCTAGACACCCAAAGCGCTTCACAGTGGAGGGGGACCTCACTGACCACCTCCTTTATAGAGGAGCATCCTTCTGTACACCTGCTCAGACGACACTTTAGTTCTCCTTTCTCCCTGAACTTCCAATATCCACCCACAGAAAACCAACTTTTCAACCGATTGGAGAAATCCCATACATTCTTGATGGAACAACTCTACTTTCCAATTAACCTTCTTCACACGGGCTTAGGAATACGTAGTCATTGTGGATGTAAACCTGCAGTCAAGCATCAACACGTTATAAAAGATATCGTTAAGATTTAAATGGACCAGAGAGTCCATTCAAAAAGCTTTACGAATTTGCTAAATATTACATTTGCTAATGATGCAGGATTTCTTTAGGGAAAGGTTACAGACTCAAGAACATAGCTAGGGAGAGAATAAGGGAGAAGTGCTTTCCTACCCTAAGAAGAGATAAGGGCATAATGAGAACAAACTGGAAAGGCAACCGAAATGCTTATTTTTTTGCTTGCGACATTTGTTTACCTGCAAGTTCCACAATGATTGCGTAATTCCAGTTAATTGTGTGACGGGTCTATTGCCTGCACATACACATGCACACATCACTTCACGTCCTACTGACAAACAGACACCAAGCATAACACCCCTGTTCCTTAGACTATCACAGACACACACACACACATCCATCGACACACACAGCAGACAGCTTCTCATTGCACTGAAGCGTCTTTGCCTGCTAGCTTCCCCCTTTCTCGTTTTGAGAGCACAGAAAAACAGGAAGCAGGGAGGGAGGGCACGTTACAATGGCCCCAAATCACTCACGTTATTGCTTCACTGTGTCTGTGCCTTCAAGCAGGGCTCACGCGGGCGTCTGCGGGGGGGAGTGGGCTGGGAGATCAGCCTCCGGCAGCGGCCTGTGCCCAGGGTTACCTTCCAGGCCGGGGACCCCTATTACATTAGCAAGCGGACCAGGGAGGAGTGGCTCAACAAGTGGAAGATGGAGGTGAGTGACCACTGTCCAGCCACTGTCCCCGACAGACAGAGAGAGAGAAGATAGAGAGAGGGAGGGAGGGGGAGCGAGGGATGGTCTTTGGTCTTTTCTACCCTCAATGGTGAGGTTTCAGGCAGTGCTGCCTTTGCGTCTCAATTCCTCTAAATGTAGGGTTAGGGTGAGGGTTGAGGGGGTTAGGGTTAAGGTAGTGCCTTTTAGGCTGTGCTGTCTGGAAGGTGCCGTTGGGGGCAAAAAAAAAACAAAAAAACACTATTGAGGTGTGAGTTGAAGATACAGAGAAGGAGAGAGAGAAATAGAGGGAGTAGATGTGGATTGTGAGGCATGGTATGAAGGACAGGCCCCACAGATATATATATATATATATATATAGATGTGTTTGTATCTGAATTCAGGATGGTGAATGGAAAAATCTTCAGCTGAGGATGAAACGCAGTGTGTGTATTTGATAGCTCATCTGTTATCTCATGATGGTACCATTTATTTCATTAATCAATAGTCAAATGCTTTGGACAAGTCAAAACCAAATAAAATAATTATAATTGCTGTATGTGTGTATAGAAAACCATGACTTTTAGGCTTTGAATACATTATTATTTACTATAATCGTCAGAAGTGGTGGGAGAAATATACCAAAATGGAAATGCCAGTATTTTATTTGGCTTGCAAGACATTAATTAGAAATATTTTCACCAAACATCTTAATGGCAAATAATCAAGTTTCTGTTGCTCAGAGCACACATTGTCAACCCTGCTTTGGACATTAACATAAGACACACACACACACACACCATACACACACACACACACACACACAGTAGTGCACACAGCACAATAATTGAAATGACATGTTTCTTTTGCCACACCCTGTTCATACACTGCTGTTTATAATTCACTACGGCGAGCCTGTGGAGTGTTACCCTTTGGATTAACGGAAATTGCATTTCCACTCCGTTCCCTCCTACTGGCGTTATCGCTTAAGAGGCTGTGACGCATTTTCATGCAGCATTTAATGGAGGCTCTCGAGACTGAGGCACGGCTCGTGCAGGGCCGTTTCAAGGTACTTAGGGGGCCCCAAGCAAACAGGGGATGGGGGCCCTTCACTCCCCGTAAATACTTACATGAACCACATTGTTATAATTTTCAAACACCATCAATATAATTATTTGTATTGTACAGTTGTCTAATTCCAGTTTAAAGTCATTGTTTGTTGAAAAACACCACCAACATAACTACTAAAATGATTAAACAGTCAATCTTGGGTGCCCCTTTCAGCCTGGGGCCCCAGGCAATTGCCTGGTTTGCCTGCCTTGTTGCGACGGCCCTGGGCTCGTGTCTCTCCTCTCCTCTCCTCTCCTCTCCTCTCGGCTCCGGGTTATTGTTCGTCCGTGTTGTGTATGGTGCATGTGGTGGCCATGTTCTCCTGAACGAATCAGTGTGCTTTTGCAGAGAGAGGTGGGCAAGTATTTCATGTCAAACCTGTTTCTGGGCCTCCAGGCAGAATTTGTCCCATGTCAGTCCTGGAGTGTTTTTTTTTTTTCTTCTTCTTCAGTGTTTTCAAGCATTCTGGAACATCGCTGATGTCTTAGGCTGTGATTGACATTGTAGAATCATGGCAGATGTAGAGAATGCATGTACAGTATGCTGTCTAAATAATGCTTTGAGATTATTGATAAATGAGATGTACTGGATCTGGTTCATTGAACGCATGCTCTATAAGGCAATGACAGCTTGTCTGCTCTCTGAAGATAACAGTAGTTTTATGAAGCAAAATAACCTTACAGTCGAATTTGACCACCATGTCATAAAGACGTCAATTTACTCCATATTGGTATTTTTTTGCCATCAGTTCATTGATACATCAGATTGACTGTAGGACTATGGGCATACTATTCTAGTTACAATGGGGCCCTCCTAGTTGCCATCTTTATTGCTATAAGTTTTACTGCTCTAACAATGCCAGGATTTACTACACTATTTCATTGAAGAATTGAAGGCACATTCCTGTGCTTACTTAGATGTTTACATTCATATATACATATACGTATACATGCAGTGCTTACATTCACATATACATACATACATACCACATTGTGTGTTACTTTAACTCAGGAATTTGTCGACATTGGGCAAGAGTTTTTCATTTGTTTATGCGTACCATTGTAAACAATTGTTATTGTGGAAGTGCAACTGGTGAAGTTAGGTGATGAGTGCTGGTATGTCTGTGTTGATGCTTGCATTGAGTGTGTGTGTATGTGTGTGTGTGTGTGTGTGTGTGTGTGCAGGCATGTGTTTATGTGTAGTGCCTCAGTCCAACCATGGCGGAGATTGTGGCTGGCAGCGACGCTTCATCCTGTGAGAGTCTTAGAGTTACATAATGAGCTGTTTCCATGGTGACCGAATGGGGCCTACTGTTCGGGCAGCCCTTTACACACACGCACGCACGCACACACACACACACACACACACACACACACACACACACACACACACACACACACACACACACACATACGTATACACACACTTGCCATTCCCCCACTGGACACAGGCATAAATGTGTCAGGGTCTTGAATTATTGCCAAATTAGCAGGACATGCCAGCGTCTCGTGAGCGAGAGTCGTAAAATCCCAGGGAAACCAGAGCCACATTTTCCACACAAAGAGAGCCTTGGATTTTTGAACTCGGTGACTCCGCTGAGAGAGAGAGAAAAAAAAAGAAAAGCAGAAAGCAAAAAAAAAAAAGAAAAAAAAAAAACGGGAAGGAAAAAAAAAATCAAAACAGTCTCTTTTTTTCCCTGAATAAGCACGTTATCTTTAGGGAAGTCGGTGAGGAATCTCCACAGGACTCTCCTGTTTGGCGGCGCGGTGCGGCTGTTGTTCTGAGGCCCAAGCCTGGGGAACTCACTCGCTCTGTCCCCTGCACCCGTCCCGTCTCTCTGCACCTTCCCCCAGCAGGGGGGAGACACGTGAGGGGGTGGGTGGAGGGCCTGGACCTACTCACACACAGCCTCTCCTCTCCTCTGTTTCAGCCCTCTCTTTCTTTCTTTCTTTCTTTCTTTCTTTCTTTCTTTCTTTTTTTCTTTCTTCTCTTTCTTGTCTTTCTCTCTCTTTTTTACTCTGCTCTTTTTCACTGCCTTTCCCCTCCTTTGTTTCTGCCCACTCTTTCTTTCTTTCTCTCTCTCTCTCTCTCTCTCTCTCTTTCTCTTTCTCATTCTTTTTCTTTCTTCTCTCTCTTTCTCTGCCCCTCACTCCGATGTCTTTCTTTCTTTCAAGCCCCCCTTTTTCTGCTGTCTCTATGTCTCCTACACACTCTCTCTCTCACACACACATACACTTTCAACATTCACAAACACACACACACACACACACACACACACACACACACACACATTCTCTCTCTTTCTTTTTCAGTTTTTTTTTCTGCCTGCAGGGCATCAGTTACTGAGAGGCTCTGAAAGGGTGGCAGCATGAAGAATGAAACCCAGCGTCTTGCTTTCAGAGAAAGAGAGAAAGAGAAAGAGTAGGATTGAGAGAAAGAGAGCACGAGGGAGATTGGGGGAGTTGCAGGGGGCTCACGTCTCTCTCTCTCTCTCTCTCTCTCTCTCTCTGTCTCTTTCTCCCTTGAAGGCCTAGTGTTACAGTTGATACCCCCCCCCCTCTCTCTCTCTCTCTTTCTCTCACTCCTCGTTTATGGCCCACCATCCCCCTCACCCCCCACCCCCCCCCCCTTCCTCCTCATTCCAGCGTGGCGACCCTCTCTCTGCTCTCGCTATGGAAACCAACAGGCAGTTGCGGAGCCGCCAGCAAGCGGCAGAACGGGGAAGATGAGGTCTGCAGCGCAGCACACTTCCCCGAGTGCCGTGCAGCAAGACAGCCTCCTGGCATTCTGCCAGCACTTTCCAAGTCCTCTCACTAGCCAACCAGAATTCCTGTCGGCGATCACCTGACCTTGAATTCCCAGACAAAGAAATGTTCATGCTTCTTTTCTGTTTTTTTTTTTTTTCTCGGTTTGGTCCTTCGGTTTACCCCCCCCCCCCCAACCCCACTTCCCCCTCCTTCTCCTGGTCTTCCTCACTCGCTGAACTGAGCAAACCCACTAGTTGAGCTTAACTGAGAGAGAGAGAGAAAGACAACTCTGTGAAGTGGACGTGTGTGTGAGGAGGAGAGCCTGGCTTGTGTATGGGTAGGTGACTGCATGTTTTTTGGTTGCAAACAGAGAGTGGTGTAGTTGTTGAAGGTGGTTAGGGGTGGAGAGGTGTGTGTGTGTGTGTGGGGGGGGGGGATTCCAGTGAGTATATCTCCACAATCTTGCTGCTGGAATTTTTGCTGACTTCAGGTGTTCCAGGGGAGGCTGACTACGGAGCGTGGAGCTTAAAGGGAAAGCGTCTCTTTAAAAGCCCCATGTGCGTGCAGCGAGTTTGGAGTGGAGCGCTGCCGATGGGGCGGCCCCTGTTGAAAAGTTGCACCACTTGATAACAAGTCTGCTTGCTCTGCTGTTTCTCTCTCTCTCTCTCTCTCTCTCTCTCTCTCACTCACTCACTCACTCACTCATTCACACACACACAAACATACACACATACACACACATACACTCCTCTCTTTCTCACTCTTCCTTGCTTTCCTTCAGCAGCTCGATGTAATCACAAGGGTCCGTTTGTGCAGTGGAGCTATTTCCTGTTTCACTCTCCGAAGGACACATGACCCAGTGTGTATAGAGCTCGGGGCTCGCTGTTAGTCAGGAGAAAATAAAACAGGCTACAAGGCAGGGATTTGCACAGTCAGGGAAGGCCAGGGGTTTTTCACACAGTAGGGACAGCTTGCGTTATTAGGAGCACTTTTGCAATTGGTGACTGGTGTAAACAATGGAATTAGTTCCAGGGCTTGGATGTTACTCGGATGATATTGTTGTAGGTCAAAGAAGTTGCCGAATGAATGGGGTATTAAAGTGTTTATGTTTGACTTGTCAGTAAGAGGAAGTGTATTTATTATTCATGAGCAGAGAGCAAAGTTATTCATGAAGAATTGTGAAGTTATCAACAACACGGGTTGTTGAGACATCTCTAAGAAATAAAATCAGAAGTTGGCTGTGTGGGAATTTTGTTGGTCTTTAGTTGTTTTGACATTTGTATCAGGTTGGTTTGTATGTAGTAGCACAGCATTACATTCATGCATCCGCTGTTTTTGTCAGCTGATGGTTTTGAACGTAATGTTTGGATAACGTGCATGACTGATATGAGAGGTTGTTAACGTTCATTATTGCATTAGGAGTAATCAAGTTAAAGGATAAATTAAAGACTTAAGGGCTTAGTGAAGAGGCTGCAAAGAAAAATATGAAACTTTACTCTGAGCATGTTGTTGTTATGTGCGAGTCAGCTATGTTTGTGTTTGTAGGTAAAGCCGAGATGTCTGATAAGAGGTATACCTGATATATCTCCATGAAGGCACTGTTGTTTTGAGTCTACCACTTGAGGTTGTCATGGCAGCAGGGGTATGCAAAAACAGCCTGGCGTAGCAACTGAATCAAACAAGTACAGTAGTTGTTATTTATTTGCTAATGGCACATTGGCTCCATTACCATCAGCATGTAGGAAATAGCCTCCGTGGGTATGCAGGGGCTATCAGAGTCAACATCCTGTTTAGTCATCCTATCAGCTGATCTCATCATTGACTTCTTTTGCATGGTTGAAGCCAGGAGCACACACACACAAACACACACACAAACACACACACACACGAACACAGTAGGCCCAGAGACATTTTAAATGGATCCGCCTGTTTGAGATTAATGAAAGATCTGCAGAAAGCGGTCACATGTTTGGTGTCTTTGAGGAACTTCACCAACTTGAGTAAAGAAGTGTGATATCAGTAACTTTTTTTTTTTTTTTTTTTTTTTTGAGACATCAAACTACATCCAAAGACTGCAGAGCGCTTTAGCTGCAGATGTGTTCTAGCAGCTGAACTAGGAGGTCCTTTGATCTCCAGAGTAGTATTGTCCAGAAGGGGTAATGGGTAAACACGTGTGAGCTCAACTTGCGTCATGACCGCGTCATGCATGCTCTGCTTTTTCCTGCCATGCATGTTCACTAAAGCAGAGCCAATGATTGCTATGCCTCCAGTGGTCCCCTCACTCACCCAAGCTTCCTTGATCATCTACTTTTGATGTTAGGGTTTGTTAAGGGTCTGCAAGCATCTGAATGCTTCTTAATATCTGTAATTTCATGTTAATTAGCCATACAGTCCTCATCCTGCACTAGAATAGGGTGAATAAATTCTTCAAAGGGGTTTGGCAATGGTAGTGGGTTGGTAGTCTAGAAGTTGGGGGTTCGAATCCCGGCTGCCACCGTTGTGCCCTTGAGCAAGGCACTTAACCCTAAGTTGCTCTCGGGGAGACTTGCCCTGAACTGATAGTTGACAAAATGTAAGTCACTTTGGATAAAAGCGTCTGCTAAATGCATAAATGTAAATGATGTTCTATAAGAGCAAACTCCTGTGGAATTTCGACAGAAGGTCCCACTCTTTTGTTTTTTGCCGTCCAGGAGTTTGCCACTCAGCATGCATGGGGAAACAACAAGGGGAAGGAAAGGCTCC
>JAODXP020000024.1:9211309-9313809 GCA_027497455.2 Sardinella longiceps | reverse complement strand
TTATCTGTAAGTATCCTAATTGCATGCACTTATTCAGAATAACTCATAACTCTTCACGAATCTGTTTATTATACTTCATGGATAAAGTCAAGTGTTGTAAGCTTGTCCAGTGTGCACTAGACCGGCCAAAGATGAGGTGATTCCTAGAATTGAGCTGAATCCTTTCTGTGCAGTGTTTTCTGAATGTAGGAAGAGTTGTGCTCTCTATAGGCTTTTAGTTAGTCCCTAGCTTTCAGTTCTATTAGATGCATTTTTATGGCAGTGTGTTATTTTTTACTTATGAGCAGATTGTGTGAAATAGTACAGATGTTTCCCTAAGTGTTGGCAAAGAATCTCACCCTGAATTGGTACACATCACATTTCAGTTTAATGCCAATGGCTACAGAGCTTCATTCTCCTAATAGTCTTAAAAGGCATGCTTATGATTGACCCAAGCACTCCCGTCTTTGAAGTGTTGGATAGTGTCTCCCTGTTAGGCCAAAGGTCAGTCCCAGGACGTGCTTGTGTCTCACAACCCCCAGTCAGCGTGAAAAGACAAAGCTGAATCCCATTGGCCACCCAAGCCCTGAACCCTCAAAGACTTAACTAGAATGAGTCTGCCTTGTGATTGGCCAGTTAAGTCTTGGAGGGTTCAGGGCTGAGGGCTTAGGTGGACATTGGGATTCAGTCAAAGTGTCTCCTGGCTTAGTTTCTGTAGCTGTAGATCCATACATAGGTGTGTTGCTCTGACCTCATAGGACCCAGAGTGCCCAAATTGTTGCCTGGGTTAATCCCTGCTAATATAATGGAGTATGACTTGTAAACAGAACAAGTCAGAGACGTAAGGTACTCAACCAGTTTGACAACTATGCATGACAGTGAGTTCTACAGTATGTATGTACTGTATGTAACACAAATCTTCAGCATTTTAGGCCACACATTCAACATCAACTTGCTACTTAGTATGCAAATCAATGATATACTAACATACAAACTAACATTTGTTAGTAATTACAAATTACATATTCATTCTATATTAATTAATTAATATATTCATACAGAAACATATTCATACAGAATGGGAATCAGATAGCTTTATTTGTCCCAAATGTGCAATTCAGTTTGATAGTTCCCAGTCTCCAACAATAAATACTGTAGATAAATACTATAAATAGCAGTAAAATAAAATAGCCAAGACAAATTCCAACTGCAGACAAAACCCCTACTTACAGCACTCATCAGCTTGTTAGTGACAACAGCCCTGCACCTGTATTCTGCATAAGCTTTTTCTACCCATAGTATACCATTAAAAGAATTTCTCCAATACAAATAAGTGAATTGTCATATTCTGAATTATGAACTTGCATTGAATATGTATGAACTCATATGAACAAAACCTAGGGTCAGAGAGTTAATAATGTTCAAAGGTTAATAGTGTCCAAAGGATTCCTAATGGCATCTTTAGGTCATAATTCATATACAATTATGCATTTAAGCATAATTATTAAGCAGTAATCATGTGATGATAGTGAAGATTTTTTTTCGTTCATGGTCAGCCATGGGTAGAATAAGGTCATGCAGAATAAAGTATTAAAAAGTGATTTGTGAGAACTTACAGATGGCTAGTAAGTGGATGCTAACAAGCAGCTAGTTAATGGCGAGCATGTGTGTCCAAGTATGAAGTGTCGCCATGTATTTTTGTAAATTGTAATTTCCCAATTGTTATCCAAGGTTAGAGAATTCATTTTGCTGCATTTCTGATGTTCCATAGGGTTAATACTGTACATGAGGGATACCTCATTCTGACATCTCTGGTCAATGCAAGAGTGCGTTTAATACAGTTTTGTTTTTTTTGTTTTTGTTTCGCATAAGACACTCAATTGAGGTTTATACAGTACATGGTGTGACTTATATTCAGGAAATTGCAGTATTCTATTACAACACTGTTGTTTATTGCAGTTGTTAGAGCATACTGTATATTGGTATGAATACTTGGGTTAGAAAGTTAAAAAAAAAACAAAATTAAAAAATATTTATTTTTTTACAAGCACCTTTTTTTGCTGGACTGAATTCAGTATATCTTACTTTTGTGTCTCTCCCGTGTCTCCTCCGTGTTGTCTTGTTCTGCAGGCAGAGAAAAAGGCCAAACTGGTTTCTGTTATGAGCAGCTTGGAGGCTCACAGAGACATGGCCGACGAAGCACAGGTGGAGGAGGATCACGAGCTGCTCCTCAGGAGTCCCCTGCCTCAACTCCAGCCTCAGTCCCAAACCCACCTCCATCCCCAGCCTAAACATCAACCCAAGCCTCCTCAGTTCCAGGCGCCTGCCCCGGCCAAGCTTCTGACGCAGCCCCGCATGCTAGCTCACCAGACGCAGCCTAAGCCACAGCCACTGCCACCGCAGAAGCAGCAGCAGCAGCAGCAGCAGCAGCAGCCTCTAACTCAGAGCCAACTCACAAATCCACAGCCTCAAATGCAGCCCAAACCTCAGTCACTGTCCCAACAGTCCCAGTCATCCCAGCAACAGCCCCTGCAGCAGTCCCAGTCTCAGCCACAAGCCCAAGGCCACAGCCAGCCTCAGCAGCAGCAGCAGCAGCCCACTGACCCTGCCTCCCCCACCGTGGCCACCACGCCTGAGCCCGTGCCCATCGGAGACGGGGACAAGACCTCGCCCAAGGCCGCAGACATGGAGTCTGAGTATGATGTAAGCTCCCATTCATTCAGAAAAGCCGTGGCTGTCATTTGATAGGGCTGCAGTAGATTCGATCACCATTGATGAGTGCAAGGATACAGTAGGCTTAAGTCTCGATCTAATGACATCACAGGAACCTACATTATTAACTGAATTTAAACCTTGTTATAGACGTTTTCCTCTTAGACTTGTGTTAGTGTTGTCATGTAGCCATATTAATTAGCCCTGTCGTATAAATGAAAAGCTAACAAAAGTTGTATTTTCTGACCATTTTTATTGAGAAGTAATGAAATGTTGAATGCCGAAAGAACTGTGTCCGTAGAATTTAGCGCTCACTATTATCTAAGTATCATTTGTGAATCATGCGCCTCTCACAGTAGATATTTGTTAACCATTTGCTGCCTTCATGCTTCAGCTATTTTCTAGTCCGCAACCCCATGATGCTCAAAATGAACATCACCAATCACACATGCTAGAATACGGTGGTAGAAATGATTAAATTCCATAAAGTGAGAATACTGTGGCAAGGCAGAGGCAGCGTAAACAGCGGTAATGATTATTGCTTGTACTCACCCTCTCATCACTCTCTTTTAATACTGGCAGCACATTAAATTCATTTCAACAAAATGGAACAAACTAATTTTGTGGAAAAAATTTGGTAAGTGCCAGTGTGGGAGTGAATATGAGTGTGTGTCGTTGGCAAGGTGGGTGTGCGTGGATATACAGCATGATTCTCTTTGGTGCCAAGAATATGCTGGTCTGTTCATTTAGTCTGTGGATGCTGTCAATATATCAAAGAGGGAATGTTTGCAATTATGTATTCCATGATGCTCCAGCTGATATGAATGTATGTGTGTGTGTGTGTGTGTGTGTGTGTGTGTGTGTGTGTGTGTGTGTGTGTGTGTGTGTGCGCGTGCACTCCCAGGATGGCCGTGGCTTTGGCATCGGTGAGCTGGTCTGGGGAAAACTCCGTGGCTTCTCCTGGTGGCCCGGCCGGATCGTGTCCTGGTGGATGACTGGCCGTAGCCGTGCTGCTGAGGGCACGCGCTGGGTCATGTGGTTCGGTGACGGCAAATTTTCTGTGGTGAGTCGTGCGTGCAGATCTGTACATCAGATTACCCTGTAGAGCACGTCTACTGTAAAACACTTCTGACTGTCCACCTTATACTGGCCCACCCATTTTAATTACTATTCCCTCTTTCCACTTTGTGTCTGAACTTCCTGTGTGGATGCTACTGATATCCTGTTTAAGGAAAATACCGGAGTGAATTCAAGCATAGACCTGTTGAAGGAGCTTGGTAAATGCGCTAGTTAGCGAGTGGAACAAAATAATTTGGTACAGCACAGACCGAACGCGAACGCAGAAGCGAACAGGCACTTTACACTGAATCAATGGGACCTGACTGTTGGAAACCAAAAGTAAGATCTGAGGTTACATTGACTCAATGTAAAGTGTTTCAATTCGTGTTAGGTCTATGCTGTTCGAAATTCTTTCATTTCATGCGAAATATATTGCGGTTAGAAGGCTCGTGCAGTAGATCCCTGATTTACACTGGGACTATACAGTAGGATCTCAGTGAGTGTAAGTTCTCCTCTGTCCTCTGGTACAGTAGATGACCGTTTAGTTTTCTTTCTCTCCCTGCTCAGGTATGTGTGGAGAAGCTGTTGCCTCTGAGTTCCTTCTGCAATGCCTTTCACCAGCCCACCTACAACAAGCAGCCCATGTACAAGAAAGCCATCTATGAGGTGCTACAGGTGAGGACATGTGTACTTCTGAGACGTGTGTTCTGAGCATTGGTGCTCAGTGATGAGGGATGGTGGTCTAAAGTATCTATCCCATCCTGGTTGCCCCCCTAATAAAGTGTCTGGATGTTATTTATATGCCTCCAAATTTTTACTTTGTGTTCATTCATTAAGATTGACCCAATGTGCCTTTGCGTGTCCTGATCTGGTGTAAATGTTCTTTTTGAAACAAGTGTGTTCTGTGTGTCAGTGTTGAATTTTACACTTGCCACCTGTTGAATTTATGATAGAAGCATTCAAATTGTTTTCACTTCAAATTGTTTCATCTCTCTTTCCAAAGGGACTTCTAATACCTCCCTAATATCTCCCTAATATCGTTTCTATTTAGGCACACAGGCATAGGTAAACTAAGGCTAATTCGATTGACCTAGCCAACCTTTGAATAGTGAGGTTAGAGGACTGGCACTCTCTGGATGAACAGATGTTGTTTATCCGACTGGGCTGGTGCGCTGATGGCATATTTTGCATGCCACTACAGGTAGCGAGCCAGCGGGCGGGGAAGGTGTTCATAGGCTGCCCTCAGAGTGACGACACGGACACGTCCAAGTCGGTGGATCTCCAGAACAAGCAGATGATCGAGTGGGCCATGACCGGCTTCCAGCCCAGCGGGCCCAAAGGCCTGGAACCTCCGGAAGGCAAGTGCACGTTTGCTGAATCTCATTGTATTCTAATTCCGGAAGGCAAGAGCACTTTTACTGAATCTCATTGGATTCGTCTGTGGTCTCTTTGGTAACACTTTATTTGAAGGTACCGTCATAAGACTGACATGACACTGTCATTAACTATGACATGACGTTGTCAAGAATCTGTCATGAACTTTATAAACCTGCCATGACTTCTGACATACCCCAACCCTAACCCTAACCCTAACCATGACAAATACTGGGTGACACTTAATGACAGAAGTCATGACAGGTGTATAAAGTTTATGACAGATTCATGACAACATCATGTCATAGTTAATGACAGTGTCATGTTAGTCTTATGACGGTGCATTCAAATAAAGTGTAACCGTCTCTTTCATACCCAGTTCATCATATACTGTACACGAGTTTGTTCTCTGTCATAGGTTTAAATACGAATGCAAATGCATAAAGTGTCTACTTAAGACTGAATGCTAATGCAAGTCCCTTATTGGTGCAACAGTGGCATCACATACTTCACATTCTTAGCTATACAGTATGTATTTGTTGCTAATTGTGGTGGGCAATAGGGTATGCAAGGACACTTGCAGCCTGGACCCAACACACAAACACACACATCACAGGCATACACCCGCTGCTTGCTTTGTCACTAATTAAATTGACTGCAAAATCTTTCATTGTTTATTTATCTATAATATCGCTTGTGAAGTGAAATCTAAAGCCTACAAGTCTGGATTTCTCTGCTGTCTTTCTCCTCTCTCTCTCTCTCTCTCCCTCTCTCTCTCTCGTTCTCCTCTCTCTCGTTCTCCTCTCTCTCTACATGTCTTCTGTAACTCCATCCTCCTCCATTCCCTCTGCCCACAGAGGAGCGTACTAAGCAGGGCTACCCCGAGATGTGGGTTGAACCTGAGGCAGCCTACACACCCCCTCCACCCAAGAGGCCTCGCAAGAGCACAGTGGCCGAGAAGACCAAAGTCAAGGACATCATCGACGAGAAGACACGAGGTGAGTGAGCAGAAGACCGACAACACACACACACACACACACATACACATTCACAACTGGGTCCTGACCACAGTTGGCCAGTGGTCAACCGTGTGGCCCCTCTCTCAGGCATAGACCTGTTGAAAGAGCTTGCTAAATGCGCTAGTTAGCGAGTGGAACAAAATAATTTGGTACAGCACAGACCGAACGCGAGCGCAGAAGCGAACAGGCACTTTACACTGAATCAATGGGACCTGACTGTTGGAAACCAAAACTAAGATCTGAGGTTACATTGACTCAGTGTAAAGTGTTTCAATTCGTGTTAGGTCTGTGCTGTTCGAAATTCTTTCATTTCATGCTAAGTATATTGCTGTTAGAAGGCTCGTGCAGTAGGGCCCTCAGGACTGTGAAAGAGTGAAACCTGCACGTGAATCAGATGCTGCTGAATGTCTTCCACTGTTCCCAGAGTTCCCAGTTTGATGGTTTTTGTTTCCTCTGTTCCCAGAGAGACTGGTGTTTGAAGTACGACAGAAAACCAGAAGCATAGAAGGTACACAAGTCCATGGAATCTTTTTTTTTTTTCATCACAAGCACACATGTCTGAACTTGTTTGTAAACAAATGTCTCTCTCTTGATTTGGATTGACAGACCTTTGCATTTCGTGTGGCACTCTGGACGGCCACCTGGAACACCCGCTCTTCATTGGAGGGATGTGTCAGGGCTGCAAGGTAATGCTCTTTCCTCCCTCTCTCTCTCTCTCTCTCTCTCTCTCTCTCTCTCTCTCTCTCTCTCTCTCTCTCTGTTCCTTTTCTTCCCTACAGTCTTTCTCGCCTTTGTTTAACCCCGTTTCTCGTGTGTGTGTGTGTGTGTGTGTGTGTGTGAAGTCATTAATGTTTTATGGTTAGTGAGACATAAAGTTCTAATGAAAACAGTAGGATACAGTTGTGTGCCGGATTAGGTCAGACTACATCAGAGAATTACCTCAGTAAGTTGCTGTAATTGAACACAGGTTGACTTTGTCTGGCACTTTTAGTGTAAATTGACTATTATTATGCATGCAGCAGTGCATTAACTGAGCTCATACCTTTTTTTTTTTTTTTTTTTTTCCTTTCCTGTGCCCGGCGCTGCTTTTCTGACGGCTGGTTTTGTTGGCTGATGTACAGAACTGTTTCCTGGAGTGTGCGTATCAGTACGACGATGACGGCTACCAGTCCTACTGCACCATCTGCTGTGGTGGTCGGGAAGTGCTCATGTGCGGCAACAACAACTGCTGCAGGTCAGACACTCTGTTTGTGTGTGTGTGTGTGTGTGTGTGTGTGTGTGTGTGTGTGTGTGTGTGTGTGTGTGTGTGTGTGTGTGACCAGGTTATATGGTGTGAAGAGGCATGAGTACAGTGCGCTTTTCTGGGAGTTTGGACTGACTTGTCTGCCAAGGGGATTTGTAATGCACGCTATGTTCATACATGTATGAGAATAGTCTTCAGTTCTGTTTGCTGATAACCAGATCCCAGTACATATTATTGAACACATTAAGACATTACCATACATGTGTGGAACTTTCTATATGATCGAGTGCCGTCTCTTTTAAATTTACATGGTGATCATCACCACTCACTTAAAGGTACAATGTGTAACGTTTTTACTGTTCAATATCAAAATATGCTTAACCTGTTGACAAGCTTGTCCTTTCTCATAAATATTAACCACCACTATTAATTCTGTATGTCCGTATTGGCTTGAAATTTTGCATTTTCACGCACATTAACTGGGGTAGACTCTCCATGTATTGCCGCCATCTTGGAATACAGAAGCTAAAAACGGTCGTATCTTTCACGTTTTTGCTATAGACTGACAATAGACCGACATCCACGTGCAGGCTTCCGTAGCTGTAATACGTAACTTTGCGTTGCGTTACGCTTAATTTCTCTCGAAGGCTACACATTGGGGCTTTAAAGTCTCTGAACTGCCTGCATAAATAAAATTGCCTACCGTGCTCTACCTTGGCGTACCTGTTACCCATGGGTGCTGACTGCCTGCTGTGCTGTGTCGTGTTGTGTCTCTGCAGGTGTTTCTGTGTGGAGTGTGTGGACCTGCTGGTGGGGCCAGGCGCAGCCCAGGCAGCTATAAAAGAGGACCCCTGGAACTGCTACATGTGCGGCCGCACGGGGCACTACGGGCTCCTGGAGCGCCGCACAGACTGGCCCAGCCGTCTGCAGCACTTCTTCGCCAACAACCACGACCAGGACTTTGTGAGTATGAGCAGCGAGGAGGAGCTGATTGTAATATCTATCAAGATCATACCTGGGCAAACTAAGGCCCGGGGGCCAGATGCGGCCCACGGAGCTATTTAATGCGGCCCGCAGAGCCATCCCAAAATAAAATAATTTCTCATTTAGTCATGGTGACTTAGGTTATAGGCCTTATTTATCAAATGTGTTGTAAGACCATGAAATGCAAATTCCACCCTTTTAAACCTGCATATTACCATGTACTCTGAAGAAAGTGAGGCTACTGGCTTGAGACTTGCCAATTTATCGACGTCGGTTAACTCGGCCCGGCCCGTTAGTCAAAATCTAAAAGCCAATGTGGCCCCTTGGCCAAAATAATTGCCCACCCCTGATCAAGATCACTTCAGTTCCATCTTTATTGCCAGACATACAGCACATAATTTATACAAAGTACAATTCATTACTTATGTTAAACTTGTTTTTTTTTGTTATGTTTGCTTCGAAATATGCAAGGTTGTACAGACCTGGTATCGACACTGTTGTTATATTTCTGTGATGGCAGTCATTGCTTGTTAATTATTCCAAGTTATTACTTGTTGGATTTTGTTCAGAGATACTTTGCCATAGTGTCTCGTTTAAATCTTGTTTTATTGGTATCCCACACTAAAGCAGGAATTTGTCTGAGGGCCCTTGACAGTAGCCTGACATAGCCCGCCCATAATACGAATGTTCACCCGTATTCATGGTCTGGGAACGGTCTTCTGGGGCGTGTTTACTTGGTAGAGAGACTACCGGCCAATAAGCGAAGCTGATTAGACGAGCTGTCCAATTGCTTCAAACCAGAACTGAATGCCCTCCCCCCCGCCCTATAATCGCGCCAGGTTAAAGAACCTCCAGACCATGAATACGGATGAACAGCAGTATTATGGTCGGGCTATGTCAGGCTACCTTGACAGAGCATGCTAGAACAAGGGAAAACTGGTTTAAACTCCAATAACAGGCCAATACTTTCAATAGTTTTTCATAGCCAACCATTTTCCAGTATTGGACTGAAAATAACCATCTGGTGATGGATCGTGACATTTGTACACAATTTCTCCTTCTCTGTTCCAGGAGCCGCCAAGGTTGTACGCCCCGGTTTTAGCTGAAAAGAGGCAGCCCATCCGTGTGCTCTCCCTGTTTGATGGCATTGCTACAGGTGAGCCACAACTCTTTTGCCAAACACAAGCTAGAGCACTAGGCTTTGTCTGACAAGGAGGACACTTACAAGTGCAATTAGCATGAAACCTGGAGTTGTATTGGTGGATGAAACTTTTTGGATGTCCAGAAAAATATTCATATTGATAATCAGTGTTTACAGTTGTTCTCTCCAAAGAATAAACCGCACAAGTCCATTTTTACAGCCTAATTGGTTGTGCGGAATGCATTGCTCTGTCTGTCATCATGTAAAGCCCGCCCCATGCTATATAAGTTGTTGTGATTGGGTTTTGGGCTTTCTATTGTGATTCAGAAATGGGCAGCAATTGGCTCAACTCCAGATGAACCTGCAGAACAAATTCCAATTGGCTGGCAGGTTCATCTGGGTCCACCCAGCTTAGGTCCAGTAATGACCTTCCATTACCTTTGCTTGAGTGAATGTCGTAAGATACATCATTACTACTCCTACCATTAAACATGATTTGTACTTTTAACCTTACACCTGAGGGATTTGACCTGAGTTTGAGCACTCCCCACTTCCCAAACATACCCTAAAGCTCTTCCAGATGGTTTGGCGTTTACGTTCCCGACCTTAACTTGACCCCTTGACCCTTGACCTCCTGACTTGTGTGTCGTGTCACGTGCAGGGCTGCTGGTGTTGAAAGAGCTGGGTATCCAGGTGGAGCGCTACGTGGCGTCGGAGGTGTGTGAGGACTCCATCACCGTGGGCCTGGTGAGGCATCACGGTCGCATCATGTATGTGGGCGACATCCGCAACGTCACACGCAAACACGTGAGTCGCCTCTTTTGTCTATTGCCTTTGTTTTTCCCCTCCTGGAAAATTCGAGCACAAATGAGAAAACAGCAAAGGAATTGCCCATCCTGCATAGGGACCCTTTAAGGTTTACTATAATATATCTCAAACCTATGTGTCATTCTGCATAGGGACCCTTTAAGGTTTACTATAATATATCTCAAACCTACTGTATGTGCCATTCTGCATAGGGACCCTTTAAGGTTTACTATAATATATCTCAAACCTACTGTATGTGTCATTCTGCATAGGGACCCTTTAAGGTTTACTATAATATATCTCAAACCTATGTGTCATTCTGCATAGGGACCCTTTAAGGTTTACTATAATATATCTCAAACCTACTGTATGTGCCATTCTGCATAGGGACCCTTTAAGGTTTACTATAATATATCTCAAACCTACTGTATGTGCCATTCTGCATAGGGACCCTTTAAGGTTTACTATAATATATCTCAAACCTACTGTATGTGCCATTCTGCATAGGGACCCTTTAAGGTTTACTATAATACATCTCAAACCTACTGTATGTGCCATTCTGCATAGGGACCCTTTAAGGTTTACTATAATATATCTCAAACCTACTGTATGTGCCATTCTGCATAGGGACCCTTTAAGGTTTACTATAATATATCTCAAACCTACTGTATGTGTCATTCTGCATAGGGACCCTTTAAGGTTTACTATAATACATCTCAAACCTATATGTCATTCTGCTGTGCTTCGGTTTGTCAGTGATGTGTGCCTGTTGTGCATGTTTGTGGCAGTTTCCCTTGTGGAGGGTTAGCTGTGATATGTCCTTCCGGCCTCGCCTGCACCAAGGGAACCTGAAAGTTGTTTTTCCTCTCCTCCTTGTCTCTCAGATCCATGAGTGGGGCCCGTTTGACCTGGTCATTGGCGGAAGCCCTTGTAACGACCTGTCCATCGTAAACCCCGCCAGGAAGGGGCTCTTTGGTATGTCAGTCCTCCTTATGCCTTAGCCACATCTGTGATTTTAGTTTGCAGCGCTGTATTCAGCCGTGACCTCCTGCCCTCTTTTTATTCCATAGAAGAAGACAGAAGAAACATGTTTCCTTTAAAAGCTGTCCAATTGTTAGGATTTGAAACAGAAGTGCTGGTTGTGCATTGTGAGCACATTGTTCTGCTACTTTAACGATGCACAGTTCTCCAATGAAGCGGCCATGCAGGAAATCATGAAAGGGTCGGAATAATAATCTTATAAAAAAAAAAAAACACCACAGTGGACATGTAAATTGTGGTTTTCAGAGATTATGTATCCATACCAATATGGAGAGACTAATGCCTACACTGATTCCTTTTGCTTAAAGGAATAGTTCACCTCTGTATGAAAATTGGTTATTCACCCCCTTACCTGGAGGTACAGATGTGGGTAAAAGCATTTTGGTCTCAGTGCTTGCGCTTTCCTAGTATGGCATCCCCAATTTTCCCCATTTTTTTAGCTTAAGCTTAGCATAGGCGCTGGAATGTTATGTTGCCAGATAGCAACTCTTTGGCAACTTTACTTTCCAGCGCCTATGCTAAGCTAAAGGTAAAATTGGGGTTGCCAGACTAGGACAACGCATGCACTGAGACTTGATTCAGTGTAAAGTGCCTGCTCGCTTCTGCGTTCGCGTTCGGTCTGTGCTGTACCAAATTATTTTGTTCCACTCGCTAACTAGCGCATCTAGTAAGCTCTTTCAACAGGGCTATGCTTGAATTCACTCTGGTATTTTCCTTTAATGTGTGTACTGAGCACATTTAAAGTCATACAGTATGTAATTGCAACTTGAGCACAACTGTAAGCAATTTTAGCACAACTGAACCATTGTAACCAGAAGGAGGGTTAAAATCAAGAGACTGTCTTAGCAGCTCTCTCAACGGTCTCCTCTCTTCACAGAGGGCACTGGTCGTCTGTTCTTCGAGTTCTACCGCCTGCTGCACGAGGCTCGGCCCAAGGAGGGCGATACTCGCCCATTCTTTTGGCTCTTCGAGAATGTGGTGGCCATGGGCGTCAGCGACAAGAGAGACATTTCTCGCTTCCTGGAGGTGAGTCTTCCTCTCCGGGCCGATCATTGATTGGGCTAGCGAATATGTGGGATGTGACTGCCACCTGATGGTTAAAATGTGTGGTCCCAATTTTCTCAGTAACAATTTTGCTACCACAAGGTGGCACTGTTTTGTAAATATATCCTGTGTGAGTTCACATTTTGGCCTTGCAGTGTTTTCACTGTTGGCCTGGGGTCAGTGTTTTGTCCTGGTGTTATGGGATTACATATGGAAGGCCACCAGGTGGCAATGTTTCAGCCAAGGGATTACAGCCTAACTCAACACTGCCTTTCCTTTTTATCAGTGCAACCCTGTGATGATCGATGCCAAGGAGGTGTCTGCTGCCCACCGTGCTCGCTACTTCTGGGGCAACCTGCCTGGCATGAACAGGTTGGTCAGACAAGTTGGCCAGACAGACAGATGTTGTATACACTGCGTGGTTGATAATTATATAACCACATTTCCATGTGTCTGTTGTTCTCATACTTGGGAGGGATTTAGTATTTGTGACTGATCTTGTGTTTTTGTCTGGTGTTGACAGACCTCTGACAGCAATGAGCACAGACAGATTAGACCTGCAGGGCTGTCTGGAGCATGGTAGGACAGCTAAGGTAGGTGTGATGCAGTGTGCATCTGTTTCTGAGTGTGTGTGTGTGTGTGTGTGTGTGTGTGTGTGTGTGTGTGTGTGTGTGTGTGTGTGTGTGTTTTTTGTGGATTTGTTTTTTTTTGTTCTCATCATGTGAATCAGTCTGCACAGATGTTTAGCAGTTTGCTGGTTGAACACATTGTTTATCAGGTTGCTGAAAACCTGTTTAGAAGAACTCCCCTGTACTAAGAGAGTCTCTCTTCACTCTTGTTTAGTTTGACAAAGTGAGGACCATCACCACCAGATCCAACTCGATCAAGCAAGGCAAAGATCAGCACTTCCCTGTCTTCATGAATGACAAGGAAGATATACTCTGGTGCACTGAGATGGAGAGGTAAGCAGCTAATCTTCTGCGTCATGCTGCATGCACCCAAATGCCATAAAAGCTGAATCCAAGTGCCCCCCACCCCCCACCCCTAACACCGTGTCCTAACTGAAAGCGACTGTCGGTTTGTCGTGTAGCATTGACTTTCACTGTCCACATAGTATGTGTTAAATATGGCGTTCTATTCGATTAGATTTTCTATTCAATCTGGCCAAGCAACGCGACTTGTGCGACTGAAATAGAAACGCGAAGTCGCGTAGCAATGCGACTAGTCGCGTTGCATCGCATAGCATTCAGTTAGGACATTCCAATAGAAACCAAAGTGATGGAACTCTTTTTGACGCACAAATGCAGTCGCATCACGTTCAGTTAGGACACGGTGTAAGCCCTGAAACCTCAAAGGGCAGCGTGAAGCAGCCAATCACAGAGCCAAATTCATGCCAAGAGAGTCTTTTAGGATTCCAGACTTTTAGCCCACACATAGTCACAATGGACAGGAGTCTGATAACTATCTGGCCAGCCGCTTAGCTTCTGTAGCTTTAGTCTGTGTGCTCAGATTCGCCAATACTAACAGACCTCCATCGACTACTTTACGGCTGATTCAACATGTTGAATTGGCACTGGAGCTGTCAGGGAAAAGGGTTGCCCCAGTTGACTGTTTAGCTTGCCAACAGTCCTGCCAATGTTAGTTACAGTGTTTTTGTCAGTTTAGCAGTTTTCCCTCCTTCTCATATCTCCCTCCACAACTACAAAACAGGACCTGACTACCTGTGCCATTTGAAACACATTCTAGATAAGGAGTTGATAAATGTTGCCCACAGAGCAAGTCATTAAAAATAGTGTGGAATTGTCAAATTGGCACAGTGCTGTTTATGGCTTGTTTTTGTGGTCTCCACCCTGTCTGTGTTATTGAGCATGGAAGGTTAAGGTGGATAGTCATTTTGTAGCCCAGTGGTGGACCTTTTCCCTATATGCACAGAGGCAAACATACAGTTACCATGCTATATTCCTTGCCCCTTCCCCACTACACAAACTGTACATTTCTTATATGCACAGAGGCAAACATACAGTTACCATGCTATATTCCTTGCCCCTTCCCCACTACACAAACTGTACATTTCAAGAGAACAGCAGGGTTTTACTTTGTCGAATGGGAGGTTTGGATTCATTAACCCAGGTACTATTATTATTCACTCAAAGTAATGTTTAAAAAAAAACTCTTGTTTGTTGGTAGGTAGTTGGAGGAAAAACATGTGATAAAGTGCTGTTGATCTATTTCCCAGGTGCCTAAACATTATGCAATTCTTTTTCAAACTGAACACCATTGCTCCCTATGGAATACAATCTCTCTTTATGCAACACTATATTCTGACTTTTGCTCTAATCCCAACTACAGCCATTCAAAACTTTGAAACCCCACCATGAGCTGCCACATACTTCCCAGCATACTCACTTGAATTAGTGTTGCGATGTGAAAGATTTATTGCAATTTTGTTGTGTCCTAGACAGAATATAGAAATCAAACCTATCCTGAGTAGCTGGTTGCCATACTATGCATACTAGTGTTATATGATAGCTGGTTAGCTTGAACTGTGCACTACACTATGGGATGTCTGGAATACTCCCATAGTCAATACACTCTTTACATCTAATCTACAATAATTTCCTCAAAAAGCCATTTTACTGAAGCATGGAATAGAGCCTTTCTCTGTAATTTGCTGTAGAATTAAATTAGCATTTCATTATACTTTTTGAGAAGCTCCTGAAACCCCTAAATTTGAGTCTGTAAATGATTTATTACAATCATTTATACATGGCACATAATGAACATCTCCTACTAAATTTTTGATTAGTTGACTGATGTAACACCATGTGGGCACTGTCTTAGCTATGTTACAGTGGTGTAAAGAGATTTAGTCTCTTAATATTTATTTATACTTAATGTGGGTCTTTTTCTCATCACACATTCTATCTGTGTGTGTGTGTGTGTGTGTGTGTGTGTGTGTGTGTGTGTGTGTGTGTGTGTGTGTGTGTGTGTGTGTGTGTGTACTTCTCAGGGTCTTCGGATTCCCTGTCCATTACACTGATGTGTCCAACATGAGCCGACTAGCCAGGCAAAGGCTTCTGGGAAGGTCGTGGAGCGTCCCCGTGATCCGCCACCTGTTTGCACCACTCAAAGAATACTTTGCCTGTGTTTAACTCCCTTTAAACACACGCTGCAATGATATATAGAGAAAAAAAAAACACTACAAAAAAACACTACAAAGCTCAATCACAAGAAAACTGACTTCTGACGAATTAACAAGAGCCTTGAAACTGTACTCTTGTATTATTTACAAGTCAACCATCAAAACGTAGATATTTCATGTTTTTTTTCCTGTTTTAAAAAAATGATTCTTTTTTTATTCTATTTAATGTTTTTATATTCATTTTGACTTTTTAGCAGTGTTATCCAGTGTTTGAACTGATCTATGTGTGCAAGCTATACACAAGGCAAAGCTCCTTTCTCCAGGCACTGAGTCAGAGTGAGGAGGTTAAGAGACTCAAAAAACAATACAAAAAAAAAAAAAAAAAGATACTCAAAAGACTTATTGGCGTTGGTAGAGAACGTCTTAGCCCACCGACATCTACACAGTCGGTCACGCTCCGAGTTTTTATTTCTGAGCTATCAATCACTGGCGCCTGATCTCAGTGTCTGGAGAGTTCTTGTCTTCATTGAATCCAAAACACCAGATCTCATATACCTCTTTGTTTACCGTTTCTATACACAACTGAAAGTAATAAAGGTACTACTGTAATAAGATGATAAAATGGTGCTCCGAGGCGGAACGAAACACCCCAACCCACGCGCCGCCTGTTGGGCTGGCCTGCTGGAACGCCTTACTAGGGCAAAAAAAAAAAAAAAAAAAAGGCTCGGGGACACAACCGAATCATTGAACGAGACCAATATGCCATATCTCACTTTAGCCTCAAAGGCCTGCTTTGTTTTTTCTACTACTCACAACCTCTTTTACTGTTACGCAACATTACAAAACTGGTGCTTTTTTTTACTGAACCTGCAAGCCTTTCGGTTGCTACGGTCACTGGCCTGGGATTGGTCGCATGGGTTGGTCTGTTTTGTTCTCTGCCCTCTTTCCTTGAGATGGACGTCTGAGGAGACACGAGTGTCTTTTTATTTTCCCGGCGTCCCTCAGATCGTCGTCGTTACTGTACACTTGCAGCAGGTGTGGCGGCAGCAGGAGAGGTGTGTGTGTGGGCGGGTGTGTGTGTGTGCATGCACGTGTGCAATGTGTGTGTGGCAGGTGAACTCCCACCATCCACCGCCTCTCCAAAAGCTAAACTCAAGTCAGGTGCAAAACTTCAGCATATATGGTGCGGCTTCACGTGGTTCTTCTACCTTTTATAGCAACTTTTGTGCTTTATTACCAACTATATTGAGCACTTTTATACGTATCTTTCTGTTATTTCTCTGGTATTTTTAAGATTTCTTTTCCTCTTGATTCATGTGAATGTTTTTTTGGTTCTCGTTTTTTTGTTCTATGATGTGAAACTTGTAATCTGGTGTATGATGATGTTTCTGGTGACCAGTAGGGCTGTGCCAGTAGATGTGAAAGAGTGATTTTATTTTTTACCTTTTTTTGTTTTTGTTTTTGTTTTTTGTTTTGTTTTTGTTTTTGTTCGGAAATGTAGAAGTTAATCTGTTCTCATAGGCAGCAGGAGGATTTAACACCGAATGTTGTAGGTTCCTCTACCTGTCACACTCTGGTGATACTGAGTTTGGGATCTCTGAACCCCCCCCCCCCCCTGTACCAGCACAGACAGACAGGCACCTCTTTCTTCCTCTGTCACCCAACCCCCTGGCTGAGGCCAGGCAGTTTACTTACTGTCACTTTAACTCAAATATGAAATCAAATGATTGTAATCTGGATTGTATTTTTTATTTTTGTTTTGTTTTGTTTTGTTTTTTTTTTAATAGTAGAATAACTGAAGATGTCAGGTGAACTGAAAAAAGGCAGTCGTCGAAACAGTTCATCTGCTATGTAATTTTTCTTGCTAAGTTTTAGGAAATGATGGTGCTTGTGCGAGGCAGCAGAATTCTGATCATGTGTTCTTAGAAAATGTTTCCCATAGTTGCAACTGTCTCAGGAACAGAACCGGTCCTTAATCGAGTATCAGGTTAGGGCCAGGACTGTTCAAGAGTCAGTCAATATGTGGGATTCCACAGCACTGAATCGATGTGTTCATTCAGATCGGTAGAGTTTTAGAATTTTAATGCAGAACCCCCCCTTCTTCTCTAAAGTCTCCCACAAAGCCCAGATGTTGCTCTCATCTTGGTTTTGTTGTACATTTGTACATAACCAATTCCTCTTGCTGTTTGGATTTCCTTGGAAATAGCCTATGAGATGTACAAATACAATTCTTTGCTAATATATATCAAGGAATTATGAATACTCAGTTTAAAAAAAAAAAAAAAGAAAGTGAAACCTGATGAAATTGTTTGGATATTATTGACAAAATGTTGAGCATCATAAGCTATGAAGCCTTTCTGAGGGGGACAATATGAGGCCCTTTAAAAAAAAAAAATATTTATGAATTTATTTTTGAATTTCTCCAGCAGGGAGAGGATGAGTTTGTGAAGTGATGAGAACAGTTAGAACAGTCTCATCTAGACCGCACAGCCCTACATCGCCTCAGCCAGTTTCTCTCTCTCTCTTGTTCTCTCTCTCCCTCTGTCTCTGCTGTGTTGAATTTGTTTCTCTGCCTTTTCTTTTTTCTATTGTACTAAAAAGAGGGATTGTAGGTGTTTCCTAAGGTGCTAAACATTTTATCAAATTGAGGAAAAAAAATATATTGTTTGGAAGATAAAATAAACCTTGTCTGACTATTTTTAACTTCCTTGTAGTCTGGGTTTAAGCGCTGTTGCTTAGCTCACTTCTCTGATGAGTATGTTAACAAAGGCATTTAACTTTGTACTTGAATGATAAATAATGGAACAGGTTCTTATATTGTCTTAGAATAGACAGGCTGTAGTTGGTGCTTATCTGTGGGGTATAATCATGCGTTCATATTGGGAAGTAAGAAAAGAAAAAAAAGACTTTTTGTAATCATGTTTACTGTTCTCTTATGTATCTGCTTAGAGCCCAGTGGCATTGCTTCTTAATCTCGCATTCCAAGCAGCCCCCTCCCCATGTTGGATTTGATTTATATATATATAAAATATATATAACTCTGTCTTTTGTTATCAACAACTTTGATATTTATTTGGCTACAACTCTTGGAGACGGCTCAGATTCTTTATATATCTCAATGTCTCTGTTTTATCCCTTTTTTGTGATTATTTCTTCATGTATCATACCTGTTTCTGGCGTCTCGCTGCCCTCTCGAATCTCCGCGCATACAGCAGATGTAGCAGTCATTCTCTCCCTCTTTCTCTCTCTCTCTCTCTCCTTGCTCTGCGCCCAGAGAGAGGGGGGAGGGAGCCTTATGTCCCTGTGCTGGAGAACACTTGAATAAATGTTTTGTTTTTGTGCAAAAGTCGCTCCTGTTATTCTTTTTGACATACAATACGAGGCTAAGACAGACCACATTTACTGACAGTCCAGTAACAGTGGATATGTGCACATAGTCACTACATTAACTGATTAATTAAGTCGAGTCGTGGATATATTTTTGGAAACTTTTGAAAAGTGTGGGGTTTTTTTTAAAGTCAGAATTGACTCTTTATTTTCAGTGTCTGCTAGAGCGTTTTCCCAGAGGGACACTCATTAATGTTTTAAAGCCTTTTACTGTGCTATTAATGACCTGCGTCTGGAGCGTAACAAGATTGTGTTGCCTCCTGTCTCATCTGTTCACACCAAAGGCTACAGAAGGTCAAAGCAGGTCTCACTCGCTCGCTCACATATCTTTTTCCTGCGTTGGACAATCTTTCCTACTTTCAGTGCATGACGCGTGGTTTAAAGTTTATTATTGAAACTTACTTGTTGCGGTTGTCTGTACCCGTGACAGTTCCAGTCACTGTTGAGACGGGCTTTGGCACAAACCCCGGATGAGACGGCACGCCCTAACAGCAATTCTATTGGTCAATGCACCAAAGATAACCGTACGCTCAAACGCCGATTGGAGCTCCTATGTGTCGCCTGCTTGGATGCTGCGAGCGGAGGGTGTGCTGTGCTATACGGGCTGGACCGGAGAAAGCATCTGCTGGTGTCTGGTCGTGTCTATTGGAGGGTGGCATCGGCGGTCATTGTTTGCTGCTATTGATTGTGCACTAAGGATCAATTTGGGAACGTTGCGGTGAAAGGTATGATTCTTGCTCACCTTTTCCATCAGCTTATGTTCTAGCATATTTCATCTGAATGTTAAAGTAGACAGTCTACGGTCTAAGGCCCATGATTGGTGTCACCGGTTATATGGCCATTATTAGAGGCTAGTTGCACTGTTCTGAGTTGCATTGTGTTGTGTGCCGGGTATGCAATTGCTACCGGTGTTTTCTCAATCTTGCGTGTAGTCATTGTAGACATTTATTTTAACCTTTTGACTAAACCTGTTTAAATGGCCTGAACCATTAGACTGTCTAGGTGATGGTGCAACATTTGACTTATAGCGTGATACTGAACTGAGGCTGAACAATGAACAGGGCTGCGTAATCGGTAGACTACTATGTTGTATTATCCTAACGACCAATGAACAATATCAACGCCGTGTTTTCATAGGGCAGCCGGTTAATGTTGGGTGGTGTTTGTGGTTCGTTGTGAGCGACGACTCTATTAGAGTAGGGTTTGGCCTCCTCTTTGTGTGTAGTAGACTCGGGAGCGTCTTGTGGGATGGGTCTCACTTTCTGAGAAACCTGCAATGCCTGAGCCCCATAAAAATCATCCATTTCTTATTAGCACTGTATTAACAGAATGAAGTCTAAGGAGACACCCCATCCATGCTCACTGTTTGCTGATCATGAACCATGTGTCCCGGACGTTTAAAGTATGCTGTAAGCATCCGAAGAGCACGTCCATCTCGATAAATCACTTATACGACCCTGAGGCATGGAATCTATTTTAGCCACCTGCCATAATCATGCCACATTACGGTGCAGATATGCATCCCAATGCATTGTTGAAATTGTATTATGACTGATGATTAACATAAAGCTAAATAATAAACATGAATATAAACCCACACCATGTGGAAATGATTTACACCTGCAACACTCACTCACATCCTGTGATCTCTCCGTATAGGCTTGGAATAAAAGTAATGTGTAATATTGAGTTCATAATAGAAAAGTGTGATGTTATTTAGAAAATGGGTCAGATATGGGAATAGAGTAAGTGCAAATGGTCCAGTGGTTTATTTTGCATGAGGTGCCGGAAGGAAGGAAGGAGTGTGGAGATGAGCTGAGTAGTGCTGTTACCCCCTGCACTGGTGCAGATTCCATGGGGGCTTCTCTTTGCCCCCCCCCCCCTCCTATTCTGCCCCAAAGCAGAACCAGTCGCAGGGAGGAAGGAGGGGTGGGACACACACACACACACACACACACACACGCACAGCCCATGCCGTAGTCCTGCCGCACCCATACACACACCCATGCACGCACACATAGAGGCACGCATGCAGCTCTACTGGCACGCACACTGCCTCATTCGCTCGCCCAGACAGCCATAGATTTGCAGACACTCACATGCACACACTCTCTCTCTCACACACACACACACACACACACACTATCCATACTAATCATGGATAGATGTACTCACACTACTGTTCACACCTGCCACAATTATTACTGGCTTTACAACTTGTGTGGGAAAACAAGGCAAAACACTCTACACACAAAACAAACACAAGGTCTAAAATTTCTTTGCCTAAAATGTGTTTGAGCTGTATAGTAGTCCTACTCTAAATCCTAAAAGGAGTTGCACTCCTAACTTGGGCCTAACCTCTCTTAGATAACACAGCTTGGGCAGAAGTCCCACTTTGGCACAGTCCCCAACATCAGCTCCCAGTCAGCCCTTCCTTCCAAACATGCTGTAGCACTTTCTTTCTCCACCTCTCCTTCAGAAACTAAGTACTCATGGGGCGGGGAGTGGTGGTGAACTTGAGGCTGTGGCCTAGTTTGAGGCAGACAGGCGCAGGCCGGCAGTGCAGTGCAGTGCGCTCATCATCAGAACCAAGCAACACTCCTCAGCTGCTCTCCGAGAGGCAGCACCCGGAGAGTGTCTCTCTCTCTCTCTCTCTCTCTCTCTCTCTCTCTCTCTCTCCCTCTCTCTCTCTCATACTCTCTCACTCGCCCTCAAACTCAACTGCCAGACTGATGTCATCATCACACGTCTCTTTGGCGGTCTGCCGTTTGAGGCCTCACAGCGATGTGTCATATAAATCCTGTCGGATCATTTAGGAGCTCTACTACTCTCTTGTCAGAGATCTGATCTGTATTGTCTAATCATGTAGGCCGTCTCCCTCCTCCTCTCTTCTTTATTCCAATGGCTTTATCTCACTCTCTCCACATCTGTCCCATCTCTTCTCCTTCCCCCATCTCTTCTCCTCTTTGGGCTTTCAAAATCCTCCCACTCCTCTTTCTCTCTCTCTGTCTTCTCTATCTTTTGTGTTCTCTCTTTTCTTTGTCTTTTTGTGGATTTCTTCTCCTCTCCATGGGATAAGCCAATATATTTGTCCTTTCATTCTCTCTCTCTCTCTCTCTCTCTCTCTCTCTCTCTCTCTCTCTCTCTCTCTCTCTCTCTCTCGTTCTCTGAACCTCTCACTGTCTCTCTCCATTTTTATGCCTATGTCCTTCTTGCTATTTACTGTTTATACTTTTTTTTTCTGTCGCAGAATCATGTCTTCCAGTGGATCAACAGCACGGATCCTCATTAAAGGAGGGAAGGTAGTGAACGATGACTTCACACAGGAAGCTGACGTCTACATCGAAAATGGCGTCATCCAGCAGGTGGGCAAAGAGCTGATGATTCCGGGCGGCGCCAAGGTGATCGACGCTTCAGGAAAACTGGTTATGCCCGGCGGCGTGGACACCTGCGTGCATCTGAACCAGAGTTTCATGAACGCCACGCCTGCTGATGACTTTTACAGCGGCACCAAGGTGGGAACCTACTGCATACTTGTACTGTATACTGCATACTGCATACTGTATACTTGCCCATTCCAGGGAAGCTCTGTTGGGTATTTCGCATGCATGAAAAGTCTGTACTGAGGCAGTGAGTGAAAAATCAACTCAATTTAACAAAGTATAGTGATGAATAGCATGCAACAGTGTCCCCTCCTATTTATATTGCAATGCAAATCACTGTGATATTGACATAAGTGTTCAGTAAGTGCTGTGATGGCATAAAATTGCAGATGAATTGACTGATGAGTTGTCTGCCCCCCGTGAAGTCACAATTTGTAAATCCATTATCAACACTGATTCATTACTTATGGTGCAAGAGTGTAATCTTCTGTCTGTCTATGGATAGATGATTGCCGATATTTTCATATATACAGTACTGTGTTGAAATGTTGTGCCCATGCATCTATATCCGGTTGGGTATAGTTGGGTTGGGTAGAGCCAACATTGCCAGTTGCCTCGGGCAACAACACTGGAAGGCAAAAAGATGATAGATGTACCGGAGAGGATCGTTCACCATGACAACCCACCCCACCCATTAAAAAGTGTTTTTTTTTTTTTTTTTAACGAATTGCGAGTAGAGAATTTGGAGTGCCAGGGGCACAAAAACAAGCCAAAATTCCCACTTGCTTTCTCCACTGTTTATTTCTCCACATCTTTTTCATGAACCTGCAGTATATCTAGACATGTGAATAATTATCTTGAAGTAATGTTGGGTTTGACTGGTTTCATATTAGGCAGGCAAACTGAAATAATAATTCTCACCCTACAAAAGGGCTTGGGGGCTTTCTGAGTTTGAGACGTGCCCTTGTGAGAAGCCTTCAGTTCTAAATCACCATGAAGAAGTCTGACTGAAGAGAGCCTGAGAGCATGAAGAACAGGGGGGAGCTAAAAATAAACTCTTTTCAAATTAAAAATAGCTAGAAAGAGCACAGCGGTTCTATTGTGTGGAGTTGTCAGGGCAGAAGGATGATTTGACCAAGGGTTCAGTGATCAGCATAAAATATTCCCAAAAGCTTTGATGTGCATTAGCATTTTGCCAAAATAAATCCTCCTTCTGAAATAAGTAATATTCTCAGTTAGTACACTTTACAATCACAGTGTGTCAATTTTCCCTGCTGAGTTTCATTAGACTGTACTGTAATTTTCATGTGCCACATGGACAGGAATAAGAGGGCCATATCACACCCACACGCTGGCACTTTCTTACTGATAGCATCTTGCGTGTCGTCTTACTGAACTGGCTCCATCTGACACACACTGTGCTTATAAACTGTCTCACAGCTCTTATCTCATCATCTCATTAGTCTCTTGTAATTGAGACAGATTTACCATGAACACCCCCCTGAGTAAAATGGGGGGGGGGGGGTATCTTACCATAGTACGACACGATTGCTTAATAATGTTAGTCTGTACTGTTCATTTAGGTCATTGTAGTTGTTACAGTACGCGGAGTACTCATGTTTTGTAGATGCAGAATGTTTGAACATTCTTTACAACAATAGACCTCCAACTAGATATTAACTAGTTAATATGTACATCGTATGTACAATGTATGTACATAGTCAGATTGGACGTTATTTTTGGGCATTAACTGTATGCAGGGATAGCCACAGAAATCGATCGTAGGGGCGAGGCCAAATGACGAATGGGTCAACAGTGTTGTTACGACACTTGTGGAAGGTGAAAGAGCTTGGAGAGTGGGGTGGGGGGGCGGCAGAGAGAGCGGAGAGGGGTGGGGCGTCTATGGATGGGCTCTGTGGAACAGTAGGGTGAAAGTGGAGAGGGAAATCGATCAGGGGGTATTTCACGTTTGTGTGGAGCCATCTGCTACCCCCTTTCATCTCCACAGACCCCAGCATGGCTGCCTGCCTGCCTGCCCTCCCTCTTTCCAACTCTCCACTGAATCCCATCAGTCTAACTCTGCCCTTCTTCTCTCCTCCATCTCTCCCCTCCCTCTCTTTCCTCCTTTCCTCCCTCTCTCCTCTCCTCTCCTCCACTCCCTCTTTCCTTCCTCTCCCCTCTGCTGTCAGCTCTTTTCTTCTCTCCACTCTTCGTCTCTCCCTGTAGAATTTATTGGTTCAATTTCTTTTTGATCTCTTTTTCTTCTGTCTCTTCCTCACTCCTCTCTTCACTTCTCTTCTCTCGTCTTTCTCTCACGGCGTATTCTGTGGAATTCCTAAGTTTATTAAGTGAGTTTGTCTCTCTCCTTGTCTATTCCTCCCCTTAATAATCTCTCTCTTCATTCTTCACCTCCTCCCATCCATCTCCCCCACTCCTTCCCAGCAAATCCCACAAGTGGAGCGCTCTAGGGAATTCTGAGACGATGCTCCATCAATGCAAATGTACTTGTTTTCCCTCCTCAGACTGGCAAAGCACCCAGATAATACACTTAAGCATACAGACACGGTTTGTTTTGTTAAGGAAAACATTGTTTTGGATTGTTACAAAACTGATGATACAGGACAATACCCAATTGGGTAGATGGGACAATAAATTGAGCGTTGTTCTTGCACACTCTTTTAAATATTACAATAAGGCATAATGCACTGTGTTGACCCGGGATAGCCTCCAGTACCACCACACATCTAAATATAGTTTGTTAATTTGAACTGGGCATTGTGTCTGTATTAATAGAGGCCAATACAGTAGATCCAGTGCATTTCTATAGCTCACTGAACAGAGACTGAATGAAGGGACTTAGGTTTGGCCTTAGTACCGTCACAGTGCATTACCAAGCACACACACACACACACACGCACGGGTACACACACACACACACACACACACAAACACAGACACACACACACAAGCAGTGCTTGAGAAGACAAATGAGGGAGCTGTGTCTAAATGGTCATTGTTTGGTGTTGGAGATACAAGTGGCATTTTCTCCCCTCTCTCCCTGTCTTTCTCCCACTCTCTCTCTCTCTCTCTCTCTCTCTCTCTCTCTCTGTCTGTTTCTGTCTCTCTCTCTCTCTTTCCCTTTCCATCCCTCCATCCTCTTTACTCCTCCCCTGATGCTTGTCGTGGGCGTGGCCTAACACAAGCACAAATGGAGATCGGTTTCTGTTGCCATAGAGATGGAAGGACTGCTGTAAAGACTGCTGCAAAGTCTTTTCAGTTGACTCATTGTGCTCTGAGACAATGGTGGTCAAATACCTCAAGCCCCCACCCCCAACTTGCCTCTCATTGAGGCTTAAAGTGGAAAAGCACTCAGGAACCATAGCATACTTTTGAGAATATGGTTGCCATACACTCATACTCACACTCAAACTCACATGCCCCCATTCCTTATTTCTTATCATTTATTTCAGGCCTTAGATTAGATTTTTTCGTGTTTTAAAAATATATTGTTTCACATAACATTGACCATAGGAATATGAAAATTCTTTCTGAGTAGAGTGCATGAATATTTAGCGTACATCATGTATTTCCTTTCACTATCTATAGGCCTATAGCATGTATATAGTAAATAGGAAATATAGTGTACCTAATTATATGAGCTGACTTACACCTATACTTTAACTTCATATAAACCCATTTCTTTGCATCTGTGGCATTTAGGCGTTGCACTGGGCCAATGACTTGAATGTAATCTATTATAATCTAATCTAATCTATTCATTGTATTTCCCCCCTCCACAGGCGGCTCTGGCCGGAGGCACCACCATGGTGATTGATCTTGTGCTGCCCGAGAGGAATGAATCTCTGCTGGACGCCTATGAGAGCACCCGCTCTGTGGCCGACGCCAAGACCTGCTGCGACTACGCCGTGCATGTGGGCGTCACCTGGTGGGGACCCAAGGTACGGCAAACACCCCACCCCACCCAACACCGATACCAACACCCCACCCAACACCTACTGTACACTCTTCCACCTGATCCATACTGCTCCAGTTAATAGCATAGGCACTGGTCAGAATGATAAAACACTTGTGTATATGAGTTTGCGCTGGCTGATAAAACAAATTGTAGATGTATTGCTGTAGAAACTCAACACCTTGCAGGACAGTGGACACACTCAATGTTCTTCACTAAATCAGTGGCTCCTTGCCCATTCAGAAAAATAACACATAAAGGACACAAGCAATGACATGTTAGTTTATCAGGAAAATAGCAGCTATATCTGAATGAATGAAACTCCCCTCGAGCTCTATCATAAGGTTATTATTGATGACAGAGGTCAGAGGTCATGATCACATAATCATTTCTTCAAATTTACGGGACCAAAATGTCCAATGTGTTCCTCTGTTTTCTGTGAACAAGGGGAGCAGCTCCTAGCATGAGAACCAGCTGCAAGACAGCCTAGGCTTGATTATGATGGCACAGGGCACAGAGGGGTGTGGTGCTTCACAGATGCCATCTCTCAGCATGTTGGCATCCTCTACTGGGCCAAAGGGGCACTACATTACAAGCTCAATTCAGACTGAAGATCCGCGACGAGATGAGATGCTTTTAGAGAGTAGTTGCGGCGGTGTGAATCAAAAATCGCAGGTTGTTGCAAGCAGTTGCAAGCCGTCGCGAAAGATTTAACCTGTCAAATCGCAGTTTCGGCGTTTTAGAATGTTGCAGGTTTTTAGAACGTTGCAGCCCATCTCGTCGTGGATCTTTGGTCTGGAGCTACCTTTAGAGCTGGCTACATGGTTGAGCCTGCTGATGTCATGATCTATGATCCACATCTAAAATGTTTTTGACCTTTAAGAATTCAAATGAAAAGTATTTGCTAGTGACAATTTTTTTTGTTGTTGTTGTTGTTGTTTTTTTTTTACATTTTTGGCCATAATTACAGTAGTAGTACAGTAGTGGTATTTGTGATTTCTCCTAAAACCTGAACTCCTAAAAGTCATGTGACTCTAAATACAACATAAGACTCTCCTCTCCTCTCCTCTCCTCTCCTCTGCTCTCCTCTCTTCTCCTCTCCTCTCCTCTCCTCTCCTTTCTTCTCCTCTCCTCTCCTCTCCTCTCATCTCTTCTCCTCTCCTCTCTTCCCCTCTCCTCTCCTCTCCTCTCCTTTCTTCTCCTCTCCTCTCCTCTCCTCTCTTCTCCTCTCCTCTCTTCTCCTCTCTTCTCCTCTCTTCTCTTCTCCTCTCTTCTCCTCTCCTCTCTCTCCTCTCTCTCCTGTCTGTGATGTTGCAGGTTCGTGCCCAGATGGAGTCTCTGGTGCGGGAGAAGGGCGTAAACTCCTTCCACATGTTCATGGCCTATAAAGACCTGTACATGCTGAGGGACAGCGAGCTCTTCCAGGTGCTGCAGCATTGCAAGGACATCGGTGCCGTCGCCCGCGTCCACGCAGAGAACGGAGAGCTGGTTGCTGAGGTGAAAGCGGTTTATAGTCTCCCAACAGACAAAACAAAACCACAGATTATGTTTTTTAGGTGTATTTTTTCTTTGTTGCTCCACGTGTCCGTGTCAATCCATGTCTTTTATACTTTAGGGAGCGAAAGAGGCATTAGACCTTGGCATCAGTGGTCCAGAGGGCATTGAGATCAGTCGTCCAGAGGAGGTGAGGTTTTGTAAATTCTGGCACTGATCCCTGGCTGTTTCATCAGTTCTAAAAGGCACAGCTCTTTCATTAGTGGAGAATATTTCCCTCTCTAATGGCTCAAATCTAAATTCATCCACAGCTTGAGGCAGAAGCTACCCACCGTGCCATTACCATTGCCAACAGAGTGAGTTTTGCCATGTCCCGTTTCAGAATTTTTTTAATTCATCTATTTTATACTGCTTTTTAAAATTTTACATTCAAAAGAGAGAACAGATATTGTTTTATTCATATTCATCAACAGGCACACTGCCCCATCTACTTAGTGAATGTCTCAAGTATGTCTGCTGGGGATGTGATAGCTACCGCCAAGATGCAAGGTAGGTGAAAAAAATATATAGATAGATTATTGTAACATTGTGGCTTACATCACACATTATGATATTGCCTAGTCACAAAACTCGACTTACCATGACTAATCATCAATATCATGTTTGTGTATTTTTTTGTGTTCATCCAAACAGGAAAGGTGGTCCATGGTGAGACGACCATGGCTCATTCTGTGATGAACGGGCTCCAGTATTACCACCAGGACTGGGCTCACGCTGCTGCCTATGTCACAGTGCCCCCCCTGAGGCTCGACCCAAACACCCCCAACTACCTTATGAGTCTCCTGGGAAAGTGAGTCCACCCCTGTGCTTCTCGCTTGTTCTGCAGCCGGAGCCATAGCAACCACTTTATTTAGCCTAACTATCACCCTAACAACCACCACATTCCTCATAACAATACTGTAGCAACCACTACCATCCTAAATCCTGTCAATTTTGCAACCACCATAGCAACACCAACATGATGATCCCACCAACCAGCATAGCAACCACACCATTGACTACCATTGCAGCACCTTTGCAACCACCACAAAAACAAACAAAAACTACCCTAGCAACATCCTCACAGCCACTTTTATGATCTTTAAAGCAATATTCGGAAGGTTTTAGGTGCAGATATTTGTCCGACAGGGTTAAAAGTCTGTAAATCACCTTTGATCTGAGATATCTCTTTCATGAGATTTGATTAATATCTGATGTCATGTGTAATCTGATATGACAGTAGAGTGACTGCTGGCTAAATGGATGAATGATGTGGGTTTTTCCTCCTCTATCAGTGACACTCTAAATGCAGTGGTGTCAGACCACCGGCCTTTCACTACCAAGCAGAAGGCTATGGGCAAGGATGACTTCACCAAGATCCCACACGGAGTCCCAGGCATCCAGGACCGTATGAGTGTCATATGGGAGAGAGGAGTGGTAAGTGATGAGTGTTTAGAGGAAAACTAGCCCTGGCCATGGCCTTCCTATGCAATACCACTCGACTCTCATATCCCCTCACGACTCCATCTTGGATTCTGGTCATTGGTCTTGTTTGCTCATGGATGGAGCTCCACTGATCCAGTATTTTTTAATATTCAGTAAGCAATCATTTCTCAATAACCGGAATCCTAGACCCTCGTACAAAGTGAAGTGTAGAGCAAGGGGCTGGTTAAATACTTATACAATTTATTTACTTCATGATCTTTCTTGATGTCACACAAGAGCGAACAGAATAGTGAAGCTTCGTCTTTCTCTTCTTGGCTGTCAGGTTGGAGGTAAAATGGATGAGAACCGATTCGTTGCTGTGACCAGCTCGAACGCAGCCAAGATCTACAACCTTTATCCCCGCAAGGGCCGCATCATCCCAGGAGCTGATGCTGATGTGGTGGTGTGGGACCCTGATGCAACCAGGTATTGTATAGAGCAGTGTTTCTCAAACTTTTTCAGACCGAGGACCACTTTGCTCAAAAAATGTTTTTCAGGGACCACCTACCCTCGCGCCCCCTCACCAAGTTTCATGCTGCTACCCTTTATCCTTTCACCAAATGAATAAGCAATTCTAAATTGGCATTTATGGGAACTTCAAATTCAGTTAGCTCGAAAGTTTTAATATAAATTGCAGGTCTGCCTCATGGTATTCATTGTACAACTTCTCTTTGGCTTTCAAATAATGTTAGTGAGAAACAGACTAAATTCACATATTTTGTGACCACTTGAGCTTGCTCGCGGACCACACTTTGAGAACCACTGGTATAGAGCATATTGCTCTCAAAGGATATGTCCCTATGAACACAGCTTTAGAGTTGTGTTGTTTGTTGTAATTTTGTGTCAGTAAAAATCACAGTGGGTATACATTCCTCAGACAGCAATGATAAGTAACTTCAAAGGAATTATCCGGTATGAATCAATACATAGCCCTGCTATATCCGCAACGAGGCGGTCTGAGCCATTCTAAAAGCCTATGACGTTCTAAAACTCCGAAAATGCGGTTTGACATGTTAAATCTTTTGCAACAGTTTGCAACTGCTTGCAACACCCTGTGACGATTGGTTCACACTGCGGCAACTCGTCTCTAAAACCATCTCATCTCGTTGCGGATCTTCAGTCTGAATTAGCCTTTAAGTATTGTTGATAGCTACAAGAATGACTGAATTTCATGCAACGCAGACCGGCATGGCGAAACAGAAGCTGAAACAGTAACAGAAGCGGGCATATAAAGCAAAACCTAATCGATTTGATATGCCCACATCTGTTTGCATTGGCTACCGTTTGTGCCGTTGCACAAAATTCAGTCACTCTCGTAGCTATCTGGCACAGAATAGGTGCCAAACCCAAAAAACAAAATGGAAAGACTATTACCTCATTACCTGTGCATTTTAATGAAGTTATACCCATAGTGCATCAGTCCTCAGGGACTACTGGGACTACGGGGACTACGGGGACTACAGGGACTACGACTACTGGGACTACAGGGACTACGACTACTATGAAATGCACTATATAAATAAACTTGCCTAGCCTTGTATTGATGTTTTTCACTCTATTTAAGGTAACAGTATCATGCTGTTTGTGTGTGTGTGTGTGTGTGTGTGTGTGTGTGTGTGTGTGTGTGTGTGTGTGTGTGTGTGTGTGTGTGTGTGTGTGTGTATGTGTACCTGTACCATAGGACCATCTCTGTGGACACACAAGTGCAAGGAGGAGATGTAAACCTCTATGAGGGCCTGCGTTGCCATGGCGTCCCTCTGGTCACCATCAGCCGTGGCCGTGTCGTGTATGAAAATGGCATTTTCACCTGTGCCGAGGGCTCCGGAAAGTTCTATCCCCTGCGGACTTTCCCTGATTACCTGTACAAGAAGATGGTCCAGAGGGACAAGGTGCAGTACTGCTGGCAGTAATAAAGTCATTCATTCCCAAGACTGGATTTACAGAAATCACTTAGCTGTCCATATAAGGGTGACATAAGCCTGTTATTAGCGTGATATATATAATTAGATTTTTTTAAAATGTTTATTGTCTGTTGTCTATTGTTATTTTTATTTTTTATTTATTTATTTTTTTAATGTCAAGTTGACACTGTTTGAGGTGCAGACGTTACAAAAAGTCTATGACACCTAATGAAAATAGTCATAAACATTAATGTTCATGATACGTCGTGTCATGTCATATTAACAACAGGCTTATGTCATTATTACTGTATCTAGACAAATTCTTCAAATTACATGTATAATTTATGTATAACTTTATGAATAACTTTAACAATAACAGTGATCACCTCAACACGCTTGCTTTCTGTGTGTGTGTGTGTGTGTGTGTGTGTGTGTGTGTGTGTGTGTGTGTGTGTGTGTGTGTGTGTGTGTGGACGTAATTAGTGCCAGGCTCTGAAGGGGGTGGAGCGTACTCCCTATGATGGCGACGTAGCTGCGGTGAATTCAGGAAGGAAGGATGGCGGTGTGTCAGACGGAGAAAACCCCACAGGTCGCCCGTGTACCCGTCATGGAGGCGTTAGAGATCTGCACGAGTCCAGCTTCAGCCTATCCGGTAATCTCTTCCCCCACTCTCTCTCTCTCTCTCTCTCTCTCTCTCTCTCTCTCTCTCTCTCTCTCTCTCTACCTCTCTTTTTCTTTCTGATTGTTTTTCCAAGTTACTTAGACACAGAAGTGCATACAATTTAATTTACATACACTATGGATGAGCACAGATACTGCAGCCACAGACATACACACACACACACACACACACACACACACACACACACACACACATATGCACTGACACTGACACTGATCAGGCATTACAACACAGCCCACCACACAAAGTGTCCTGGTTAAGCCTGTCTGATAAGCAGACTCCAGCAACAGCCTCTTACTGTAAAGGTAATGCAATCCTGGCATTACAAGAGGGGATCCCCTCTTACAGCAGCTAATGCTAGGCGGCTAATCTGCGTGCTCTCTGTTCCCTTTGGCTCTGGCAGGTGCCCAGATTGATGATAACGTCCCTAAGAGGGCCTCAGCCCGCATCCTAGCTCCCCCTGGTGGTCGCTCCAGTGGGATCTGGTAACTCGGGACAACCGCCACCGCCTGGACCAAAACAACTGAGCCAGAGTTCGGAGTCATTAGGAAGACTCCCCACCCCCCCGACCTCCCACTGGTTCCCCTCATGTATCTCGTGGTGCACTCCACAAAAAGTACTGAAAGTAGCACTATTTTTGCCTATTTCAACACAGGAAAGTACCTGAATGAATCTTACATTATTGCCTGTGAATGATTTGATTGTTTTCAATGTGAGTTATAGGAAATGTGTAGACGCAAAGCTGAAATTTAGACAGTAAAAAAAAAAGTTCCCAAAGAAAAGTGATTTTTTTTGGACATTTTGGAAATGAGGGTTCTATGGTAGAATGAATGCATCAGTGGTCCAGTTAGAGCAAGAGGCTTGAAGCTTATATACTCATCTCTTTTGTTACCTCCTTAACCACACAGCATTCATCTTCATTTGCAGTGTTTGGTTTCAGTGACTTTGAGGGTTTTTTTTCTCTCAGATGTACCAGACCTGCTTGTTGTTATTTATTTGAGTCAGTCTGGATTGATCTAATAGTAATTTTTTTATATGTTTTGTTCTTCAAGCACATTATTGTATGTTTACCTCATTATGGTATAATTGGTTTTGCACTTATACTCTTTAAAACGTTCCTGCCTTCCAGTTGTTTTTTTGTGTGGAGTCGGATCAGCTGGCAATATGTGTGTAAAGACCAGAATGACCAATGGATAGACTGTACTTGTGCTTACCTCTAATAGTTCACCGTTCTTCTGACAAATGGACTGTTCACAAAAACAAAAACAATGTGTACTCTAAGGCTGTTTAAATGAACTGAAAATGGCTAGATAGATTGATCATGGAGATGTAATGTGAAATTTTAAGCCTTAGTGTGGATCATGTTTCCTATCAAATCTGTTGGCAGCAATCTAGCCACCATGTAGCACCACTCTTGTGGCCTGTTTCCTTCACTTGAACAACATAAATCCACCTGATGACCAGTAACGCCTATACGAATGTCTCACAAAACTATTCCTGCACCTATTCCTGTTTCTATATATCTGGTCTTGATCACTCAAGCTCCACCATCACTTCAATGGTTGGCCAGGGTCTTATGTTTACTAGAAATGAAGGCACTGGAATATGTTACTAATGTATGTTTGTTTCAAATTATGACCTTTTTTCTTAAACTTTACAAGTGTGTGTGTCTACAGTTTTAATTGCAACTGGCCTTGATCCTGCTCGGAGGCAGGTCCATGTTTGACTTTTATTTTTCTCTATAAGTTGAAGTGACTGGACTCCCTCGCTTATGGTGTCAACTTTGTGGAGCTCCATTCTGTAATCCTTTATTTCTTTCATTTTGTCCTCTCTTTTTCCTTTTCCCTCTTTTTGTTGTCATCCTATCTTTCCCTTGACTTCTCCTCTCACTGTCCTTCTCTGTCCATGGGGATACAATGACAGACTTTCATGTGTAAAAAGATCTCCAGTAAAGTGAAATGTCTGGATCATGTCTATTTTTTCCTCTTGAATAACAGGAAGACATGAGGGTGATGTACAAATTCTTATTGGTGCTCAATATTTTAATGTATGTATGTGTTATTTTATTTTAAACAATCTAATGCACTGTTTTCTTTTGTAATTTAAACCAGTGCTATGTTATGCACTGTTATGGTTTTGAACATGTTCACCACACAAATAAGTGCAAATAAACCATCATCAAGTCTATTGCTTAATTGTAGTCTTTCAATTACTCCTATGTTTTATATAAAAGATGTTAACACTTGTTGTAAAGGGAAATGTCTGGCAGGATAAGCTCTTCGTATTAAGCCAGTACCACTTTGACTGACATTATAAATTGCAGTGGAGATGATATGTCAAGCACTGCTATAGTTTTGACTTTTCCAAGCTTTTCCCTGTAATTTCCAGGGATTCAACATGAAACAATTTGAGACACTGATGAACGTGAAATGCTTTTAGAGCAATGATACAGAATCCCCAGGTGATACAATCCAAATTCTGGTGGTCCAACAGTTAGGCCGTCAGTGATCCACTGATGTTTTTGCTTGTCTGTTCTTCAGCAGTCTGCAGATGATTTGCTTGAAGTTTGAAGAAAAATTGGAAAGCATGAGACAACTGAACTGGAATTCATGAACAGAGAAAACAGAGAACAGAAAAAATATTTCTCATTTATCTAGCTTGAACTATTTTAAACCATCATAGGCCCAAGCAAGCTAGACCAGGGGTCAGCAACCCCTGGCACACATTCCATCGTAGACACCCAGAGGGATTGTCAGTAGAATGCTTGCAAAGCCAACAGACAATCAATGGCTTGCCATTGGGCAAAGGCATTAGAAATTAGCAATAGACTTGTTTCACACCTCAACATTCCGAGGTTCTAAAAGCATTCCATGGTAGTAAACTGAACATTCTATCATTGAAATGCATTGGATTTATGCCTCTTTCTGACTTGAAAAAAATGGATAATAACATTTAAAATAAGTCTAAATTCACTTTCTTTCAAATAATACACATTTGAAGCACGCAAATTTGGAGGTCCCAAGTAGATAAAAGTGGTTTTACATTTATGTGCATGAAGCTTCAAACTATTCGGGACCTCCCAATTTGTGTGCTTCAAATGTGTATTCAGTTGAAGGAAAGTGAATGTTCAGTTTACTACCATGGAATGTCGGAATGATGCACGTTCCACTATGACAACAGGAGATCCAAGACATCTAAGCAGATGATTGATGCAGGGTTCCACTCCCATTATGGCTTGTTTTAGTTGAAATTAATTATGGTGAGTTACCTATAAGGAATACAGCAGCATGCCTGTGCTATGAGCAGTTTGCCTAAGAGAAAACACAAGCACTTTGAGGTACCCAGTGATGGTGGATGACTTCCAAACTGGGAGTGCAAGTGCTTTAAAGGCCTTTGGGTGTCATAAGGCTTGATGGTCCTGCTGGTTGAGCCAATAGCAAAACAAAAGCATGCCCAACCTGCCAAACTGGACATTGCTGGAGACATCTGATCATGGCAGTGGTTCTCAAACTTTTTCTGTCATTCCCCACTTTGGAGGGCAGAGAATTTTCACGCCCCACCTGTCAATTTGTGCACAATATCTTGGTGAGCAATACTTTGCGAGTACAGGATTGAGCACCTAGATTTAGCATAATTTGAATGAGTGGCTAGATAAAATGATAATTTCAGTGATAGGCTAATCCAGGGCAATAAAGATGATTTTCAGGACAATTCCACATTTTAATCAATTTCCAGGAGTTTTCCATGACTGGAAAAGCGGTTTTGCAGGTTTTCCAGGACACGTGGGAAGCCTGCAAGTCTATTGCTTAATTGCAGTCTTTCAATTACCCCTACATTTTATATAAAAGATGTTAATGTAGCCGGGGCGGTCCGCACCGCACACGGGTCTCGAACCCGCCACCCCGCAAGCTACAAACTCCCGGCGTGGGAGTGGAACGCTCTAACCAACTGAGCTAAAAGCCCAAGCTTCTAACTCAGCGTGTTAGAAGCGCCCATGGAATTGGGTGATGAGGATTTACACACTACCACCGAGCATTTTATAATTAGCATAAATTAGCATAATCACCTTTATGGCATTTTTGAGGATTCTGAAGTCATTTGTGACATTTATAAATGCCTGTCAAATTCAAAATTCCTGTTAATGTCAAGTTTAGACACAGTTTATGTCTTCTGATGAGCTGATTTCGGCAACATTCTCAGCCCGCATCCTAGCTCCCCCTGGTGGTCGCTCCAGTGGGATCTGGTAACTCGGGACAACCGCCACTCCTGGACCAAAACAGCTGAGCCAGAGTTCATTAGGAAGACTCCCCCCCCCACCCCCGACCTCCCACTGGTAGATTGATCATGGAAATGCAATGTGAAATTTTAAGCCTTAGTGTGGATCATGTTTCCTATCAAATCTGTTGGCAGCAATCTAGCCACCATGTAGCACCACTCTCGTGGCCTGTTTCCTTCACTTGAACAACATAAATCCACCTGATGTCCAGTAACGCCTATACGAATGTCTCACAAAACTATTCCTGCACCTATTCCTGTTTCTATATATCTGGTCTTGAGCACTCAAGCTCCACCACCACTTCAATGGTTGGCCAGGGTCTTATGTTTACTAGAAATGAAGGCACTGGAATATGTTACTAATGTATGTTTGTTTCAAATTATGACCTTTTTTCTTAAACTTTACAAGTGTGTGTGTCTACAGTTTTAATTGCAACTGGCCTTGATCCTGCTCGGAGGCAGGTCCATGTTTGACTTTTATTTGTCTGTATAAGTTGAAGTGACTGGACTCCCTCGCTTATGGTGTCAACTTTGTGGAGCTCCATTCTGTAATCCTTTATTTCTTTCATTTTGTCCTCTCTTTTTTCTTTTCCCTCTTTTTGTTGTCATCCTATCTTTCCCTTGACTTCTCCTCTCACTGTCCTTCTCTGTCCATGGGGATACAATGACAGACTTTCATGTGTAAAAAGATCTCCAGTAAAGTGAAATGTCTGGATCATGTCTATTTTTTCCTCTTGAATAACAGGAAGACATGAGGGTGATGTACAAATTCTTATTGGTGCTCAATATTTTCATGTATGTATGTGTTATTTTATTTTAAACAATCTAATGCACTGTTTTCTTTTGTAATTTAAACCAGTGCTATGTTATGCACTGTTATGGTTTTGAACATGTTCACCACACAAATAAGTGCAAATAAACCATCATCAAGTCTATTGCTTAATTGTAGTCTTTCAATTACTCCTATGTTTTATATAAAAGATGTTGACACTTGTTGTAAAGGGGGAACGTCTGGCAGGATAAGCTCTTCACAGAAAGCCAGTACCACTTTGACTGACATTATGAATGGCAGAGGAGATGACACGCATATTTTAGACAAATTACGGTGCTTTAACTTGTTAGAGCAGGGGCCAGACTGGCGATATGCCCCGCCGTATCTCGGTCATCCAGTCCTGCGTAAATGCTGCGCCCCTCCATGGCGGCAGCTCCAGCGCGCATGCGTGAAGGCATCGCCACGGCTTTATTGCAGGCGCACGGGGTGGCTGTCTCCCATCAGCGGAGGATCTGCGAACTGGGGGCTGACAGAAGGAATACCGCCACCGATATAACGGCACAGACGGGCGCACTCTAAACACTGTAAGTGAGATAGACATGATAAATTCTGATTATTTGCGTTTTTATCCCCAAATTGAGGATTTTAACTTTGACTTGAGGCATTAGGAGATGCGATTTATTGTGTCAGCGGCGTGTCTTACCATCCATTGAAAATGTTCGCGTACAGTGACAATGTTGTGGGTAAATATTCGGTGGGGCCTGCAGAGGGGGTTGAATCGGCTCTTTCTGTCATAATAACGGTTCGAGTATATTCCATGAAGCGTGGGAAAGGCTAAATCTATTTTGCGTTGCATAGAGAGGTGAAAGAATATGCTTAATCCAAACCAGAATGTTATAATGTTGGCTCACGGAGGCCTACATTGCACATTACCTCAGATCTACGCACAAAAATAATATGACTGTCACTGCAAAAGAGGAGAAGAGGCTGACATTGAACTGATAGCGTAACTTAATTGGCATGGTGGCTTGAGGCCCTTTTGGCATGAAGTTTGCGTAGTCTTTGGACGCTTAAACATGGACACGTTTATGTGTTACGCACGGGGAGATTACAATGGATATCTGTGCTGCCGCTGAGGATGAATCCGGTGTGTGTAGTCCAAAGCACTGCGCACCGCGGGAGGAGGGGGTGGTACAGGCCGCTGCTCTTGACGTATTCTCGTGCAGGCGAGGACCAGCATGAGATAGCATAGTTTCGCCAGACGAATTCCTGAAGTTAATTGCGACTTAATATTAATTCAGAAATCATTTACCAATACAATTATTAACCAGTCTACAGTATAGCCTACAATATTGAGTAGTAGGTTTGGCGGCATAAGGCAGGTCTTGCCGTATACTTACTAACCATTCCACAATATTAGCCAATACTGTAGTATGAGAAAGTATAACAAAAGCATCTATGGAGCTGTGACTTGCTATTTGGATACTGCACTATCTCATAAATGCCATCAGGCCACCTTTGGCTGTGGTTGGGTATACCAGATGTGGCAAGCAAACTATCTGACACAAGCAGAGCAGAACTCCCTCTAATCTGAAAGGATTAACAGCAGTAGATTGGAAGTTAAAGAAGTGATTGCTTTGCTTTCCCCATGTCGAGTTGCGCCTCACTGGTCAGCACAGTAGGCTACAGAATCATTTATGCACACGCCCCTGTCTTCCGTGATAGTAGGCTCTTCATAACAAGATACTCATTTTTTGCAGGTTTGAAACAGTCCTGGCTGAAATGGTCCTATAGTATATAACATATTGTATTTGTAGACATAGAGAACTAGAGAACTGAATGTGTGCATAAAGAGAAGAGACTAAAACACACTGGGCTGTGACTGTCCAGGCCTTTTAGCTGGTTGTGTGTCTCTGGCTCCTTGTCAGGTCAGTCATGGCTGTGAACGTGTATTCAACCTCTGTGACCAACGAGAACCTGAGCCGACATGACATGCTGGCCTGGGTCAACGACTCGCTGCAGCTCATCTACACCAAGATAGAGCAGCTCTGTTCAGGTGAGGCTCACTCATTCATTGGAGTCTGGAATGTCCTTAGTGATTCTCAGCTGTTGGTTTTACTGATCTCTTTAATGGGGTAGGTTAACGTCAGGTACTAGGAGTCACCTGAAGAATATTATGTGAATGTCTTTTGTCCTCTTTATACTCTCTGTTTATAAAAGTTGTTCTGTGCTGTATTACTGATTACAGACATGTATACATAGTACATTCTACAGACCTCTATATCACAGAGTTTGTTTGCCTATGCAGACGGTTCTGTCTTTATTGTCAGGTCCATTGATAAAGCCTGTAGATCTGTTTTATTTTAGAAGATCAATGCACTTTGCAAGGTAATCAACAGGGGATAGCACTATTCCACACTATTGCTCTACAGTATATCAGGATGTAATCAGGATACTATCGATGGATCTCTTGGGGGTCAAGATAGCTTTTTATTACTGCCCAGTGTAGACAAGACTGTGTGCTAATAACCTCAACCTTTCAACTCTCACCCTTGACCTCTCTCTGTCCCACTCCTCCTCATCCTCTTCTCCCTTCACGCTCCCAGGGGCAGCCTACTGCCAGTTCATGGACATGCTTTTCCCTGGTTGCATCCTACTCAAGAAGGTGAAGTTTCAAGCAAAGCTGGAACACGAGTTCATACACAACTTCAAAGTGCTCCAAGCTGCCTTCAAGAGGATGAACGTCGACAAAGTCAGCTCCATTTTATATTTATCATTATCATTCATGTAGCCCCTAATTCATATATACTTTGTATTTCATTTCTACTTTTCTTTCACAATTCCTTCAGGGGTAAATTTTGTGTGGAAAAATGATGAATGTTTTTGCCAATTATTTAGCCGCTTCATGGTTTTATAAACTGAATATTACTGTATTTCACTTCTTCTTCACTTCTTCTTCACTTTTTTCTGCCTACCTCCTCGTGCTTTGTTTTGGTTCATCCTGAGCTGTCAACTGCTTTCTCAGGAGTAACTCCTTTATCTCAAGACAGCCTGGAATATAGTGGGACAGAACATGTTTGCAGCGGTTTCTGCTCAGCATCTAGTTTGATGTCTTATTTCCCCAAATCTTTTTTGTATTGTGGCGGTGATATCTTTGTGTCGCCTGAAGCGTTTTTCACCAAATGTAGGATAGAGAGTTAGACCCATTCTGTCACCAGCAAAATCTGCCCAGTTTCTGTACTCACAAGGTTCTTTGTTTTTTTGTTGTTTTTTTTTCTCTCAGTTACCATATCAATGTTCTGATTGTTCCAAGGCGCACAATTTTTCACGGCAGCCTCCTTTTGCTTTCTTGCCCCATGGCTTCCTAGATCATTCCAGTGGAGAGGCTTGTAAAGGGTAAATTCCAGGACAACTTTGAATTCGTCCAGTGGTTCAAGAAGTTCTTCGACGCCAACTATGACGGCAAGGAGTACGACCCACTGCAGGCAAGGCAGGGCCAAGATGTGGCCCCTGCACCCAATCCAGGTGAACACTTTTCCCACAAACCCAAGAAAAGTTGTGGCCCCCCAGGTAACCCACTGCTCCTGTTTCTCTTGTTGCCTTGTTACTGCTGAGCGCTAAACGCCCCGGCCCCAGTCAGTGCACGACCTCCAGAATGACCCTTCCATTCATAAGCTTGCTTTGATTAGTTAAGTATTACTTCTTCTTAACTATGTAAAGCCATCAGCTATTTTACTCTAAACTCAATTTTGTGTTGTGGACCTACTACCAGAAGGAAATCAACTAAAGGTGCTCACTATCATTTATCAGTTTAACATGTTACCTTATATCAAGCTTCAATCTTGACTCTTCAATGCTAGCTTCTGTCTACCTGCTTTGCATCTTTGCACTATTACATGGGAGTATGCTCTCATCAAAAAGCTTTGCAAAACACAGTTTCCAAATAAGAACTCATGGACACCCATCATGGTGATAGGATGAAGAAATAGTTTTTGGTTCTAATTCCAGTCACCAAGCCCTTAATTAATTGGCCAGTCCCTCACACTTAGTTGACTATACTCCTGGATATGATGTAGCAGTGCAGCCATAGAATTAGAATTTACACATTTCTAATTCTATGGCTGAAACAGTTGTCAACCCTTCCATCAGTTTAAGATTCCTGAATGCAACTTGGAAATAGTTATGAAATCTCATGTCTCATGGGACACCAGTAGAAATAGCCAGTCCACATGCAGAGTCTCTGTGACTCATGCATAGGAAACAGCATCATGTAGGCATACAAATGTCTGTATGCGTTCTGCTAGGCAGGTAGCTGTATTCCGGAGAAGGGGGTGTTCACAGGGAGATATGGAGACATGCACGGAGGTCAAAGTTTTCACTTGCAGGGGCAAAGGGAACATTTTTAAGAGAGTGTTTTAGACATATTCATACAAAATTGCAAATATACCTCTGAAAAGCAGAGAGTGTCTCTGCCTCTCACTCTCTGTTAACAGGCAGCTTTCTAATCAGATTTCTGAATGACTTTGAAATGATGTGGAAAAAACATGAATCCTTTAATGCTGTCTGGTAACAGTAAAGTGTTTTGGAAAATGTCTAATCTGGATGTCTTTTAAATGCTTAACATTTTTTTGTTGGGGTAGTGGAGTCCCAGGGAGATTTTGTCCAGAGAGGACCACGGGTCCTCAAATTGAGGGAAGTCTTTAGAGGATTGTTGTGGCTGTCTCCATAGTAACATTGCGCCAATGAAGAGCATTCCACAAATTTTGTAGGGAAGGGGCACAGCTGCGCATCACAGCTAACATGCTACGCTTGTGGGCAGCTTGACCAAAAAAATGCCCCCCCCCCCCCCAAAAAAAAAAACACTCATTACCTGCTTTGACTGCATGAGGCCACTTACGTTCCAAGGGTTTGAATGCTGCTTTGGCGTTAAAGGCAGCTAAGTGCTCTCTATGCTTGTTTTATTTCACAGGACCACAGAGAACATCACCGACAGTCCCCAAAAACATGCCCACGCCACAGAGAGTCTTGAACACCACCATCAGGAAGAACCCACCCCTCTCACGGAACGGTGGCAGCGACGCAGAGATCATGGAGCTCAATCAGCAGGTAGGCCTACGCCTACGGTCTCTGATGTTTTCCAAGGGGGTCTGGGTTAGGGTTATGGTCGTGGCTTCCAGACACTGGCATCCGTGGTGTACCGGTCAGGGAGTTGGACTGGGGACTGAAGGGTGGCCAGTTCGATTCCCGGCCGGCGCAAAGAGGAGGGTGGGGGAGTGAACAAGCAGCGCTTCCCCATGTCCGGCAACCACGGATGCGGTGCCCTTGAGCCCCAAGCCCCAAACCTAACCTCCAAACTGCTCCGTGTGTGGGTGTGCGCACCCTAAGATGCGCTCACACTTCCCAACAACTGTGTGTGTATCTGTATGCATGTGTGTGTGTATATCCCCCGGATGGGTCAAATGCAGAGAAAGAATTTCCTTCTCGAAGAACAAAATAAAGTACTCTTACTCTTACTCTTACTGCTGCCTGGAAGGTGCCGTTGAAGGCAAAAAATACCATTGAGCAGTTCCTACGGGGAAAGTACAGTAGGCTTCACTTTCCCACTGAAGGCACTTTAGAGTTGCAAGATGATGGATGTGAAACGTGCTGTATATTGCTTGTCAGCGTTATAGCGTAGTTGTAAGCCTGGTAGCTTGTTGAAAGGCTGTCAAGTAATTCTGTCTGAAATCAAATTTCTACTAAATCAAATCTGTTGGCAAATGTTTTGTCACCAGTGTTACATAATTTAATCTCTACAGACAAAGTTATGCAGAGCATTCACTGATATTACCCGTTTAGTCAGTGCTGTCAAAATAAATGTTATTCATTTATATTAACCACCTGATTTCAATTGAATCATCTGGCACTTGCCATCTCTCCTGCTCTTGTTGTGTTAAGTTAATGGAGCTGAAACTGACTGTGGACGGGTTGGAAAAGGAGAGAGACTTCTACTTCAGTAAACTGCGGGACATCGAGCTCATCTGCCAAGAACATGAGAGTGACACCAACCCCATCCTTTCCCGGATAATAGACATACTCTATGCCACAGAGGTATGCTAGCCACCTGTCTTCCCTTTTTTGGCAGTTCACTGGTTGCTCTTCATAATAGTTGTGATGTTTTTATGACTCAGGTAAAAGTGCTTTCAGAAGTTTTCTGGACCAAAAGTAATAATAATTTGGACTAAAGCATCCCTCAAATACAGTAAACATTACCTACTGTATCATTCATGTTTTAGCAGCTTGTTACAGATATGCGTAAAATGTTACAATACACTAATACTCAGTCATATAGTTCTATATTCACAAATTTTGATCATATTTAGGATGTAGTTGATGCTACTTGTGTTTAAGATTGTAAGCTCATCTGTGTCTTATGTATGTACATTATATAATTCCACGAAAAAGTCAACCTCACCTTAAAAATTAAAGTCTCATCTACATGGACATACAAATTCTTTCAGAAAACTTGCAATACAAAAAAGTATTGTGTGGATGTAGATAATCAACTGAGCAAGTTTCGAAAGGATATCTATTTGTTAAAATTTTTACCCTGTTCAGCCATAATGTAAGTCTATGGAGGGACTTATAAGGGGCATAAGTGGGTGATAACACACACAAAGCTGCAATGCTATCAGTTATTTTCTTTTTAAAATTACTATTTTAGTCAATACAGGTTAAAATTCACCATATAGATGGTGTTTTTTCGATGTCACTTCCATAACGCCACGTCCATAACGCCATTTCTCCCAAAATAACCCCAATGAAAACCAACTTATTTTACATCTACATTTAAATTAAGTCTTTTTCTGTATTCACTGTGGTGTCCTGTTTGGTATGAATGGAATAATATTTACGTTTCTCTGGAAATTTCACAGACTTCATAGCAAAATCTGTAATCTCCCATAAAAATTTGTCCGTTTTTCGTCACGTCCATAATGCAAATTGAAAGGCTCATATTCTTATGATGTAAATCATGATATGAAATTTTTGTGCTTGCCTGTATTCAGCCATGGAGTTTGCATAAGAATATGAACAAAATTGTGAAATACTGCTAGGCTTGCAGAGGTTATGTAGCATTTTGTTCATTAATTATGCATGAAAATGTCACGTCCATAACGCTGGAATTGCCCATGTGTTCTCTAGGACGGCTTCGCACCACCAGAAGACGAAGACCTTGACGAACAGGCCCATCTTGACCAGGAGGAATACTGATCCTGTCCATCCGTCACCTCTCTCATCCTGTTGGCCCCTCTCTTTTACTCCTTTTTAAAACCCTCCCCTCCCTCCTCTCCTCTCCTCTGCACGCGACTAGGATCTTCTACGTTCCCCTTGTATTGGTCATACTGTCTGTCTGTCTGTCTGTCTGCTTGTTTGTCTGTCTGTCTGTCTGTCTGTTTGTCCGTCTGTCTGTCTGCCACCCCACCTTGCCACATGGACTAACATCAGACCCCCACAGGCACGCAGACCGTAGCAAACAGCAGCTTAACATATCTTAGAAAACGCCTCAGCATGATCCGCTGCAATGTCATACAAAATGAACAGAAAAATCCAGGCCATGGTGTGTGTTGAAGGGGGGTGGGGGTGGAGGTGGGAAGGGGGTGAGTAGCACAAAGGGCAACCCTTTTGTAAATAGTCAGAGAGTGAGTGATCAGGCAGTTTGGCTGCAACTTGGAAGGCCTCCTTTTTTCTGTTGCTTTTTCTTTTCTTTTTTGTCTACTGGCTCCACGCGGACTCCACGCAGACTGAACAAAAAAACGGCTCTTCCAGCATGAACTCATCCTCATTCCATGCTCTCGTGTACCTCAATCCAGAAAACAACAAAAGAAAACACTCTCACTGAATCCCACACCCCCGACAAGAAGAATCACCTTGGGATCTTGGCTTTCCGTTTCCAGATAGGTAGATTTTTCATAAAAATTCAATTGACTACAAAAAACGTTTGATATTGAAAACTGACTGATGTTGTAAGCAAAACAAGTGGTAGAATAACAATCGCAAAAAGACAATAACAATCGCAAAGGAAAGGAAGCATTTAAGAGACCCGATTCAATAGGCTCTCTTCGATGGAAAGCTACTGACTATCTTTTTACAGCATACTGTATCTGCTATGGCTGAGCATGTGAATGTGATTCATTGACAGCGAATGAGTGATGCATTTGTAAAAAATATCATTTTGTTTTCAATCAAACATTTTTTTTTGGTTCCACTGCCTTTGCAACTACTATGGAGTTCAGGGGTTGTAGTGTTAACCTGTATTATAACTGTGTCGATTCAGCATGGTGGTGCAAAAGTTTTCATTGTTACTGTGAATTTATGTTTTCTTTCGGTAAAAAGAAATGTGTAGATGACAAATTGGTCTGATTTCATGTTATCATGTTTTGCTGCTAATTTTGCTCAATTTCTATGTTTGACTTGTTTTTGTATTTATTAAATTGCACAGGAGCAATGCTTTTTACTGGTCCCACAGGGCATTTAATAACATAGACAGGATGTATTTTAGTGCAACACTGAACACATTGGAGGAAAGATGTGTCAAGCGCATCTTGTCAGTTTGAAGCCAAAAGCTTGGATGTATAAGTGAACTACTGGTATACTTGCAAAATATGGAACAATTCAACTAATCAGAAACACTACACACTAGACACAATCCACATGATAGAGCTGTATAAACAAATCTCCAAGCTTCTTTTGACAAATCTTTTTATGTTTTGTTTTTTTTCCTGATATCCACTCAGTATTTTCTCACAGGTGACTACGTTGTGAGAAATTACTTTGTGGGCATCCTCTACTGTATTAAATTTGCACAGGGTTTACATCCCTGCCAGATCAACCTCTTTCCATCTGAGTCTCTAGTTTACAATTCAAAAACTTGTACAAACATTCTGTCCCACGTGCCAAAGACAAATCCTCTAGGTATCTCAGTGGTTATTTGACAAACCTCTGTTAGACCTAGCATCAGATCTACGGTACATGCACAGGGTAGTGTTTGGGCACCACAAAACAGTGAGAATTTCATGAAATGCTAAAGCATTAGTCATTTTCAATACCAACATTTTAATTCTCAGCTTTCATTATTTTTGTGACTTTGCTTAGTTTGCTCATGTAGTGGAGCCACATTTTCGTTGGTTGTAGTCATGGCAATCTCATTTTTTAACCGAAAAAAAAAAGAAAACAAAACAAAAACAAACCACTGCAGTGCAGCAAACCACTATTGATTCATGTTGTGCAGCAGCGTCAAAGAGCACTCTAAAGCTCACTCTCATTCTGATTCTCAACTGGTAGCACTGGGAAACGCTCTCCCTCATTTAACTCAGTAGCCAATAGAATAGGGGAACTCATTCTCATTCAGAACTGCAACCAATAGTATCGGGAAACTCATTACTATTCTCACAGTGACTTGAGAAATAACAGATGGCCACATCAGTGTTTGCATAACTTGCATCTGTTTGAGTTTTATTGAGTAAATAAACTGTTGTGAAAATGTCAAAATGTCTCTGATTTTAATTGTTCATGTGCAAAACATTTTAGAGAATGTACTGAAGTTAAAAGCCCTTGCAAAGAAGGGTTGGGTAAGTTCTCTCATGTTTATGTCAACCTGTTGATCTGTGTTCATTCATGTTGAAGAAGTGTGTGGGATATAAAACAGATGAGGCCAAATGTAAACAAATTAAACTGCAAATGATGAAGCACTTATCATTAGAGATCTAATCTGTCTACCTGCTAGTTAACATTTCAGAATGGAATGTAAAAGGAACACACACAAGCAGAGAGTTTTGTGAACATCAGGGTTATCTCTACAGGATTTTCTTTTTTTCCATAGGGACATCATAATATCAACATACTCATTTATAACTTGTAAAAAGTTTTAGTTAAGTATCAGTTGGTAATGTCAGTATTCAGATTTGCTGAACATCTGTTCTGAAAATCAATGGCTTTTATGCTCTACAATTACTATGATGCACTAGTAATAATAATTATAATAAAATAATAATAATAATAATAATAATAATAATAGCCTAATAATACCTAAAGCTGTTAATGTCAGGGGAAGTATTCATGCTCAACAATATGATGAACACTAAAATATCCAGTTAGATTTGTCTCTCTCATCAAAGACATTTTTTGAACTTAACTATTCTGAAAAGCTTACACTTAACTTCTCTGTATCTTTTGAATACTGACAAACTGCTCTGAAATTCTCAACTTTATCTTTTTTTTTTTTTTTTTAACAGAATCCCTGTCAAAAGTTGAAAGACTTTGGTTAATGACGCATTATATCTAATATATTCTTGTTTATTTAGGCTATATAAAATTGTTTTTTGTTTTATTAAATTGATATACAGTATTACGCAGACCTTTATCTGTCAAATTTCTTACTTTTGACTGGTTTTGCTAGTTATACAATGTAGTATGCAAATAATGAAGTCCCTATGTATTTCTGCATTAGCTAACAGAATCACCAACAAGTAAAAAAAAAATGGAATAATAATCAGACCCCCAGCTTCTTCTTGAAAATTCAAAAACAGCTACTGATTTCTTTCCAAATCTCTCCTTAAGCTCCCAGCAGCTTCTTCACCATGTAGCCCGGCATGTTGTAGAGGAACAGACCAAACAGGGCCAGTATCAGCAGTGCAATCACAAGCTTGATGACGAGCCACTTGTACTGGTTACACACTAGGTGGCGGATGGCCTTCAGGGGCATAAGGAACCACAACATGGCGATGTCTGGACGGCTGATGAAGACAAAACATAAGGTTGGGGTTTGAAGTAAGGTGTTCAGGATTAGCATTCTACATGTTAAGTCATCAGGCACTTTATGTAGTTTTTGTTAATCAATAAAATGCTTCTAGGTTGATTATATAAACACTGTAATTCTAAAGCAATAAACAGACAATGTTTCCAAATATTCAAGTGCAAATCTTGTGTGTGAATCAGGCATGTTTGTTGAATTGGTTCACATGTCTTAAGAGTGAATAAATGCATAACACACCTGAAACACAGACACAAGATTTAGAATGCATTTGAACACTGAAAAAAAGTATTTTTGCTATAACATCAGAATTACATTGACATATATGATTAAAAGCATTTTGTGACAAAAACTACTTTCACGGAAAATCATGTGCTCTCAAACCAAGTGATAAACTACAAAAACACAACAATCCTTCTGCATACTTTTCCTTTATTCTCCATTATTCATTTGTCACACAAATACAACATAGTACAGAAAGACATACAAATACATGTTTCATTTTATTTATTATTGTTTTGGATTAAATAAATATACATGAGTAACTTCAATGATAATGATAAAGTAATCAATTCGTTTTGGTTATGCACTGGAAGTTTCCTAAGAAATTAGTTCCACAAGGATCACTACTTGGACCCCTTTTCCTTGCCCAAGGTATCTCTAGATAAGTATGAGACTAGGAAATAGCTCACTATTTTGCAAATCATTCACAACTTTACAAATCTAAACTCATGTCAAATGTTACTCTCAAAGATGGAACTTGTTTAAAATCCAATATACTGACCAACTACAATGCAAGTGCATAACGCCAGCAGGGATACCTTGCCACTAAATAACCTCAGACTATCTCTAAACTCTAAAGTTTCACACCATGCCAGCACATCAGACCTATTTCAATCCTAATTCTAAAAAGCTACCAATGTTTTTCTAATTGCCCAGGAACAACGCAATTAAAAGTCACAATTTAGTTATAACCAAAACCACATACATACTCATATACAAGAACATACATTTCAAGAGCAAGTATTACTGTCCGCATTTCAGTAATGGCAACAACAGTGCAACATTCAATTGATGCATTGCTTAGCAACACAAGTGTTTGTTCAAAATCAGCTAATTAATTTGAATCTGACTGTTTCAACCTACACCTCAACAGCTAAATAACATTGCAGACTTGTACTGAATATTCCAATGTAGACTATAGTTTGTTGCCTAAAATGTTGGTATTTAAGAATTTTTGAAAAACAATAGTTATTCAAAGTATAAAACGGTAATTCCAACAAACTTTAAATCTGATGAGATGAGAACATTGCATGCAATATATTTATCTAAACGCATGTTCAAAAATTCAAAGGCAGCTAACTGATCTCTTTCCAATGTTCCTCTTAAACTCCCAGCATCTTCTTCACCATGTAGCCTGGCATGCTGTAGAGGAAGAGGCCTAGCATGGCCAACAGCAGCAATGCAAGCACAATCTTGATGACGAGCCACTTGTACTGGTTACACACTAGGTGGCGGATGGCCTTCAGGGGCATAAGGAACCACAACATGGCAGTGTCAGGGCGGCTGGTGAGGAAAAAAACAAACGATAATGGTTTTGAGATAGTGTTATGGATTGAGTTGTGATATTTCGAGAAAAGTTTGCTAAATTATTGTGCTGGTTTTATTGTTTTGTCATACAAGGGCAGTCTTTGCTCTGGACCCTTGAACGCCTCCTAGTGGCACTCAGATTTATCTGTCAAATTACTGGTCACAAATTACTGATACACAATGACTGGTCACAGTCAGAGGAGGCTAAGCATGGACAAGTCATGTCACATTTACCAGACATAGAATAGACAATCCCCAGCCAAAGGAAAACAGTCTGGACCTCCCTCTAGTGTGAATATTAACCACTACTGTGAGAAAACATAAAAACCTAGCTACAGTAGTTGACCTCAGTAGCTAGCCTCACTTTTGTGACCATTAACCGCAATCAGAGTACAGTATTAAACCTGCAACGTGCCATGGTCTAAAAGCCTGTTCCGTGATGTATAATCCTTACAAGACAGATTATTACATCAAAATGGCAGGCAGGATGCAATCCAATGGGTAGAATCAGCAGTTTTCTTTCAATCTCCCTCTGCATGCTGATAAGCTGACAAGTCACCAGTAGGCGGCACTCTCCAAGGACAGAGCAATGTGATTGGTCCGACAACCCTTGGGAAAGCCCTATATGGCTACACATATGGCTACAAAAATCACTTTTGTAGGCCTATTGCTGCGGTAACGCTAGATTTCTAAGCTACTAGGTGGCCATATTGAGCAGAAGAGCACAATTAAATCACTCACAGATCATGAGTTTAGCCAGGCTATCTAGCAGGAACACAACTGATATCATTGTCATAGCCCTAACATGTAAAACACTGCCCATTTTTGCATATTGTCAGTAACTGCAAGTTTTCTTGTTAAAACGTACAGTATATTCACAGCAACCTATTGGAGCTCAGATGAAATGTTAAAAGATTGAAAAGGGACAGTACATTGTTTACAACTCTTCATACATAGAGTAAATGAGAATTCAGGTGCTATGATAGGCCCATGCATGCATATTAGATTCAAAGAGACATATAAAGATGGTTAAAGATGGCTTGATATGTCAAAGGAGTTACCTGTAATAAAATAGAAGAAGTGGTCTATATTACCATAGGAAAGCTTTACATCTCTCTAGACTTGTAATTTCATTTACAAGCATCAAAATCTCGATTTCATACAAAAATAATAGCACTAATTCAGATATCAACACTACACATCTCTGTCAAAACTACAGTCTTGGAGGAATTAATTGAAGTAGTAAATGCAATATGCAATATTTTGTGCATTTAGGAATGCACAATTCTTCATAGTTATGAACTTTAAATCACAAATATGATAGTTGGTCAAGACAGTTTTACTGTGAGCTTCGTTTGTCTCTATTTGCATTTTTTTCCAACTATTTTTTTCACCAATCCCAGCAGAACCAGTATTCTAAAACACTAATCAAGTTACTCAGGTGACATTTCTCATCTTAACTTATCGTTTGAGTTCCTCCTCAAAATGAAATTGCTAGAATCGTTTGACGCTTTGCACTGTGTCCAGCTACAGTACTAGTGAATCTGTATCCTCAAACTGTTTGTTTTGAGTGCGACTCCATGTTCATTTGCCCTGATTGGCTGAATGACAGCGCCCGTTACCTAACCCAATTAGCTCTGATTGGATCCTTTTGTTGATGTTCAAAATGTACCCTCAGCTACTCATGCAGTGAATGGCTGTTTTGTTTTGCAAACAAGATCATCCTCTTTATGCGTTCAGTCAATGTCCGAGTCCTTTGATTATTGCCGTTTCTCATTCATCCTATCAATCATACAGTACGTCATTCAGAAGAGGCCTCTCTGGCACTGAAGTGGGTTAGGCTACATGCATTAAGAAAGATGGTAATAGGCCTATCACATGAAAATTTGATGGATCATGGTCTCCCTTTCCTTCTTTACCATCATCATAACTGTATATCATGTCATCACTCAGTGCAAAACATATTGGCTACTGAAATGGTCTCAAACAGTTCAACCTCAAACCGATAATATAAAAATGGGATAGATAATGAGTAACCATTGTACTGGGGGAAAAAAAAAATCTTCAAAAAATAAATTCCACTGATAACAAGAACTGATTGTTATTCAGAACACCAGTGGTTTACTGGAAGATAGGAAAGGAAATGAGAGTTTGTTAACTTAGTTTTACCAGTGTCAAACCATGACCTATCTCTTAAAGGAATAGTTCACCTCTTTATGAAAATTGGTTATTCACCTCCTGAGTTACATATGTGGGTAAAAGCATTTTGGTCTCAGTGCTTGTGTTTTCCTAGTATGGCATCACCAATTTTCCCCATTTTTTAGCTTTAGCTTAGCATAGGCGCTGGAATGCAAAGTTGCCAGATAGCAACTATTTGGCAACTTTACTTTCCAGTGCCTATGCTAAGCTAAAGGTAAAATTGGGGTTGCCAGACTAGGACAATGCATGAACTGAGACCAAAATGCTCTTACCCACATCTGTTACTCCAGGTAAGGGGGTGAATAACCAATTTTCATAAAGAGGTGAACTATTCCTTTAACTCAGCTGACCTTACACAAAGGGTGACCTAATTTCCAGGAAATTAGTCTGGGAACAGTCTCCAGCAAATGACTTGTAAGTGTTAGAAGTAATCAAGCACCGCAGTTCTTCAACAGAGTCGCCATTAATCCCTACTCTAAAGCTTGTCTGTTATATAACACTGACTGCAGTCACGCATAGCAGAAAGTTCATCGTCTGGGTTTCAGCTTCCTTGCTTGAGTCTATCATTCGCATCTGCACTGGGTACTGGCAAGTTGTTCAGCATTGAGGTCAAATGTATCACAACATTGCATTACTGTCCACAAATACGTATTTAAAGGACCTCATCACATCTAAGGCATCTCTGATCTGAGGGGCTTTACATGTACTCAATCCTTGGATGAGATGCTGTTGCTACAATGTGTGCCTCCTGTGTTTAAATTGGGTACTGCACCACAGTGTAATACACCACCATGCTATATATGCATAATAATTCTCATTTTTTCAAGAGGGGCTGTGTTTTGGGAAAGACATGACAAACTCACCTTTTCAAAGACTCGTACAGCTGAGCCATGAGAACAAGCGAAGACTGGTTTAAACTATGGTTGAGGACAGTTACCAGACAGCCCCACCAAGCCTTTGACTTTCTATGGGATCATCAAGCATCTACAATCATGCCAATGTTTAATTAGCTCAGCTCTCCCCATAACCACTTCCTCAATAATCTGATTCAGTTTAATTACCCACCCACCCCATCACATCTTCTTTTTGTTCTCACTCACCTACCTTGTCTTGGAATCATGGCTTCAAATGTAATGAGGTCTGGACCCTTGACTTAAAGCTGTTTTATTCTTACCCCTCGCGCTCATCACTCGCCCACTCAACTGTGACTGCCACCTCTAAAGTTGCCTATCTTAATTGATATCTTGGCTCTCATGTCAACTGATAGCCTGTTTATCCATCTCCGTGTCAGTCTGTTATTGTCTTGTACAACGTGTTCTCAATACGTCACTAGTTTAGTCTCTCACCAACAAGGCTACTACTCTGAGTCAGCCTGAAGAGGATCGCCTTTCACTCAAGACAAACATGGCTGATGATTCCTCTTCCTCTATACAGCATCTTTCATCCATATGGGCACCAATAGCTTCCCTTGAGCTTAGGAGCTCAGGCCAGGGCTACACTGGATGCGTTTAGTTAAGTGTTAAGTCAAGTTCCAGAAAAAATACATTGAAATGAATGGTGAATAGAATTTAGAAAGTTGGCTCTTAGCCCGCGTCTGGTGTAGCCACTTCCATTGTTTGTAATGGAAGCTAATTGTTACGGCAGATAAGTCTTTGACTTGACGCATCCAGTGTAGCCTCCCTGTCAGAGTTACTTGAAAGTGAGTTTTAGAACAGTGTCACAGATCAAAACACAAAGAGATTGTCAGAGCAATGTCGGAGTTAAAGTAATTAGTAAAGACAGTATAAATTGAGTCGTTAGTAAAGACAGTAAATTGAGTATACTGAACAGACTCAGAAGTGTTTGTAGTTTGTAGAAGGTTTTAGATCAGGTTAAAGTTTGGGGTTGAGGTTTAGGGGTAGGTTTAAGTTTGAGTTAACAGGAGAGGTTAGGCAATAAGGATTATAGGTTGATATTCAAGTCAAGTCTGGTATTTGAAGGTTAGATTTGAAGTAAAATGGACAGTTAAGCATTGTTAACCTTCATCTTATGGAGTCAAAGTTATTTCTGCATAGTGTTGAAGCAGATAACGTTTTTTAATTTCTTAATTTATTTTTCATTATCAGAATTAATGCACACATTTACTGCACACTGTGCAGTAAAGACACCATAAAGGACACTTTTATTGATTCTGGGAAAAGGTGGGAAATATCAATAAATACAAATAATACACAATCACCGATCAATCTATAGGCAAGCTTGGATGTACTTTAAGTGCAAGTTATTTTAAATGCTGAAATAATTAAATTATAATCACAACTTGATTGGTCCTTCATGTTAGAAGAGAAACATTCTTTTGATTAAGATATTTTATAATGGTCTTTAGTGGGACTCAAGTTCTTTCCGTTAAGGTTTAGTCTTAGACATCTTAGTGAAGTTTAAACATCTTTGTTTGAACAGTCGCAGAAGTCAGATGTAAAATAACCATGAAAGTATCAAAATCATTTAAGCAAGATTAAAGTTGTCTCTGCAGACAAGATTTCTCAACATTATTGTTATAATTATATACTGTAAATGAGATCATATTTAAAAACACATGGGACAGTTGCCCCATCCTTTCTCCTCTACAGCTTTGCACCTCTCCCTGTCTCGTCCTTAAGCTCCCAGCATCTTCTTGACCATGTAGCCCGGCATGCTGTAGAGGAAAAGGCCGACCAAGACCAACACCAGCAGTGCCACCACTATCTTGATGACGAGCCACTTGTACTGGGTACAGACCAGGTGGCGGATGGCTTTCAGCGGCGTTAGGAACCACAACATTGCCGTGTCTGGGCGACTGGTGGAGCAGAGACAGAATCAGTCAGAGAGGATCTGTATCATCATGTCAAATGTTTTATATTTTATTAAATTTTTGGGGTTACTAATATGTACTAAAATTACTACTTTTTTACAAGCCATGAACTACAAGAAATTGGGGTAATGCTTTATTTTACAGTCTGTGAAGTACTGGGTAAGGAATAGGTAATAACAGCGTAACATAAAGTATCAAGGGATAAATGATAGTGTACTTTCGGCGTAAGTACAGTATGCTGGAATAACACATATTACATAGGTATGCCTAGATACTTTTTGTTACACCGTTCTTACCTACTCTTTACCCAGTACTTCACGGCCTGTAAAAACATTACTGAAATTGTTTATTTGGCAGTAATTGGCACTAGTTGAATCATTCCCATGCTGGACAACATGCTGTAATTCCTACAGTTCAATGCTACAGTACATTCTTCTACAGGTCATCAGTCATTCATGGTCATGGGTTCATATGTTTTTGGAGCACATATGTTGAAACGTGTATGCAGATGGTGAAGTGAAAGCTGCCTTCAATGAAGGCACCCATAGGTTAAAGAAAAACTGGATAGTGAACCGTGAATAGGCATCCAAAGCTAACCAGCAGGACCAAGTTAACCTTCAGTTTCAGTTTAACTTGCATCCATAGGTTAGCTTCACCTGCCAGTGCACTTTTTTTCTTGACAGTAGTCAGTAGATTGAAAATGATCAGAGTTCTCTGGCTGTCCCTACTGGTAAAGCAGGTGCCATGAAAGCAAGAGGCTACCCAAGACAAACCTCTGGCTTTACCAAGTAGAGGTTGGCTGAATTCATCTGAATTCAGTCAATCAATTCAGGCTTGGTGGATTGTGAATGTTAAGTGTTGGCCGTCCCCATTCCAAAGAATGCCTGATATTTAAAATGAAAGTATGATATGATTTGATCAAGGTCTACTGTACAAGCTTATACATGCAGTACAAGAGCCTGTAACAGCTACTTACCATAAAAGTAAGGTGAAAGTTCGCAAAATCCAGACCGTGTACGCAAAATTGCCATTTGTCAAAATTGACTAATATTATTCCGTGACGAGAGGCAGAATCCATTTTAGGTTGTCGAATGAACCCAATTTGTCCTGACAATTAGTCAACATGTTTGAAATCTGAAACTGATGTATACAAGACAACGCCTCAGCAGTTCCGAGAAACCTGAGCGGATGACATCTAGCTCTGACAAAAGCAGAGAAACCCCTGTTTCCTGTAGGGTAATTAAGGGAAGGAGATGCGGTATTGGGTTATTATGGGGTGTGTGGACCTGGTGAGTGAGCATATAGTGTATGTGTGGAGATTGTGAGATGGGTCCTCGTGAGAGTCGGTCAGGTGGACAGTGGACCCTGACTGGGCTTACTTTGGTTTCTCCAGCGGCTCAGGCTCATTGCGTCCCTCTCCGACTGGACTCTTCTCCGCCTCTTCTCCAGTGACCAGGTGCAGCTCAGCCTCCACTTTTCCCTGAGGAACAGAAGAACACAGATTTTCTTTACATGTGTTGCGCACCCAAAAGAACAGTCTCACTTCCCTTCATTATTTTTGTTCATAATTATATAGACACTTTCATTGTTTCATGAGGATCAGATGAGCTTTTTCCTACACACTCTCAAACCCGTTTTATTGGAAATAATAATAAAAAAAAAGATGCTGTTTCAGGGGCGCTGCTAGAAATTTTGGGTCCTATGACGAAAAACGTTTTTGGACCCCTCAAATATTTTAATTGATTTTAATATTAAAATGTTCTCTGGCCCCCCCTGTCTGTGCTGGACCCCCCAGCACAGACGCGTTTGTTATTCTCTCCCCCGCTTTCGAATTACATTCACAAAATTGGTACATGACATTAGCATCCATGTTCTTGAAGATTTATTGCCACTACGATGTCAAAATAGGTTAGAACTTGCGATAGTACTGTTAATGCTGAAAGCGAAAGTTGTAGGCGTGAGAGCCAGGCGAGGGAATACGTCATATCCAAGCAGAAACCTATTTCAATTGCGTTGGGCCAGACTGTATGACATAGTCAACAGTCGCTTTCGCCCAGGCTAGTGTTTTTAGACTGGGTTAGACTGTGTCAGCCTGAGTACAGTGCGCCAAAGAGTGTCACTCACCGTGATCTCCAGCTCATCATTCTCATCTCTGGCCAAAAATGGCCACCAGCCCTTGATCCTCTTCTGCTTGAAGATGGACACCATTGGCATGTCCTGCTCATTCTCCACCATGTCAATACTGCACTGCTTTGCTGTCTTTGCCCCACGAACAAATCGGTTGAGGTCCAGCTCAATTGCACCTGTGTGAGTAAGTTAAAATGTCTCACAGTAATGAGAACAGCAATAGGTGATGAGGTCACACCATGATGAAACAACCAATCAGATTTATGACGAGTTATGAAAACTTGGTATTACTGATGTTGTTGTTGAGTTTCATTCAATGCAATCTTACTCATTGAGGCAGATAAATTCAGAAGACATAATGAAAGAAAAAAAAAAACCATCATCTCCACACCCAAGAAGTCGTCTGCAGAGAAGTGATCAGCATCCCACACTTGCAAGTTGAGTCGGGGTGGGATCTTGTATTCAGTTTCATCCCAGGCAAACATGGACTCCTTCTTGGAGATAACGATCTTCTCCTCAGCCATCAGGTAGTCGAAGGGATAGACGAACCTCCAGTTGAAATTTCCCTCACCAGTCAGAGAGTGGTAGTGAACGTCTGTGTCCTGCTTGTCCTCCTGCTGCCCTTTCAGCCAACTGACACAAAACAAGTTGAATGAATGAATGAATGAATGAATGAGTTTTTATCGGTCACTAATAACCAAAGGGTTGACGCTGAAGTTTCAGCTTATGTAAAGACCCCTCCCTCCCTCAAATTTGCACTTCCTTCTAACACGATGTCATGACATGATCATTCAAAATACATCTTCAGAACATAACAATGTGTACATAAAGTATCATATAAGTTTTTTTTTACCCTCTGACAAAAATATCACTGGACTTCTCCCCAGTGAAAATATCATCATCCTCCAACACAACTTCATCTGTATTCCAGATGATGACCCTTAGTTCAAACCTGTTGGGCAGGAGGCAAACATCAGCTTTAGTATGACACATGGACTTCACATTATCCTGCAGTTTTATCATTGATTAGCCTGGGAATTCCCATGCTCCTTTGCGCGCTTATTTCATTTCACTCTGCAGAGGAGCATGGTGACCATGGCCGTTTTTCTCGCTTACTTTCGGTATCCAATCGCAGAACAAAAAGGGATTTGTACGGCCCTCGATTGCATTTTACGTCACGTGGTGGCTCTGGTATTGGCTCCGAGGTATGTACAGACGCTATGATAGACATTCGTAGCGCCCAATAAACGGCTATGGACAATTGTAAACGATGCTTCCGCTACGAGAAATGCAATAGGTAGGTCCCCAGACTAAATATCACTTGTGATTTTAGTTTGGCATTCGCCAGGCTAATCATTGATGTGAGTTTGCATAAAATTTGTACCAAGGCATTTTTTTTCATTATTTCAATGCTTAATAGTTTAGTGCAATTAATAATTCAACCAAACACTGCTATAAATTTATCGATCAGAGATTCAGAACCCTGAAGATGTTATTATCTTACTTCTTTGGTTTCCGTGGAGAAATATCCAAGGCTGGACCAGGTGCAGCCATGTCCTTGGGGTACATGTCCACCCACATCTCAATCCTGCCCTGTAGGACACAAACACATCCATCCATGTGAATAAATTAAAACATATTCACACAACAAACTTAAACAACAATCCAATAAACAAAACAAAGCTTTTCATATGTAGCCGCGGTCGGTCCGCACCGCATGCAGGTCTCAAACCCACCACCTCATCAACTATAACAAATCCATGGCATGGGAGTCAAATGCTCTAACCACTGAGCTGAAAAGCCCAGGCTTCCAACTCAGTGGTTAGAGGCATTCTTAAAGGAATATTCCACCTCTTTATGAAAATTGGTTATTCATCCTCTTACCTGAAGTTACATATGTGGGTAAAAGCATTTTGGTCTCAGTGCATGTGCTTTCCTATTCTGCCAACCCCAATTTTACCTTTATCTTAGCATAGGCACTGGAGAGTAAAGTAGCCAAAGAGTTGGTATCTGGCAACCTTACATTACAGTGCCTATGCAAAGCTAAAGCTAAAATAAAGCTAAAATTGGGGATGCTGGACAGGGAAAATGCATACACTGAGAGCAAAAGGCTTTCACCCACATATGTAACTCCAGGTAAGAGAGTGAATAACCAGTTTTCATAAAGGGGTGGAATATTCCTTTAAGGCTAGAGTTGTGAGGATTCGCCTTATTCACCCGGAACGTTCTAAAGAGTACCACCTACTGCCACCAGGCTAGTTGGCATCCGTTACACATACAACACATGAGCTGTATGAAGTTGGCCCCCCCTCAAACCCAAAATGCTGAAACAACACTGCAGTTTGTTTGTGCTGCGTATGTCCTGGTTTGTGCTGCAAATATTTTCATTTGTGCTATTAACACTTTTGAGTAATTAAAAAATAAAATTCTGACATGTGACGTCACACAGCCCCCCTCCACGTCCAAATCACTCCAAACCAATCCAAACAATCTCTATCGGACCTGCCTGAGGCTGCCCACCCTTCTCAAACCCAAAGTGCTGAAATAACACCATTCGTTTGTATTGAAAATGTGTTTCTAAATTACTCAAAAACTTTAATAGCACAAACGAATATATTTACAGCACAAACGCAGCACAAACAAACTGCAGTGTTATTTCAGCATTTAACACTTCACACAGGTCAGCACATGCTGTAAACTAACTGTAGGGTTTTACCTGCTCAATGCCAGGCTTGTCTGGGTTCAGCAGTGGGCGTGTCTCCACATGCTCAGGGACGAGCTTGCAGCCAACCCGAGGCATGTCCTCCCAGTGCTTCAGAACCGTCAGGGCCAAGTGCTCATCCGTCTGCTTCTTCAGACCTGCAACCCCAACAGTAAGGAGTCAATGGAATCAGAGTCAACCACGTTTCACTCATTATTACTACTACATGTTTTTTTGTTCGTTTTTTTTCAAAGGTTTCTTTATTGTTTTTTCAAGTACAAGAAATTAATTAAAAGAAATGTATAGGATGTTGATATGTGGTATATGTTCAACACACAATAAGCAAATTAGTTTGGGAGACTGACATTAGAAATAATACCACACATTGGTTATAATTATTACTACATCATGTTTTTAGCAGGGCTTCTAATACCAGTTGGTCCAAGCATATGCAAAAAAAGCTTACTGTCTGGTAATAGTCATAAGTCTCTCTGAGTTTGATAATTCAGATCCAAAGACTACATTCTACACATTGCCTCTGTCACTGATATGTTTGTGCATAAGCACATACCATTTTCATCCTCTATTTCAGTTGGTCCGAAGTAGACCCGATTGGCCACCTTCACTCTTCCCCCAGGGCCAAAATGAGGACCATCCAGCTTGCCATCCTTGCACAGTTTACCCAGGATCTGAGTGGGCTTCATTGGGTCTCTCCAGACATTATAGCCATATCTATAACAACCAGATTAGTGTGCAATACATCAAATAAACCACATCAACGATGCAACACAAGTAATACATTGATATCTAGGCTACACCTCTTGACATCAGTATGAGATACCCAAAGGAACTATGCAGTGTAATGTAACGTAAGTGTAGTGAACTATGTATGCAAGTAATGAATTAGTAGTCTAGTAATTAATCAGCAGTTAATAAAACGGAGGACTCACAGGGAGTATGTCGAGGCAATGCCGCATGTCGCTCTGTGTTTGCTGTAGTAGCGGTTCTCCAGGTCGATTTTGGTCTCACCGATGAGGTCATCAGTACCCACCAAATCCCAGTCGTAGATTGAGACAGTCAGGGAGGAGTCCATCGGGAACGTGGCCTCAATGTCAAAGGACCTACGAGGAAACAGTCACATTTCTTCTACTGGGGTTTGTGTTCACAAATTGAGTCTCTATATGAGCAGTCATTGGAAATAGAACTCAAATTCTGTATAGTTTTCAAAGTGCAAAAGCAGGCAGGCACTTACTTTCCAAACACAGGGTTCAGCTGTTTGGAGATGTAATTCTCTTTGTCTTTGATTTCAGTTTTGCCCAGCTTGATAGCTATATAAGGATCTGCCTTCCCGTTAATGTCAGCTGGGTGCAGATCAGTAGCCTGACAGAGAGAAGGCAGAGAATGAGGAACAAACAAAAAAACTAAAATAGTTAAAAGTTTAATATAGTGTAGCGTGTTCCATGTTCAGGGATGCAGGGTGTTGACATTAAAGAGCCTTGTTACTGGGCCATTGTGGGGGAGCACCGCCTTTGTGGGATAGATGGGTGTGGTTTTGGGGGTGCTAGGTGTGTTTTGGGGTTTTTGGCACTCTCTGAGCTGGGAATAAACAGGAGACAGTCGTGTTTTTGATGGTTCTGTATTGGCATGGCTGTGGCCAACAACAGCCGATATTAAACTTCACTCAAGTAAACAAGGGAGTCTGTCTTACTCAGTAGCGACCGCTACAATATGAATTAAGTGTGATCTGAACAGTTTTTTGTGCATTCAGTATGTAGCATGAAGCTCTTAATAACGGATTGCAGTACTCACCCTGACCACGTAGACTCGAACTAGAATGTTCATGGGGTTGTTCTGTGGGATGTTCTGGAACATGCCCATGTTGGAGTCGTAGCCGACCTCTCTGGACATCTCATCTGACATGGGAACTTTGTATATACACATGGAGCCCTGTCGCAGAACAAAAGTCACTCACCCCTCAACAAAATCCAACTCACTTACTGTCGATTGATGTCACGTTTGAATATAGTTTGTGTTCTTACTTTAAATTTGCCAACAAGTCTGTCCTCGTCTGGCATGTTTTGGTCATCATCATCACCACCTTTCCCTCTGTATAGGTTGAACGAGTGGAGCCAGTCTTCAAAGCCATCAAACTCACAGTCTAACTCCCTGTTATACACCTGAGGATTTCAGACCATTAGCAGGGTGAGTATTGGAAGGAACATAGTTTCAACAAGGCATGAGATGAATTGAAAAGTTTTAAAGAAGTTTAAGAGTTTGATAGTTAAAAAAGTGTGTTTGTCAATTAATAAAGCAATTAAAGTCAACTGCTGTATAAAACTATAAAATAAGTGTGTTCATCCACTCAAATACTGTAAGTGATAAAACACTTGAATTCACTTTACATTCACTTGAAGACTTATTTATGACAACTCTGCATAGTCAGTGCTCATAGATTCAAAGTAGAATTGATATGGTGGGGGGAATAAAAAAAAACAGTGTGGTGATTGGTGATGAAGCTTCTCTGAATTGATTGTGAAATCCGAGCTTTTGATGAATAGTCATTCTCCTCAAATCCTTCACCTTCAGCTCATCGATCTTGGGCCGCTTCCTCTCGGCGGGCCCGTCCCCTGCTGCTGCTGCTGCCGCCGCCGCCGCCGCTGCGGCCGCCTTCTTCTTCTTTCCCTTTTTCTTTCCTTTTACAGGAGATTCATCAGGGTTGATTTCTGAGCAGGGGTGAGGCAAGGGGGTAGGGAGGAGACGTGGACGAGACACAGCACTCCAGACATGAACTCTTCATGAAAGTTGCCAAGGAATAGTAATGCTTTTCTGTAAGCATTCGACTTTATTACTGTCATGCTGCTAATGGAGACTCAGTAGCTACTTTGTAATTATGCTGTAGGCAAGGCATACTGCACACTATAGTTGCTTGCTCACATACAGTATTAATAGGCATTCACGGATGTTATTTAAAATAATTTTATCATATAAAAGAATCTGTTCATGTCATTAATGGTTATTTAATGTCTATTATACATACATTATGTTATGTGGTTTAATATATATTTTTTAATAATTTCATTAATTCTTAATTTATCTCTACCTTTATTTTTATTTCAGTTATTACCAATTACTTCTATTTACATTCTATTTAAAATCTGACTTTCTATTGACAACTTTCATGGCAGGCATGTGATTAGGCTTCATGCCAGTAGGAGAGATCCAAGGCCTCTGTTTTGCACATCTAGATTTGCAAACACAATTAGATGTGATAATAAAACAGAGGTCTCTATGTCTATATTATGTTTAATGACTCATTCATGTCTTTTTCACGTGTTACTGCTTAATGCAGTAATGGGATTCAGGAGAGGTGTGGATAGCACTACTGCTAAAGGGAGAAAGAAACACACTACTACACATACTATACTGTATACTAGTCACATACTACATACTAGTCACATTCTACATACTAGTCACATACTACATACTAGTCACATTCTACAAAGTCAATTTAGTCACTCCCGCTGGGATTCTATTGGGACCGTATTTGCTGATGCCTAAAGAATGATGCATGCAAAGACTTGGGTAAAAGCAGTAGGCTATTATGAGGGCATCGGCAAATAAATTGACTTTCAGTTCGATCAGGTTTCTGGGCTGGAGTGGATGTTAGTTAGGCTATAGCTCAAAATTGAGGAATCATATTTCTCATTTTGCCATCTGAGGTGAAGCTTAATAAACACGGTCATGTCCGTTCTCAAAGTAAGATCTCATCTCAGTACACTCAGTACATGCTGTATGTCAGGCAGCTTAATCTGCAAATTGCTTAGACTTTTCAAAGCTCAGCCAGACAGCTGGCACCAGGTTCATTATTTGAATGTCATGTATATTAATTAAAGCAGTTTAGTTTATATTAATTATTATTTAGTTGTATTATTTTCCACTGCACCCTGGAGCAGAGTGGAACAAATTAAAATGCTATTAATGAACAACCCAAACCTGTCATAACTGAATTTACTCAGTGGTGCAATAGAATGCAATAGAATGGCTATGGGTCTCCACAGTGCAATAGTCTCCGGTGATCACAGTGGTAAGTGCAGTTACCTCCCCCCTCTGGTGGCGGGTCCGCATCCTCATCCCGCTCAGCTTCAGCCAAAGCAGCTTCTTGGGCCTTTAATATCTGATAGCAGAGAGAGACAGAGAGAGAGAGAGAGAGAGAGAGAGAGAGAGAGAGAGAGAGAGAGAGAGAGAGAGAGAGAGAGAGTGTTTGTACGTGTTTGTTCCCTTGTGCATTTATCTAACATGTTTTTTTCAGGCCAAACTTATTATGAAGTGTTGTGGCTACACACACACACACACACACACACACACACACACACACACACACACACACACACACACACACACACACACACACACACACACACACACACACTCACCTCCTTCAGTGTCTCAATGGAGGCAAAGTACTTGGACCACCAGTCCAGCATGCTCTCATCCACCTCCTCCTCCTCTGGCTCTGCTCCTTTATTCTTTTTCTTCTTGCCCTTCCCGTTCTTATCGTCGTCAGGCTGGGAAACACAGGATCACACACACACACACACACACACACACACACACACACACACACACACACACACACACACACACATCCTTCAAAACATGCTTCAAAACACACTTTGTTATTTTCCTTTGGCATTACAGTTTACGTTGTTACTTTCTTTACATGATTCATCAGTATACCTATTCAGTATAGGCTGACAAACAGACACAACTTCACTGTATTTTTACACCCAGTAAAAGTAATACATGTGAAACTTTCCTTGCATACTTGTGCCCTTGTATATACCAATAGAACATTTCAAAATACCAAATACAGTTGTTGGATAAACAACAAAAATAGAATGCTAAATGTAAAGGCCTTACCATGTCAACCTTGACAACTGCATCAGACCCCTGAAGAAACAAAATAAAAATGCATGAAATGCAAACTAGTTTGGTCTTGTTTCGTAGTGAGTTACTTATTTCATAGTGAGTTGTGTTTTTACTCAGTAGAAACTTACAGAGTCGAGTTTGACCACCGTCTCCATCTTCTTCACAGGAGGCTCTGGCTCCGCATTGCAGATAATCTCATCTGGAAAGGTAATATCCCAAATCTCAGTATTCAGCTTTCTTATCACATAATCCAAGCTCCAATCATTTCAACTGATACTGCTCTCTTCAAAGAATCATTCATGATCTCAATCAAAAATCATTCATACCTCATCACATTGCCTAAATCATACTTATTGCTTCTTCATTAAATGATGGCATGCAATTACTGGACACACTGGGTGGAAGGTTGGTATCTGAATCTCAATGTCCTTACTAACCTGATTAGAACATTTAAAGACTGACATGAACCAGTCAGTCATAAAGTAGATTCATGCCAGTTAAAACTTGCTAAATCTGGCTAGAGGTGGGAAAGAAGGCCCAGGACTGAGTCAGATGGAGGAGTTTTGATACCCAAATGGGGTCAAAAAGGCCTAAGTAAGTAAGTAGTGCCAGTTAAGCCTGGCGGTTCAAGACTTCAAGTGTGGGATACAGCCCAAGTGTCCAGTGTGCTAAAGCAGTCTCACTGCTGACCAGGGCATACCGTTAGTCGAGTAGTTGTTGGCGTGCTTGTCTGTGGCACGGTAGATGAACTTGCGGAGTGACGTGACTGCATAGGAGCCCACCAGCGTGTAGCGGCCGAAGGCACGGCAGTCCACCACGCGGATGTTGAGTGGTGGGTGAAGGAGCTCGTTCTCAGGCAGGTCCTGTGGGGGTGGAGCAGAGGCTTGGTGAGGCACTGCAGTCTGCAGGCAGGGCTGTTTCAAGGTACTTAGGGGGCCCCAAGCAAACAGGACATGGGGGCCCTTCACCCCGTAAATACTTACTGTACATGAACCACATTGTTATAATTTTTAAACATCATCCATATAATTATCTGTATTGTACAGTTGTCTGACTCCAGTTTAAAGTCATTTTTTGTTGAAAAACACCAGTAAAATAACTACTAAATTGATTGAACAGTCAACCTTGGGGGTCCCTTTCAGCTTGGGGCCCCAAGCAATTGCCTGGTTTGCCTGCCTTGTTGCGACGGCCCTGTCTGTAGGCACCAAACTAAAACACAGGCATACAGTATCCATGGTCCTGCTTGGCCATTAAACGGCCATATTTCATTACTGTACAACTCTTCTCCTTCTATTTCCTCCACTTCTACATACACTCTATTAAAGGTGGGGTATGTGATCAGGAAAAATAGTTTGAGAACACTAGACATTTGAAAAGAAACAATTCAGAGGTCCAATCCGCTGTCTTCAGATTTCCCCTGAAGCCACATCTTCAGAGTATAGGAATGAATGGGGAGGGGGAGGGACAAACGGCAGTTGGGTTTGACAGACTTACTGTATCACTGTCCAATAATTTTAGCTGGTTCCTTAAAATGATTGGATGTTGTTTTTCCTGTCCTGCTCGTTCCGCAGGTGACTAACAAACTTTATTTTTGCGTTGGAGGATTTAATTCATTGTTTGCAATTGAGGTGTGAATGTCATTTTAAGCAATATAGTAAAAAGTGCTCCAGGAAAGCATCGCATACCTCACCTTTAAGATTAGGATCAGAAAACTGAATAACAACAGACCAAACTGTTGTCAACATAATCCTACGGAGTGCACTTCCTGTATGCCAGTTTGACTTCACAATATTGTCTGACTCATATCCATTAACTTGGCTATTATGAGTAGCTATAGTCTAGTGTTACGTTGGGACAACTTACCACTTCAAACCACTTGACCAGGGTGCTAAAGTTTGGATTTTTCTTGTAGTTCTGGATGAGGGCAGATTGCACCCCCTTTCCAGCACATTCAATGTCCACTCTTGGTCTGTCCACCTGGGCTAAATTCACCCGCTTCAGATCTCTCAGGCCCCAGAACAGCACCTGTAGGAAAGAAAAAAAACAGTAATTAATTAATTAATTAATTAATTAATTAATATAACAGTGTACACAGACAGGGGAGCAAAGCCACTGTAAAATTATAATTTCATCACCATACAGCTACTATTATACAAGATTGAACTTTTCTGATTGTTGGGAATGCATTCAATTATATACCATAGCACAGATACATCAACATACAAAAACATGATCTATTCTTGTGAGTTGTTTCTTGGTATCATCTTACAGTGATAATTATTCTGCCCTACAAAGCAAAAAGGCAGTAACTGCATTTTTGGTTGAAAATGGGTTATTATCGCTTTAATTATATAATCATTAATAATAATTAAATATGAGGATTCATGTACAAACAATAAGGCAATATATGTCAATACTCTGCATAGTTACTGCCTTTTTGCTTTGTAGGGCAGTATTGTCAATCAGATGACTTCATCAGTCCTTCACCTCAATGCGGTACTTGCTGAGGACAGGACGTATGCCAATAGGCACCGGCAGGATGGGACCGCGGTCCATCTCCGTCGGCCCATCAATCGGAGGCAGCTCTGCCTTTCCACCAGCACCAATCTACAACAAACACACCAGCAGTCAGACATAGGGAACTTGATTGCTTGTTTTTATTTGTGTGTATGAGCATTTGTGTGTGTGTGTGTGTGTGTGTGTGTGTGTGTGTGTGTGCGCGCACGTGTTTTTGCATGTGTGTGTGTGTCTCTACATATAGCAGCTAAAAGGAGGGGGATTGCTCTGCCACCCTTTGTCACCCAATGGCGTGGAGCTAGGAGAGTATGTAAAATGTGTGTGTGTGTGTGTGTGTGTGTGTGTGTGTGTGTGTGTGTGTGTGTGTGTGTGTGTGTGTGTGTGTGTGTGTGTGTGTGTGTGTGTGTGTGTGTGTGTGTGTGTGTGTGTGTGTGTGTGTGTGTGTGTGTGTGTGTTCAATTAGCATCACCTGCAGGAGTTCAAATGCTAGGAGAGTATGTAAAATGTGTGTGTGTGTGTGTGTGTGTGTGTGTGTGTGTGTGTGTGTGTGTGTGTGTGTGTGTGTGTGTGTTCAATTAGCATCACCTGCAGGAGTTCAAATGCAGCCAGCATCTCCCCGGCGGTGCAGTTCCCTCTGTAGATCTGATAGTACTCCAGCTGGGGTGGGAAGCGTGGGGGTCCGTAATACTCATCGGACATCTTTGTGATGGGCTTGGCAAATGTCCTGCCCATGAACTCTGCCTTGCCCTATTCAATCACAACATCATTCACTGAGAAACATTTTCTGAGAAACTTTACACAAATACTGTACCAGTAGAAGTAAGCAAGCAAAACACTCATACAGTACACTAAAGTACACAGTAACACTGTCAATTTTTTTTACATGTCAACATACCATAGCATCCTGATCGTAGATCTCTATGACAATGATTGGTGGATCATCTCTCAGCTCGCTGGCTTCACCATAGAGTTCCACATTATCAAACACAAGCAGCTGGTCCCAAGTGGGACACAGAGTCTCATTCAGGACCTACAGAGAGCAATCACAAAGGCAGCACAGATAACTAAATGTGCAGATTTATTTTCTGATATGGTCTTGTATCTGTATTTCAATAGTAAGGTGTTTTTATTCCCTCAAACATGCAAGGTCTCTTCCTAAAAAGAATTAGTACAAATAAAAGGGAGTTCTTTTGTCTTTCCCCTGTTACTCATGGGCGCTTCTCATAGTGTCTGTAAAGCACCACGAGGCAATTGTATTGTATTGCATGATAAATGTACAGTCACCAAACCAGACTTTTGCAGCCCTACAATAGGCTAAAGAAATGATCATGCAAAGATGTAAAGACAGAGATGTAAGGTACTGTAAGTGGACAACACAAGAGAGTGCAAGAGAGGGAGAGAAGGAGAGAGGGAGATGTAGACTGCATGACTCACCTCTGTGACCTGGGTGTGTGTGGAGAAGAAGACCCTGGCGAAGGGGTCAGAGAGGCCAGTGCTGTCTGCAGCAAACAGGCTGCGTGCCTGGTACATGTGCACCCTCAGCTGGAAGACCTGCTTCACTGTTGGAGCGGAGCGGGGTGGGGGATAGATTTAGGTCATCTCAAGTCATGATTTAAATTTTATGAACAAGATGGGGATGTCTAATTCTGCTACCAGTATGGCATTATAGTGCTTGTAGTTATAACTCTGTTTCGGCTACTGTAGGGTACCTCTTCCACTGTGAAGTTTTACTCTAAAAGGTTGGGGTAGGGGGTAGATACAATATGGGTCATAGTATGGGTCATCTCAAGTCATGATTTCAATTTTATCAACATTGATCATGAGAATTCTACTACAAATATTGATAACAGTTTGCGGTAAGGCTACATGAATTTTGTACTAATGCCTGTAGTTATAACCCTGTTGCAGCTACTGCAGGGTACCTCTGCCATTGCAAAGTTTCAGGTGCTTAGGAGGTGTTATTACATAAAATAAATGTGGGAACAAGTGAATATGACTCTGATGTACTGATGTCTACTGAAGTTATGAATAACTTACAGTTACAATTTAAATTGGCCATCAAAAAGGACAAACACAAAAGTAGCCCTGGAGCAGGATGGTGCAGTTCTGGGCACTTACTCATGTAGATAAGGCTGATGGGTGGGGCAGTCTGCATGCCTGGTCCTGTGGAGACCTTGGCCTCCTCAAAGCCGTTGGGCAGACCGCTCAGGAAGTCTCTGCGTTGGCGGCTCAGGCCCAGCCACAGGTACATCTCAGTCTTCGCCTGCACCGTCCAACCAGCAGGCCCGAAACCCTTCTTACCAGGCAGCTAGATCCAGACAGGAAGAAAAGGAAATTTGTCTCCTTTACAGTGATTGACTTAAAACTTAATAGAGAATAGCAGTATACAGTCAGAAATGAAATATAGTTTATGATAAATAAAGAATCTTCTCACTTTCATTATTTTACAGTAAAGACAAAATGAGATAATAATGAGTTATCACCTTGAGGAAGATGGTCTTGACTTTAGCACAGTCTTTGCCTTTCTCTTCTTCCACTGGGGAGTACAGGATGTCTTTGGATGGAACTCGGGCATAGGCAATGCGCTTGTTGTTGCTGAGCATCCAGACATAAATGTCTGGGACACTGTGTTGTGGCTAAGAACAGACATTTAAAGATCAGTTTACATCCATTTATTAATTCACTGACAGCAGTGGGAGTGAATGATCTGTACAGAACAGTGTAAGGGATTGGGCATTGCAATCATATAATCCAAAATATATTTTAACGACGGCTTTTTATCCTTTCTTTAATTGGAAATGAAATTATACTGAATTAATCTAATGTTGGAAGTTGTATACTTCCATCTTCTCAAAGCAAACGTACCTCTACTGCCAGGAAGCGTAGCTTCTGCAGGAAGTTCTGCACCAGCTTTATCTTGTCTTTTACTGTGTTCTTCTTCACCTGTGAGCGAATGGTCTTGGCCTGCTGGCCCATGTTTTCCTATGATGTTACAACAGAGAAAGAGAGAGAGAAAGAGAGAGAGAGAGAGACAGAGAGAGAGAGAGAGAGAGAGAGAGAGAGAGAGAGAGAGAGAGAGAGAGAGAGAGCATTTTAGGAACGCTACAGCCCATATTTCCCATGCTCAGATTATGTATATATCTATGTATGTATCATCTGATGGGTTTAGACATATTGCTCTCACAACCATTCCAGCTGAACGTTGCACTGGACATTAAGAAATAAGGAAATTCTCTTTAGATCTTATTTACCAACTCCCTCATGCAGAACTTCAGCCGTTCCCGATCCAGCTTGGTCTTTCCTGTCTGATTCTGCTCCTTATTGGCCAGGTTAAGGAACTGACTGAATTGGGAGAAATTGGGAGCAGTAGAATAACAATATGTCAGATACGGTAGAATATGTGTAAATAGTATAAATGTATCATTTTTTGACGATTAACAGTGCCCTTAGTGGTAGTAATTCACATTTTACATCATTTAGAAGAGTAGTCGGTGAGTGTTTGCTGGCATATATATATACTGGAGGATGCAGAGTGTACAGAAACAGTTCATTTAGTCCCAACCTGCAGCCAATACTGAGTTCCTCCAGGACTCCTCTCAGTCTGCGCTCTGGATAGGCCTTCTCTGTCTTAATGACCTCCTGCACGTCATTCAGACCCTCTTCCTGTTCAACCAGAACAAACCCAAGCAATTATCATAACCACTATTACTGGGTCCATAACTGATAGAATTCATTTTCAATCTTTCTACAAGTTCAGTGAAGTAATAATGAACTCGTGAATGAAATAACTGACCAGCTTGTCTGCTATGTTGTCTATGATGTTGGAGTTGTACAGGCGTCTCTTCTGATCCTGCCACCAGCTCCGGATGTAGATGCAGGGTTTCCTCTCAAAGTACGGCAGATGGAAGTAGTTCCTACACATAAACCACAGAATGTGTCAATGTGTATCAAGTATCAGTGGACTGGATAATAGTATGGATATTCTTTTGATCCTGTAATCTGTATTTATCTCAATCATGAATTCAGGCCCATTCATACTCAACGTGTGTCCTTACGTCTGAATTTCTGTCTCTTCATACCTCCATACAGTTTTTATGTTTGCAAGTGCTAAACCCCGTGGGGGTTTAGTTGCTTTGCTTATAGACACCTCAGCCATGGATGTTGGCTGTGCAGTGGGAGAGAGCAGTAGTCAACCACATCCCCAACCCACAGTTTTCTTCCTGCTTGGGGATCAAGGCAACCCTTAGGTTTCTACTAACCAGTAGGCCACAGCTGCCCCAATCTACAAAATGTCTTTCTCTACCAGTGTCTCAAATCTTATCAACTGGCCATATGTAACGGAGCCTAGCTAGCGCGGTAGTACGTGTAAATCCTCATCACCCATTTCCATGGGCGCTTCTAACGGCTGAGTTAGAAGCCCGGGCTTTTAGCTCAGTTGGTTAGAGCGTCCCACTCCCACACCGGGAGTTTGTAACCTGCGGGGTGGCGGGTTCGAGACCCGTGTGCGGTGCGGACAGCCACCGGCTACACATACCTATCTGTGATGAGAGGTTTCATGGGTGGGGTGGATGCAACAGACACCAAGTCTCCATCATCGTCTATTTCTTCATCACTAGAGCCCTGGATCAGTTCTGTCTCATCTTCATCGCTCTCCCCTCCTTTCTTCTTCCTCCGCGATTTGGGTTTCGCCATCCCATCCACCTCGTTGCCATAGTTACCTGTTTAAAATAACAATATTTTGTAAACATACTATGTGCGATACATGTTTATGTAAAAAGGTGAAACAGGAAAGTTGTAGCTACTGACCTATTGTGACCTCAAAATTAATGGGCTTGTCACCAATCTTCCTGTCAATCATGGTGGCCTCAAGGAAGGCCCCAAACAGCAAGAACTCTTCAACCTTTCCAGTAGCGTTCTGAAAGAGAGAAGATAATCCAGTTTGTTGCACAAGCTTAATTACTTTGGTGGTATTGTATTGAATAATACACTCTAGTCTACATGCCTCAGAGACTTGAACTTTAACTTTTCCTAAACTAGGGAGCTTGGATATTACCTACATTCTAAACCATGTTAACAAATACAGCAAACGGGACTTGTCATCGATAAACATATCAAGACTAGTGACACTGACAATAAAAATTAGCTTTTTTTGAGGGGTTTCCTTTTGAATCCAAGGAGAAACCTCACTGATGGCTGGAGGTCTTCACAGCAACTCCACTCCATATTAATGTTATATGCATAACTTACAGCATAGAATATTTTTTAACAGAAATTATTTCAAGGATGACATCAGATGCAAATGGTCCAGAAAGTATTAGATCCAGAACGTACATTGAGGGTAGTGCAAAATGTAGAGCAAACCTGTGAACTGTATTTGTCAATGCTGTTATGTTGCAGTGGGCCAAAGATATACAATTTGACAATGTGATTTTACTTCTTTTTTTCCCCCTTTTTTCTCGAGCCACAGGAATTCTGACTGCTGGATCACCTGTGCATGCCTAATTGACCCCTCATACAATAGACAGCTATTCTCAGCCTCCACTGAATAATGCATGTATTGTTTTTAAGAAAAGGTAATTAATAATTCAGTCCTCCCAGCCCCACGATGACTGTATTTCTTCCATCTGCCGGTTGTAGCTATTCAGAGACAGATGGAAAGAAGAGAAGAGAAGAGAAGAGAAGAGAAGAGAAGAGAAGAGAAGAGAAGAGAAGAGAAGAGAAGAGAAGAGAAGAGAAGAGATAGAGAAGAGAAGAGAAGAGAAGAGAAGAGAAGAGAAGAGAAGAGAAGAGAGGAGAAGAGAAGAGAAGAGAAGAGAAGAGAAGAGAAGAGAAGAAAAGAAAAGAGAAGAGAAGAGAAGAGAAGAGAAGAGAAGAGAAGAGAAGATGAAGAGAAGAGAAGAGAAGATGAAGAGAAGAGAAGAGAAGAGAAGAGAAGAGAAGAGAAGAGAAGAGAAGAGAAGAGAAGAGAAGAGAAGAGAAGAGAAGAGAAGAGAAGAGAAGAGAAGAGAAGACTCACCTCAGCAATTTTGGGCACTCCCTCCACCTGCACCTCAGTGGAGGTCACAATGTCTGGTGAGCCTGTGTCCAGAATCTCCACTGCCAGGCTGATCAGGAGCCGGGCCCTGAAGGACACCCCTTCCCCAAGGCCTTCATTGAGGTCCTGGTACTCGTCCATCAAGGTGTAGTTCCTCGTGGAGCCGTACATGTTGACCCAGGCAGGGCCCAAAGTGGGTAGGAAACCTGACCCGTACACAGGAAATTCGGTTACACTTTATTTTAAAGTACCGTCATAAGACTGACATGACACTGTCATTAACTATAACATGACGTTGTCAAGAATCTGTCATGAACTTTATAAACCTGTCTTCTGACATACCCTAACCCTAACCCTAACCATGACAAATACCGGGTGACACTAAATGACAGAAGTTATGACAGGTGTATAAAGTTTATGACAGATTCATGACAACGTCATATCATAGTCATCATATCACAGTGTCATGTCAGTCTTATGACGGTACCTTCAAATAAAGTGTAACCGAAAGGTCATGGAAACAGTTCTTATCCACATGACTGATCTCAATCCCTTGTCTTTGTTTGCAAGGTTATTCTTTTTAGCACATTTTAATGTCCATTTATTTACTTAAAGTGAATCATCTCTTGTGATCCTATAGTTAACACTGAATCACCCCAATTCCACCTGTCTGATCTTGCTCAAAGCTGTAAACTATAAACAACAAATTTCTCACCCTTGTCACCATCATTAGCGATGTTTCTCAGGTCAATGAAGTGTGTTCCTATGGCCACATCATTCACTTTGTCTGAGTCACGGATCTGGACTTTCATTCTTTTGCACAGAGGAGGGAACATTTCTGTAAAGACGACTTGTTCATTCCATATCGGCTCATAGTTGCTTTTCTGCACTGCAGTCTTGCCCTAAAATCAAGAAAGAGATGGTCAACCATACAGTAGCATCATATGCATATTTTGACAGTATCTTATATGCTTCCAAAATGTCCTAGCCTGGCCACGTACATTTGCTGTCGCTAGGGGCGTTTAGATCTCTAGGCTGTAAATGTCCTGCACTGGTATCTAAATGATTTAGAAAGAGTTTTAAAGAATACCTTCTGCCCAGCAAACATGACTTGAACATATGGGTCTAATAGGTCTTTGTTTTCTCCAATGATGGCCTTCTTCACATTGGCCATAATGCTGGTGTTACTCTTGGGCAAGCCCTCGGCCCTGTAGATTTTCACATAGTAGCGTGCCCACTGCCTCTCCATGGGCACGCCCTCGGGCAGGAGGAGGTTCCTGAAAAAGATACAAAAAATAAAAACGTTTTGGTATTTTATTTTTATATTTATGTGAAAGTGAAAGTGAAGAGTTTGGTTCCAAAACGCTATAAAAGCCATTCTACGTCATTTTCAGAAATCATTTTATTACACTTTATTTTTTAGATGTATGAGTGTAACTACTTTTGGGATACCTTTATCATCACAAATTAAAATCAACATAATTGAAGTTTGGTCAATAATTTCTGAAATACACAATTAAAAAGCAGGATTTTTCAGTATTTTCAAAAATGGATTTATAGCGTTTTGGAATCAAACTCTTCAAGTGTACACATTCTATTTCACCTAATGTTTTGCAGTAATGACCATAATACACAGGTGTGTCAACTACAGTTATTTTTTTGTGTGTGTTTGTTTTGCATTAGGCATTGTTGTATTGCTCTTTGTGTGTTTGTTTCGCATTGGTTTGATGTATTTTGTACATAGAAGTCCTTTACTCATCCTTACCCTTCTATGTCATCCTCATCTGTTTCAGTGGACTTGTGGGGTGTCTTGATGTTATCGCCCTTAGCAACCACAGCAACATCACACTTCACATAGCCCTTGCAGCCAGCAGTGATGTCATCAGGGTCAGACAAGATGGCCCACTTGTGATAAAAATTGTGCTCTGAAAATGTATGAAACATAACCATATCATTTAATAGTGATCTTATAGATTGATTGTTATGGCCTGAGGCCAGCATCTCTACTACTCTACTTACCAGGCTGTGAGTATACTGTGCCTACGTCCATTTTGAAAGACCCCACCAGTGTGCCACTTCGCAGCAGATTTTTAGAGTGAATGACCTGTGGAATGATATGATGTTTACCTTATGCGCAGGTAAGCAGGATGCTAATATATTTAGCCCCACATAGTCAATAGCCAGGAGGACTTACCGAAACTTTCAGAATCTTATCAAACATGAGGTCAGGAGGAACATGGAAGTCAAACACAAAGTACTGGGGAAAAAAAATACAAAAAGAGAATCTTGATTACTGTTTGTAAACTTTTTCTTGCCATTTCAAAACAGTCCACACATGTTATTCCTATGATCAGAATTGTTCAAGTTCTGGTCACCTCATTGTAATAAGGGCAGTTGGTTGACTCCTTCATTGATGTGTATTTCTTGTCATCTCCAATCTCCACACAGACCACTGGGTCCATGTTAAGGCCCACCAGCTGCCTGGCCTCAATGACTGTAACGCTCACCTGTAAAATATACAGACATTTTAAGCTGGGAACAAACCCTTTTTAAGTACATTTGAAATCCTACAGGTTCTACATTATGCCTACTGTATATGGTGATGATCAGTGAGGTCTCTAACATTACTTTTTTGTATGTCCAGCAGAGGGCACTGTGGGACTGCAAAATTCTAGGACCTCCAGTGCCATCCTATTTAGCAGGAATCACTGCAAACTTACTTGGAAGTCCATTGGTCTCCCAGCGCCAGGCTCCATTTTGATGTCAGGCTTAGACCTGCATGATTTTGTACAAATCAAAGTCATTTTCTACTTGTGTGTTGGTAACAGAATACTGGACTTGAAACTAAACTTTTTTTTTTAACTTTCAGTCAGTGAATTATGTTTTCATCTCACCTCTTGTTGGATACATTGGTGGTCACCGCGGTAACAGATGCCAGGGAGATGGTGTCAGGGTCTGGGCCGCCTCCAAACCTGCGGTCCAGGTCTTCTGTCTCCAGGACAGCTGGCTCATCTGGCCAAAATAAAGGAACAGAGGTAAGAATATGCCCTCAGACATTCAAGACTTCTACAGATAAGTCATTGACAAAATAATATACAAAAAGAAACTTGGAGGTAAAACCACTAGAGAGGTGGGCCAATTCACCTTTTTCACCTACGTCACTATGAGGCACTAGAACGAGGCTTGGGTGGTAAAACCTGTGTGTGTATTGGGTGTGGGTAAAAAGTATTATCTGTGGGTAAAACTTGGGATGCCCCTCATCTGCCCAACTTTCCACCTGACCAACAATAAGAGAGGGGACCAGCAGTAGATTTTCTGTCCAGCATCTGTGAGAAACTATTGACGTTCCGTCGGCACTTCTTCTAGTTTACCACCCGAGCCTTGTTTTCATTCGGAATGGCGGCCAGATGAAAAAGGCGAATTGAAAAGTGTATTCGGTACAAAAGTGCATCACCTAGTCATTAATGTATTACTGTTGGAAAAGATTATGTTGATAATGAGAATTGACCTTTCTGTTGTACAGTATGTCAGTATGCCTCAGGGCTACAATATTCATTACTGTGAAGATTTGAGGCCTATTTCTCTTCTGTGACTCTCACCTTGATTTTGACCTTTGTCTTTGGGCGCCTTTGACTTTCCTTTCTTCATGGTGGCCAGGAGTTTGGTTTCACCTCTGAAGGCACAGGTAGGACAGCACAGATCAGAGATCAGAGATCATGACGACGCTCTACCCACTAGTCTATTAAAACCTATGAATCATCCATGACACTACCGGCGAGTCTTTATGCACTGTTTGTGAAGTGTGAAAGGTCCCAATGTTCTGTTGCATAAAGTGGTAAATGAATCAATTAATATGTATGAATCAATAAATTCTATGTTGTAAATTTGTAGATACAAGATACATCTGTATATTCATCTACAATATTATGCAGTATGTGTGCACAATCATCTCTCAACTGACAATAGAATAGCATTTTTCAAACCAAAATTATCATATTATAAACAGTTTGACATGCTTTGATCAGGAGCATCATATATCCACCATACTGTATCTAATTTCCAGTAAGCTGTTCATCATACACAACGTATTTTGATGGGTGTCATATTACAGTCCCTTATGTTGCACGGCATTCTTTGTCACACTCCTCCTTCAAAAATTCTAATTGGTTTCACTTTTTACTGTAAAATGCTATTAATGATCAGGGGGGTTAATATCTCCTTTTAACAAGCCATTAAAAACAATAATGACACGTCAGGTAAATAAATAATGCTCTCAGGTGTTTTGTGTAATGGCTATGGCATAGTCGCAGCTAGGTATCCCATAATCATTTGGCCTCAAAAAGGATCTTAATTATTCAAATGGGTGACCTTAATCTATCAATAGGAGTGTATCTGTTTCACAGGCTTGATGGAACACAATAACATCTTAAAAATGAAGATTGTTACACCTGGATTAAAACATCAGTTTACCTTATCATTGTTTAAAACCTGCCAAAAAGTTCTTCATTAAGAATGAATTACACCTGGTAGAAAAGTGATTTGCATTTTCCAGCCCACCACCCACATTACGTGGTAGGTCCAGAGAACAGCATGATTGAGGTTAAATAAATACTCCTTACTTTTAAGGTAAAACAAACTCAACAAAATTGAATCAAACAATGAGAGACTTCAATTCTCTCCCTCATCAGCTGAGTCAGCTGAACCAAGGCTTACATACAATTACAGTACACTTTCCTGATTGATATGACAACATTACTAGTGAAGAGCAGACAGTTGCTAAGACATCTGGGAGCAACCAATTGTGATAACTCAACAAAGCCATTTTGATTAGAATTCACAAGTTTACCGATATTGAATCCCTTGTTCTCAGTCATTCTTAGTTGTATTAAAGCCTAAATTCTGAATATGCTATTGCTACCTCAGAGTTTACAATTGGAACTTCTTCAGTGATGCTCAGACCTTAAAACCAATGACCCCACAGCAGTTCCCAATCAGCCTCCACTTACCATACAAATATTCCTGCTCTGTGTTCTTCAGGCCTCTCCGCAGCAGGCTCCAACACTCAGAAACTGATTGCAAGTCTTCAAGTCGTCCTTGAGAAACAGCCTTACTACATGCTCTGTTTTTTTAAACAATCAGCGAAAGAAAGGCGAAGGCCACAAAAGTAAAGTAGCCCAAAAAGAAGTGGTTTGGAGCCGGAGGACCGTTGGACAAGAGAGATGTGATATGCTGATGAATTGTGCATGAGGTTTAAACCTGAGACCTCGGTAACTAGAACTAGATCCTGTGTAGACACGTCAGCAGAGGCTGTACTACTTAAAATGTTCAAGCCGGAAAGTAGAATCAAAATGTGTTGTGTAAATAGTAGGTACTATAAATATAAACATAGAATAATATTGAAGTATGTGCACATAAAATGTACACTCATTCAACAGTATCCTGCAGAGAGGCATTTTAAATATGAGACACAGCATTAGTCATAAAGATGTGACTGAGGTGCAGTATAGGGCCTGGCAACACAAGACCAATGGTTGCTGATCATTTCCAGGAAGCATTATCAGTACTAAACACTAGTACTAAACTCTTAACCAGTACTAAACTCTTAACAAAACCAGTACTAAACCAGTAGCCTACTAAACTCTTAACAAAACAGTCAATTGTTTCAATTTGAGTTCCCCCCTAAATTCAAAGGAAAATGCACATCCAAAGTTTAACCAACATCAGCAGATACTTTAATTCGTCGTTAGGCATGTAAAGCCCACCTCATGGGTACAGTAAGTGTTTGTGACTGGTTTAGGTGATTCCAAAATGTTCTACAACATACATGCAGAGCAAATTTAAAATGTGTGAATTTGGATTTTGAACCAGGCTACTGACATTTTAGGCCTACTATTTGTTCAGAAATTATTCCAGCGATGCCCAGACATTGTAGTTAGTGTGCTTACTTCACATTACATAGACATAATGATGAATCGATTCTTAGTTCAGAGACAACATGAAATTTTGCCATTGTTTATACAATATCCTAATTTTTATGTTGCAACATTCAACACCCCCTAATTCACCCAATAGCAAAAAAAAAAAAAAAAAAAACATGTCTGCTCCGCCCACTTACTCCCCCACTTCCTCGTTGTTTGGGTCTGACAGACATCCTCCAGACTCACTCCATGAGCATCTCACAACTTATGATGAGTTTGTTTCCAATGTCTGTCTTAAGGGAAGGCAATTTACTTCTTGATAAAATAAAGTATCTCTACAGTAGGCTATCTCAATGTGTTTACATATGCTTCCGAACCAATTTGACAAATTAGGCTAACTCTACAGGGCTACTAGGCAACTGTTTGCACTGTTTGAAGTATTCTTCATGTCACATTATTTGTCAAATTCAAATTAATTTGAATAACATATAGCCATGAAGGTTGGATAAATGCACCAGTTTTATTCTCACCAGCCATCCAGGATATGCACTGTGTACAGTAGTTCTGGGTGGGAGATAGGAAACCATCTCAAAAACAAATAATCAAACAAAAAAAAAAACAGTGTCTCTTTAATTTTAAAATGTGTGTGTGTGTGTGTGTGTGTGTGTGTGTGTGTGTGTGTGTGTGTGTGTGTGTGTGCGTGCTCACACATCAGCACTTTACAGGATAATTATATGAGGATTCTCCATGCGCTGCTGAGTGACGGCAGGAATCACAGTGCCATTGGCCTAATTTTTAATTCGACAATGGGGTCAGGCTCTCCTCTGATAAGCTAAATCATTTGGCTCACTGGAACAGGAGCTGTAGCCTCTTTCTGAATGACCTGGAACGAGCCCACTCAAACAGTGTGTGCAGTGCAGTACAGTACGTGTGACCTGTTTGTGGTGGGGTGGTAGGTGGGACAGACGGATGGTGAGTGAAAAACGTGTGCCGTATTGTGTGTCTCAACACCCAGAGCTGAACCACAGCAGTAAGTTGGACTGAATCCTTTCACTCTTGCTCTTTGCCCCTGGGCAGCAACAACAGGCCCGGTCACCCAAATTAAGATATTCAAAAAATCCAATTCATTATTCATCTCTTCACATATCATGTGTCTAAGCTATGTAGAATAAGACGCAGCTATGTTGCGTCAAAAGAAGTATATTAACGCTCTCAAATTTAAGTAACCACAAGAAAACTCAGCATGTCATCATTGGCACACAGGTTTGTAAGCTATACGTTCGGGTCTAGAGTTGCCTGTATCTGATGAAACACTGCACTCAATTATTTACACGCTGCCTGGGTATCGCATGTGTCATCTTCATTATCAAGCCAGCATTGTTCCCACTAGCAAGAAACAAGCTGCAATGTTTCATAGCAAGGCCAAGCTTTCATACAAAGCTCTAATACTGTTTTGGAAAACTTGAAAACATTTAACAAATTTTCTAAAAATAAGTAGTTGTGGATATAAACAGCAAGAACTGTGGAAGGACATTATGTAGCATTTTAAAATATCTACTATGGCTGGCTGATTTTGTAACTGTAGGCTGATAACAAATTGAAAATTTGTCTGTTTTTCAAAAACGATTAGTGGACATGGGGCTGTCAAGACATCAATTTAATGATTGTCCTCAAGAATAAATTCATCATCCTTGCGTCCCTCCGAATTGCTTCTTGTAACAGTACATGTACTGACCAGCTGAAAGATTTCTCTTTTAATCAACTAAGCTGATTCCCCTTGTGAGGTGTGAGCTGGGAGTTGTGTCCTTCACTTGCCACACTTCAAAGTGCAGACACACCGTCAGCACCTCGCTGTCACCAGGCCTTCCACCATGTAACACCGCAGCTTCACGTGTGGTTAAAATGAACGCCGGGAGAGATTCTTATGTTTGCATCTCTCACACTCAGCTCACACCGAACGAACACCCAATCCTACGAGTGACACAATCCCCCCTGCTCTTCATGTAAGTAATGACTCAATTCAGTCCAGTTTTATTTGCACAGCACCTTAGCCAGGAGCGCTTTCATTTTTTACACCCAGTAGCTATATGCATGTGACAAATAAACTTCCTTGTATTCTTGACTACTCTTAGTCAAAATGATCTGGAAAATGGGTTGGATTGTACTATATATTCTCTTACATGATAATCTATGCATGCACTTTAACATAGAAAGGCTTGTGTTAACAGGTACAAAATCATATGTAGTTGGATAGTCTTGAGCTCCTCACACTGGGGATTTTCCTTTTCCTATCAAAATCATTATGAAGCAGCTGAGTAACATTAATGAATATGAATGAGTCTGCAACCAAGCCTTTCACAGTGACACCTTTCGCAATGTCTTCCAGGGCGGGCCTTAGGAGGACCTGATACCCCAGGACTGCAACCCAATCTGCTGGGGACTGAAAGGACCGTCATGGCAGCAGACGTGAGCCTGATCCGGTCGAGGTCCACTGCCTCGGTGGAGCACCATCTGACAGGGGTGTTGGGTGTCGGCCTGCCTCACCAGAGTGTCTTTGAGCTGCTCTGAGGCTCGTAGGCCAGCGGTGGCACCGTTATCCCACTCAAGTGCACAAAAGGCTGGAATTCAGTCAGCTGTTTTGTTGCCAAGCCTATTGAGGCATGATGCTATTTGGAGGCAGAAACAGCCTGGTGAAATTCCAGGCTGACCTCATCTGCAACTATGACTCAGAGGTCCATGGCCTTTAGTACAGGGCTGTGCTGAGTGAGTTACACAACAACCAAAGCCCATTAGCACTAAAAGAAAAAGTCTTGACAGCAATATTTTTCACAATATTTTCCAATATTTTAAGTCACTGCGACAGAGACAAATCAGCTGTTTTCTTGTAGAAGTGAACAGAAAGTTCATAGATTTCAAGTTTTGCTGTTTCAGTAAAAGTAATACTTGAAATAATTTCATTTTGAATTCCACTGCTTGTCCAGTATGACCTACTGATTCCAGATATTTCCACAACATATCTTAGAAACTGCTGTTTGGTGTGACTGCATGGGCAACTTGCTCAGTGGTGTTTTTTTGCCCCCAACACAGCCTAAAACCCTAACCCCCTCAACACTCACTCTAACTCTAAATTGGGGGAGTAGTGCCTTGAAGGCCTATTTGCCTGAAAGGCACCGTTGAGGGCAAAAAAGACCAATACCGAGCAGCTTGCTACAAGAATCCTGAGGGTGCCGTTTGGCTGCTGTCCAGGGTGCTGAAAAGGCTGCTGGCTGATCGTGAGATGGTGAACATTATGCAAGCCACGCCGTCAACTGTTTTAAAACTGCTCCCTGGATGTGTACTGTTATAATATTTAACCACCACCTTCATATTGTTGTCTAGTTGCCTGGACTTAATAAAGATGTATGTAGTACACTGTCTCCAGAAGTGCTTTTGACCCTCCTTTTGTGTTCGTTTCCTGTTCATAACTTTGGTGGTCCGATCATAAATGAGCGAAGCATTTTTTTTACTTGAGATAAAGCTTATCATCAATTTTGTGATCAACCTCTACCTCTGTATCGGTTTGTGCTCTCTCTTGAATATTACAAATGTAAAGCTTTAGTGCAATTTAATTGAGGTAGAGATTTGATCAGAAATTGATATTGAGGAGGTTTTCCACTGGAAGCAAAAATAGTATAAATTCAACTTCACAGGTGTTCAAAATTGGTGTTTAGGTGCTAAACTCAGAATTGTTTTGGTTCAGGTGCCCTCTGCAAACAAAGTCAGTGAGCATGATCATAAAAGTAAAATATTTTTAATCAAAACGGTCACTTTTGACCCAACACAACAGGAGGGTTAATTGTTTGTTTTGAAATGTGAAACGGCGTCTCGCTGACCTTCATGGGGTATCACATACCATTAGAGATGTTTAAACAGGGCTTCTCCACTAGGTGGCAACATCTGCTTAACAATACATTTTCATAGCAGGAATGAGGTGCGTAGCCCTATGCGTTAGAGGCAGACCATCGTGGACAGAAATCACAGAATAACTTGTACCGGTATTTCACAAGCAAGTTAACAATATAGTGATTATGTCTTTTGTAATGTGTCTGCTGAATAACATTCACATAACCATAACTTAGCATTTATACACTGTAGCCTAACCACAACATGAATGTAGGTCGGCCTATGATACATTTGTGAATGTAGTTTCAATTTCTTACCGGTACTGCAGCTTTATCGACGCTCTTTCAACAAAATAACAAACAAACAAAAAAAAACTTTGGATCTATGTGTTATGTAGGCCCTATGGAATGTTGGCAGCAGGCTCCACTTCAGAGAGAGTCTGCAGTAAAATTGATGCAGAGTAAATTTTGTCTTGACTTAGCCGTTCAATGAGCAGAATATCATTCATTTCCAATGCCAGATGTGTTTTAATCAGTCAGTGTATGTGACTTATTTTTAGTAGGCCTATGGGTTTTTCGCTGGTCAGCAGAAACCCTCTTCTCTTACCACTACTAGCCTACATACTGTAGCACCTTTCAAACTTATACACTTAGTATAGATGCATATAGGATTACTTTCACCCCTGGTTACATATAAACTATAGCGCATAAAAGGTAAAGTGGTTTAACTTTAGGCTATTTTTAGGTTTGCTGTTTGAGGTGATTGTGACGCCTTCAGGATAAAGACAGGCCTAATTTAGGTGTGTGCGTGTGCATGTGTGTGTGTGTGTGTGTGTGTGTGCTCCTTGTTTGCAATTAATGACAAACATCATAAAATGAAGCTTTGTTTATTCATGGATATCAACAATACATGTAACAATACATGTAGCACAACAACAGTGACGGCTTGTCAATCAATTAAAAATATGGATATTTGTAAAGAGAAGTAGTTGAAAAATTAGTTGCCATTTCCTGCAATCTGGTGCATTTTAAATCGGAATGTATTGCATTTGAGTGGAAAAAAAAAATAATACTCGGAAAAATGTAAAATTTAGAGTGACATTTCTTTCTTCAGAGTGAGACCGTGAGATTGACGTTGATAGAGTGACTGTCACTCGAGATGCGTGAGTGTTGGCAACCCTGGTAATTCACAGCAGCCATCACAGTCGGCCCCAGAGTATGTTTCCTTAAAGATATAGGCCTAGTGTTCACAAGTAGGACTTAACAGAATAATACATATATTATAGGCCCACATTACATTATATTAGGCTATATTCTTTTATTGTGTGTTATTATAAGCTCATTATTTTGGCTTTGACAGGTAGCATCTTGTGTTTTTCAGTGTTTACTGTAAGTATCCTGGGCTGTTCATTCAATCCTTTTGTACATAATATTCATGCCCTTCCTGACTGAGTGGGATAGGTTGAAAACAGATCACATGGTGTGTGTAACTGTAATGGAGGATCCGGGGCTCTTCTCCTCTCTATACCTCTCCTTTGAGCGTGTGCTCTGTCATTCTCAGGCACTCTACAGTTGCTGGGCAACCATTCGATGGGAAGATGTCTAGGCTGAGAATTTTCCTGCATCAGCTTTGTCATGCTGTGTGTATATGTGCTTAGGTATGTGTGTGTGTGTGTGTGTGTGTGTGTGTGTGTGTGTGTGTGTGTGTGTGTGTGTGTGTGTGTGTGTGTGTGTGTGTGTGTGTGTGTGTGTGTGTGTGTGTGTGTGTGTGTGTGTGTGTGTATGCACATGCACGCATTAGCACGTGAGTCATCTTTGTGAGCGCGCATAAGTCAATGTCTGGATGTATGTGTGTGTGTGTGTGTGTGCTCAGCTGCAGATACACAGGTGCATGTATGTGTGTATGTATTTGTGTGTGTGTGTGTGTGTGTGTGTGCAGCATTCTATCTATATGCATGACTGTGTATGGGTATGTGTGTGTGTGTGTGTGTGTCTGTATCTATATTCAGGTTATGTTTAGTGTGTGAGCGCACACGTGAGAGGGAGGCAGGCAGAGTCTCCACGTGACCCAGTAAGAGCAGCAGCCACTGCATCCCTGAGGCTCTGAGGCAGAACACTGTTTCTACTGCAGCCTGCAGGCTTGATCATTTGGGATAAGGAGCTTCACCTCCACCATCAGCTGGGTGTCCAAGCCCCCCTAACCCAAAAAAAGCAGAAAAAAGCTCTATCTGCTCCTACAGACCTGATTAAATTAAAGGCAGCTAAATGAAGCTAAGCTAAAGCTCTAAGCCCACCCTGGCACTCCCATAGCTCATCCGCTCCTTTTCCATCCTGCTCACTCTTTCTTATCTCTTGCTTGTCCCTCTTTCAATTTTTTATCTTCCTCATCCCCTCTCTCTCTCTCTCTCTCTCTCTCTCTCTCTCTCTCTCTCTCTCTCTCTCTCTCTCTCTCTCTCTCTGCACACTGTGTGGCGTAGCTGATCTGGAGCTGAAAGAGTCAGCTGCTCTCTCATTTTATCCTTCGCTCCCTGAAGGGTTTTTTTTTTCTTCCTTTCTCTTTTTTCTTCTCTCCTTCTCTTACTGTCTCTCTCTCTCTCTCTCTCTCTCTCTCTCTCTCTCTCTCTCTCTCTCTCTCTCTCTCTCTCTCTCCCGTTCTAAGATGCGCAGCTGAAGCAGAAAGAGAACAGTACAGCAGCAGCAGCAGCAACAGCAGTAGTAGCCCCACCAGCACCAGCAGTAGCAGTAGTAGCAGCAGTAGAATTGACTGTGATAGTGGCATCGAGAACTGGGCTATCGCTGCTGATCCACCCGGGGGATTCTGTCCTGTGGGTTCTTAGTGCACGCCGAGCTGAGGAGAGCGGGCACTGAAGAGGCACGGGCGTTTGAGCATCCACCATGCCAGCGTCCTGTGCCAGTCTGCCAGCACCAATGAAACGGACTGTTTGCTCCCCCGATCTCTCCATCCTTAAGGATGAGATTGAAGAGGGGTTTGCCGAAAAAGACAAGAGGAGGAGAGGTGAGTGGCCTGATAGCTTTTTGGAAGGGGGTGAGGGGATGGGGGGGTGCATATTTCTGCAGGAATGGTGCCATAATAGCCTCTGCTATTACCACAACTGACAATGTCTCTGCCGCGAAGTCCTGCATCAGAATGACATCCACTGTCACTTAAATCCCTCCAGGGATGTCCATTCTATTGTTGACAGCAGAGGGTGCTCCATCATTTCAATGCTGTTTTTGTCAAAACTTGCTGTTTTGAATGTGGTGAGCACTGGTCACACAGTGTACTACTGGTCAAGTGCAGTGGGCTCAGGTGGGTTTTTCCCTCCACCATTTTGTGCTCACAAAGTGAGTTGTTGGACTGTGTGGGCGTGTGCCTACATGCCGTCTCAAGCAAGAGGTGCAGGCTGTGGACTTTGTTTGGGGGGACGTTTCTCCTCCTCGTGTTGTTTTGTCTTGCCGTTTGATTGTGATCTCCATGAGGACAGGCAGTCAGGCGCTGGGGCAGGCTGTCCTTCGCAGCACTGCATTTGGAGCAGCACAATTGGCCCCACTGTTCTCCCTCACCCTGGAGGGTCTCCGAGGCAACAGCCATGCATCAGCATTGGTCACACGCTGTGTTTGGAGTGCGTCTGCTGCTTTGTGGTTCAGGACAGGGACGGTGATTGTGATGGTGATGGTGATGGTGGTGGGCAGTTCTTTATAGGAGAGAAAGGCTTGTGGAAAATCACAGTTCATAACCCACGTGTTTTGAAAGTCTTGTGTAATGATTCCAGTTGGAGGACAGGTTTGTCCACACAAATATTTGCTGCATTAATCAATGATAACATGATGTCCTAACATTCTTAGAAATCTATTCAGAATAATATACCCATATTATACCTGTCTTTATATAGGGTATGTTATACCTACAGTATTATGCAAGTAGAGTATGTTGATTGTGGAGAAACTTTTATTCATATGAATAAAAAATGTCATTAAAACAATACTATGTGACTTATCAAGACTATTTGAAGCATTTTTTTTTATCAGACACATTGTTTTGGTGCCATATCTTAATTGATTTGGTTGGTTTGTAATCATATGAAGGTTAGACAAAGAGGGGAGTCATTCCCACCAGCCATCAAGAACATGCACTGTGTTCTGGGTGGAGGATAGGAAACCACCTTAAAAATACTATAGGAAAACTCTATCACAGCTCTGACTGTATTGCCATAAAACACCAGCTAACGTCATCATTAGCAGTGCTGATAAAGACTGTACAATGTTTGGGAGGTTTCACGTTCCATAACACCAAAATCTCTGCTTTAAAGATGGCTACCATAACACCAAAAACTCGGCTTTAAAGATGGTTGTTATTTTCTGAAATATGAACTTAGAATAAACTACTCTTTCAATTCAGTATTGAGATACATAAATGCATTGAGTTTTTAAATTGATTTGTTTATGTGGTTCTGTGAAATCTTGTGTGAAAATCGTGTGTGCATCCTTCAAATATTTCATTCAGGATCTGGGATAGACACCCAACCAAAACCAGCAAAAAAAGTAGTTGGACAACCACTCATTCAGAACAAGGCCAGAGACACTGCAGGTATGATGGACTTTCTTTAGGACTCTATATCACTCACACCATTGAATCAAACCATAGGAACTTAATACCAAACAGTGGAAAAAATCGAAAGAAAAAAAGAATATGTTACAAATCATGTTACACATACTGTATCTGAAGAGGGATGACTGTTAACTCAAAAGAAAATTCTACTCCCTGTGTAGAGAATGCTCTGAAGGTTGACGAAAGATTGCGTCTGGCCCGACAGCGCAGGGAGCAACAACAGAAAGAGCTTGGTAAGACACAACACAAGACTCAGACTAGCAAACACAAACCTTTCTGTTGCATATCTGAAACCTGTGAACACAGCAACAAGCTGGAACCCCCAAAGGCCTCTACTCCGAGCTTTCTTACAGTAGATATAACTGTCAGATGTCTCTCGTGATCCCCTCTCCCCGCAGCCTCACGGGAGCAGGGTTGGCTGGCCAGGGAGGAGCGTGCCAAACGCCACTATGAGAAGCACCTGGAGGAGCGCCGGCAGAAGCTGGAGGATCAGAGGATGAAGGAGGAGAGGAGGAGGATGGCTGTCGAGGAGAAGAGGAGACAGAGGCTTAATGAGGAGAGGGTGAGATTTAGAATAAATGCAGATTTTGTCCTTCTCTGGAGGGATGACTGGTTTTAGTTGAGCATTTGCTGGATGGACAGATTAATGGAAGCATGGATAGACACATGAGAGAATCGATAATCAATAATGATCTATCCTCTTGTGATTCTTTAAAGGAAATTTGGTCTTTAACCCAATCGTGAATTAGTGACATACACAGAGCAAGCGGTGAATGGAGACACATACATGCAGTGGACTGCCGTTAGCGGCAACTGAATAGCCATGAGAGGATAGGTAGCTTGCTCAAGGCCTCTTCAGCTGGTCCCCTGGTTGGGCAACCATTCGTTTCCAAGGCCTCGACTCTAGTAGCTATGATCTTAAGTAGATGTAGGTCTTTGGTATTTTTTGCCCTCAACGGTGCCTTCCAGGCAGTGCTGCCTTCAAGGCACTACTCCACTCAGTTTAGGGTTAGGATGAGGGTTGAGGGGGTTGGGGTTAGGAATAGGGTAAAGGTAGTGCCTTTTAGGCTGTGCTGCCTGGAAGGTGCCGTTGGGGGCAAAAAACACCATTGAGTAAGTAAATGAGTAGTAGTAAGTAAATGAGTCTGATTGATGTGCCATGCCCATGCAGGAGCGCTATGAAGAGGTGGTGAAGAAGACCATGGAGAGGAGTCAGAGGGCCAAACAAAGGCTCACCCAGCTCTCCAGGCAAAGGGCCAAACTCAAAGCCAACAAGGGTAAAAACGACTTCATGCAACTCCTTTACTAAAACATTCATGAACACAAACTTAGTACCTTTTCTTTATCACATGAAACACACACACACACACACACACACACACACACACACACACACACACACACAGACAGACAGACAGACAGACAGACAGACAGACACACACACACACACACACACACACACACACACACACACACACACACACACACACACACACACACACACACACAAAACCTTACTTATTCCTCCTACTCTGCTATTTCTTTGCAACTAACCCTAATAACTATCATTGCTACAGAATAAATAGAACTCACAGAGTGTCCTAAATTCTTCTAGTCCTTCAGCCTTCCCTTACCCACCTCTGCTCTGAATCTTCTGGAAGTGCATTCTGGTCTTATGGGTATACTATATGCTCTCCTCTTCTCCTCTGCTCTGCTACTGTGCATGCCGTTCTGTGCCAGCTCCCCGCCGTCGTCCTCTGACGGAGTGGGAGAAGGACCTGGTCAGGCGTCTGCAGACTCCCACCATTGCCCAGCTGGCACGCAGCAGGAGTGTGGGGGCATTCGAATCAGACGCAGGTACTTGTACCAGTCATGCCCCCCTCCTCTCTGTCTGTCTCTCCTTGCTTGTGCTCCTTTCCTCTCCTCTGTCAGGCATTCACACACACAAGTCTCCCACTTCCCCCCCCTCCACACACACACACACACACACACACACACTGCCTGTGCTTTGTTTACTTCACAGGGGTCACTTTGATCCAGCTACTGACTGTGCAAAAAGTATAAGATGATAGATAGTGGCTATTAGCTAGCTTATGTCTAACAAGGAGCTCTTCTTTCTTCCCACTGTTTTCCTGCCGCTTCCTGTTGTCTTGTCAATGTGCATCCTCATGCTATCCATCTCACCCCTTTTCTCCTGTAACTCTCAACACCACACAAACATACATACATACTGTACATACATATGCCTCCCTACATGCAAACACTTTCTTTTTCATAAACTCTCAAACACTCATGCAAATTGCTTTTTTTATTGCTAAATGAATGGATGCGCCATCCATCCATTCATGCATCAACCCAACAATGAAAACATTCAGTCTTTCATTGTTGTCGCCGCTCAGTCTCATGCCACCAGGTGCGCTCCAGCTCTGCTCATAACAAGGTGGAGGCTCCTGAGACCAAGAACCAGCACAAAACACCAGCAGTTAAACCCCATACCCATCCTAAAACCACTAAACCAGAACAGGTGAGAATTAGTCCTGCAATCTCCATCAACTCTTATTTCTAACTCTCGCGTTGCGTAGCTCAGATATTGAGCAAATGTTACCGCCCTGCCACTTTGACAACTTGCCTCGTTATTCCTTAGCCTGACATAGCCTGCCCATAATACGAATGTTCATCTGTATTCATGGTCTGGGAACGGTCCTCATGGGCGGGGAGAGACAACCGACCAATAAGCAAAGCTGAAGCTGTCTAGAGCTGTCCAATCGTTTCAAGCCAGAGGTGAATGCCCTCCCCCCCGCAGAATAATCGTGTCAGGTTAAAGAACCTCCAGACCATGAATACGGATAAACAGCAGTATTATGGGCGGGCTATGTCAGGCTAGTTATCCCTCGCAGTGATGCTGTTTTTGTCTGACAGTGTAAACAGAAATCAGCAAGCCCAGCCGAGAAGAAAATTATTAAGAAGAATCAGAGGACTAAGAGTCAGGCTGCCCCAGTGGTGAGACCAAGCCCACCCCCAGATCCTCCACCTGACCCTAGGTATAAATATCTCTGTTCTGATATTAGATAGGCACAGCTAAATACTTAAAGGCTTTGTTAGAGTTGTTGTAGAGTATTATCCTAATGACCTTTTAGTGAAGAGATCTTTGTGGAACCATTTCCCTTTTACTTTGCCTTTAAAGGAACACTTACTTATTACTATGCAACACAATTTGAGTTACCCTTTAACCCGGTTACACTGTGACTTTGCTATCAGATGACATTAACATGTTCTAGCGGTGCCAGTAAGACTTTGGCACTTTGACTTTGTTTGGAAGCTTTTTTATGCCTTTTATGTAATTAGTTCACTAGTTTTACAGCAATAACTGCATGGTGTCTCTTTAAGACACACATCAGTTCAGTAGATACAGACAGGTTTTTTTTTTTTATACCTGCTTCATAAAACGGACCCGTTTTATAGGCCTGTCATCCGAGTTGTGACCAGACGCCCTGCACCACAGCTGGAGGGGCTTCTTCCACCACTTCCAGAGGAGGAGCCTGACCAGGGGTCCAGCTGTGACACACCACCCCAAGAAAGGGTTCCTGTGGGTGGACATACTGAGGACCAGCACCACATGGGCCAGATGACAGTGGATGGAGGCCCACATCCAGAACGGCTGGAAGAGGGCCACCTTGACACACCTCTACCAATCTCAAACCTTTGTCCAGCACCAACTGTCCAAAATGGTAAATTGCTGTAACTTTCCAGCAATCAAATGGATGTCTTTGTACAGTAGATGGTGTTTACAGCATGTACTGTATGAAAAGCAGTCTTGGTTTTCAACTAGTTTTCTGCCTGCGCTGAAGCAGTTTGCCCCCCAAATGATGCTGAAAAAAAATCCTGACCCCAAAAATATGATTTTAAATATTTCAGATTCATTTAATCTCTCTTTTCCAGATCCAGTCCAGCCTCCTCCTCTAGCAGCAGCATCCTCCGGCTGTAGCAAGTCCTCCTCTGTGGGCACCACGGACCCAGAGGAGGCCTCACGCATGCTGGCAGAAAGGCGCCGCCAGGCCCGCCTGCAGAGGGAGGAGAAGAGGAGGGAGGAGTTTGAGAGGTGAGAGGACAACAAGATAGGCAGACTGACTGAGGGGGGATAAGAGGGTGGGTTAGGTGGGCGGGTGTTTATGGTTATCATTGTATATGCAGAATAGCACAGATTGTGTGAACATCCCAGCTATTGAGGTGCAGGGCAAGAAGCACTACTAGACACTTGAAAGAAATCAATCCCCGCACACTACTTTAACTCCCATAGACTTTTACTGCAATGTTTCGACCCCTTGGGTCTTCCTCCAGCAAAAAGGTGAGAGGGCAACAAGATAGGCAGACTGAGGGTGGGTAAGAGGGTGGGTTAGGTGGGTTGGTGTTTATGATTATCTTTGCATATGCAACATGTAGCTAAATGTATATTTCTCTTGTGAAAAATCAATAAAAATTGTTAATTAAAGAGAGGGCAACAAGGATAGGATGGAGAAGGAGATAAAGTATGGAGTGAAATGCAAGGCTTCTTGGACTCAGTTGCAGTTGACAGGGATCGTGCAAGGCTCTTGGCTGAGAGAGGATACTCTTGTTTGTTTTTTTGGAGTTTGATTGATTACCTCTGATTGATTGAATGTGTGTGTGTGTGTGTGTGTGTGTGTGTGTGTGTGTGTGTGTGTGTGTGTGTGTGTGTGTGTGTGTGTGTGTGTGTGTGTGTGTGAATTTGGGTTTGTGTGGTTAGGCAGGCACGGGAGGAGTTGGCACGAAGGCAGGCACAGGAGAATGCCCGACTGCAGGCTGAAGCCAACCAGCGATTGGAGGAGGAGAGAAAGAGGGAGGAGGAGGAGAGGAAACAGATGGAGGAGAAGAAAAGGAGGGAGGAGGAACAGCAGAAGCAGATAGAGGAGGAAAACACCCGCAGGCTTCAGAGACAAGTGAGAGAATAGCAGAAGGCTTTCTGAATCATATCAACAGTAGAAGACCATATGGTTGTCTTAATGTATACTCTTAATGTTTGTATTTATAGATTAGATTAGATTAGATTAGATTAGATTACATAACTTTATTTATACCCGGAGGTAGATTTGGTGTGCAGACAAGTGAGTTGGCACTTCATTAAAACATAACATACAACACATCACACATCAGACCACAACTCACAACAGGACGGACAATTAGTGACACAGACATTGTAGACTGATAGTAGATTACAATAAATTGAATTCACTCAAAGTGCAAAAACATAGTCAAAGTTTAAAAACATACTGAACTACACCTCACACCACCATCACCTCAGCATGTACTGAACCCTACCAGGTCTGATAACACTGTGATGCATGCTAATCATTATACAATATTGCAATGTTAGTCAAGAGTCAAGAATGACTGCTTGAGAAGTCATATTTTTGGAATATCTGCCACATTGAAAACAACCCTTAATCATGGAACAGGAGGGAAAAATTCCCTATTCCCTATAAATCATTCAGTTGAGAGCAGGGTTGCATAATCTCCCGAAAGAGCTTCTGTGACTCCAGTATGACACAACCTTTTCATCTTAGAGAATATGTGTCTGTGTCATACTCAATATATAAAATATTTCATCATGTAAAAAAATACGGACCCACCGTAATGCTTTACTTTGAGAACTATCTATCCACAACTATATAGGTTTATGGTTAGCATCACACAGGGGTAAACACATACTGTACATACAGACAGACAGACAGACAGATTGATTGCCAAACATACAGTGAGGTGAGACCTCTTTATTTTGGTTGTGTCTCAGAAAGAGGAAGAGGAGGCTCTTCAGCGGGAGATGGAGCTGAAGCGACAACGAGACCAGCACTTCCAGAAGGAAGAAGAGGCACGTCAGGAGAGAAAAAAGGTACAACTATTGTTGGGCTTACAGGGGAAGCAGGTGGAAGGGTTTAGTTGATAGGCAGTGTGTTGGGAGGGCGCGCTCAACTTCAAAAGTAAAATAAAAGACTTTGGGTGCGTGAAAAGGAAAGCTATAGTCTTAAAGAAAAATCCGCACTCACGAGCTATATCTCATTATTTATTATACCACCATGTCCAATGCAGACGCGTTTCGGCCTAAGCCATCACGCACTGATGATGGCTTAGTTGATAGGCACACATAAGATAATTTTTTAATATGTCATCATTGGTACAAGACTTTACCCTGAGTAAGGATTCTAAATTGAGGACTATAAGAAGAACCCTCATAGAAATAGCACATGACATGGGTAATGACAGTATGTTAAAAGTCTATAATGACTTTCATGCCCTATAATTCTTCAGTAAAAAGACTACTATAGGATTCAACCTTGGCATATTTGCTATCATTTCATGGCTTGATAGAATATTTTAATTATTAAACCAGTCCAACACTTTGCCACACAATCATGAGCACTTAAAACAAATGTTACAAGTCTTTTAGGCTGACTTATCCCCCTCAGAGTTAATTATGTAAGATGAATTAGCCATGTTAAATGGCCATTTTTCCCCTTTCTTCTCAGCGTCTGGAGGAGATCATGAAGAGGACTAGGAAGGGAGACTCCACTGAGAGGGTAAAGGCATTTCTAGGAAGCCTGCATGAATGAGATCAAAGGCAGTCCATTCCATATATATTTCACAACTCCTTCTTTGAACACAGAGCTCTAGGCAGTAGCTCTTTCCTTTCATGAGCTTTTAGCTCTAAGCAAAGCATGTTGCATAATAGGACACATGCATCAGCAGGTATTCCAGATGCAATTCTTCAAGTTGCTATGTACTGTATAGAAACCTGCACCTGCCAGCAACGTCGTGACAGAACCTCAACCTAAAGAGAACACGGAACCCGTGGGGAACCACAGAGAGGATGTGATCCTGCTGTCCAGTCCGAGCCATCCCAACAAACTGGACCTTGATCCCAGGGAGGATGTTGTTCCGTCTGTTACCTTCAAAGAGCGGCGTTCTCTGCGCACCCTCACAGGTCTGGACCACATACAGCCTCAGCAGAGAGCTGGTGAGCTTCACTTATTCTGCACAATGATTACAATGAATCACAACATTTTTTTACAGAAATAATTCTCACTCAGCATCTCTGTACAAATAATGAAAGCTATGATATCAAAGATGATCTCTATGATTAGTTTAGCTTGTCAGGAATTTTGGGAATTCATAAACTGATTGTCCTGTTTGTTGTCTCTGTCCGTTGCCAATGTTTTTGTTTCTTCCTGTCAACAGAGGTCATCTGAGCACCATACACTTTGACTAGAAAAGGTCTCTGAAAACCCTTTCACCTTCTATTCCATTCCACCAAGGCTGATGCAGTAATAAGACCTGCACTTGAAGAAAGCACTTAAGAGATATTTTCCCCAATATCACTTGATAGACCTTCTGGTCAGCTTTAGAGAACTTTAGTATGGTCCTCCTGGTGGACACAACTGCCATTCACAATCTTTTCTGTAGAGGCCTAGATGATAGCTTGCTTTATAAGATTTCCTTTCTACATTCAACATTTTATTAGAATTGTGTTATATTATATGACTGCTTGAAACTGTTTTACTTGCAATGCTGCTATTTCTGCCTTATCAGAACTTAGACGTTTGGAGTTATTGAGTTATATCTTCCTCAGTGCTGGCTTTAAGCTTTCTCCATGACCTCCTTCACTTTAAGTGAGACTCCTATCACATGTTGCTGCTGATTCATCCCAGTCACCGATGTGAGATATTTCTACCCAGTCTATCACCAAATATATTAGCCTATATCACTGACTGTTGTACTTGATGAGTAGGAAAGTTCTGGACAGTCCCTTAAGTTATCACTGAGCTACCTTCCTGACTACACCGTGCCGTGAGTTTAGTTTATGCAATACAATTTAGTGTAATGATACTGATATATGATAATGACATGGATATGTATAGGCCTACTGTTATGGAAAATCTTTTACGAAACAGAATAAAAATCTCTTCAAAAAGAAAATGCTGCCTCTCTTTTAGTAATCTATTGTGTCAACCTGTTAATGAAAAACATGTGAAACTGATTAGGCCTATGCACCTGTAAAGCCTACTATGAGTTGAAAATCTTTAATCACAGGAAACAACATTAAATTCTATGTATGCTACCGTTTGGTTTTCATTCATTTTAAGTAGCCTTGAGTCTAGATTTGTACACAAGCTTGGGCCTGCCTACTCATTTATAATGACTAGCCAACAGTCTAGAGATTTGCCAGACAGCCTTAACTTGTTCTCTAGTGTAGGCCTAGGTAATACTGATTTTTAAACAAAAAGTGTGCAACTCTATCTCAGCAAATGTTATTTGTACTGTGTCAACAAATTGCGCTAGACACGCTTTGCCTTCTCTTTACGCCCCACCCACATTAAATCTGGTCGGGGAGTGCGGCCGCTACATGCTTGCTGATGTTGTTTGAGTGCAACCATCGCAACGGTCTTGGCGTTGTGTTATTACTGCTGCATAGCTAGCTTGGACGGAGCTAATGTCTCTTTTGCTGAATTAAGAGATCATATACGAAGGTATGTTGCACATACACAAGATCAAGTGTGCGAGATATTCTAGCGAACTACTCTGTGATATGTGTTCTTCAGTATAAACTATTGTGTTTTTTTCCATCAGTTAGCCGTAAGCTACTTATCCAGTATCCTAATTTAGCTACCCCAGCCACAGTTAGGATAACATAAGCTAATTTGAAAGGGCAGGGTAGGTATCTATAGGCTAGTTCGTACTCTTCAAGACGCTTGTTATTCAAGGTGGTTCACAGTAATGTTCATCAACATCTGAATCAATATACACCCTATTACATGTTGTAATATGCCATTCCGGTAAAATAGTAGTGCGATGTTTTACGCAACGCTAACAGCAAAGTCTAACTAGCTCGGTTATCCTTGTTATTGTTAACCTTAAAGTTTGCTAAATAGCGATAGCTCATCGTTAACGCTAAACTTGCAATGTCTTTTATAACTAACTTACTACATTGTGTTAAGCTACAACGATAGTCCTCCGTTGGTCATGTAAGGACGAATTGGTTTGTTATTCTGTTATCTACAAAGTTACCAAGCAAGCTCGTTATCTTCAGCTTTTTTGATAGGCCTGGAGCAGGAGGAATACTGTGTTGAGCAGTAACGTTAGTAAGCACAGTTGTATCAATGAAACAAGTTAGCTGTAAACGGAACACGTTTTCTGAACTTTTTGTTACAATTTCAGCACTTTATCGAGGTTTTCCATGGTGAAGATTTTTGGATTTCGGTGCAGTATGGTTGGCCTTTTCTTTGAGAATGCCGGTTGGTAAGTGTCATGGGTGATTTGGGGATTTTGAAGATTTTTTTGGTGGGAGAGTCTGCCAACAGTTGATATGTTGGCAAAGGAATTGTCTATTCTAACAATTTGATCCCCGTTTTTGATTATTTATCATGACAGATAAGATGGTCTACTTTAGAGTAAACCTATCTGGTTGAACTTTTTAATGCAGGCTACTGTACGCTCAACAGAAGTTATTCTCTAATCTGGAAATCATTTTCATTCGCATTGAAAATATTTGCTTTTGTCAATTGCAGAGCTTGAAATGAAAACTAGGATTGATGAGGTCTTCAAGAGGTATGATGTTCAACCTGCAGTGAAGAAGAAGGTGAAGAAGAAACCAAATGAGTTTCAGGAAAATATTGTGGTATGTTTTGTTTTTTTGTTTTGTTTTTTCCAAATATTGTATTATTTTCTGTACATATACTGCACATGCTCTTCTTGCATGACGTAGAAGTTAGCAAAAGTAGGTAGTATAAAACATTCTATTCAATTACCTGTGTTTTTATCATTGTCTCTACCTCTTAGCTTGAAACCTTAAAGAAAAACCTTGACTTGACCAAAGACACAGAGGACCATGAGACTATCCTTCACAACACCTACGACCCAGCGCAGGGCAGCCCTCGCTTCACCAAGAACAAGCGCCGGGAGTGGGAGGTGACAGAGAAGGCTAACATCGACAGCGGTGCCACTGAGCAGCCATTCCTCTCCAGAGTCAAAAAGAAGAACAAGAGAAATTTGCCGGTGCCTCCTAGCCATGAGGTTTCCAGAGTCAGCGACCAATCAGAGGCGAGCGCAGTTCAGGAATACGAGGAGGTAGCTAGAGGGAGAGAAGGCAAACGAGGCAAAAAAGGGAAGACCAGAGGAGGAGAAGATGATGAGGAGGAGAGACTTGAGGCAGATGCAGATGATGACCTCCTGCAGGAGTACCAGCAGCAGCTCAGCCAGGAGCTGGGAGGAGGAGCATCAGGCCCCAGCTTCAGCACCAGAGCTGGGGGGGTGCTGAATAACGAGCTGGGCAAGAAGAAGAAGAAGAAGAAACAACTTAAGTCCACAGAGGAGGAGATAAGGTGAGAGTCCACTTCTGAGAAGGATGCTTGCTTGCTTGTTGTGCAGATTTTTCCAAAGCCTCCACTAAAAGGGGTGATCTGTTTTAAAGGCAAAGGGCAGTTACCTCTATCTGACCTTGAGTCCAGGCCTCTTGGATAAAAAAAACCTGCAGCTTTACAGCAGTGCCAAAGATCAGTCACAGTGCTCAGTGCTCAGTGCTAAGTGCTTATGGTTGGATGCAGGGAGCACACACAGGCTGCACTGTGGCTCAGCTATATTCTTCTTCTGCAACACTGACTGAACTTGTTAATTGTTCTCTTCATGGGGGGCGCTGTGGCTCAGTGGCTAGAGCGTCAGACCATTACTCCGAACTCCGTTCGATTCCGACCCGAGGTCATTTCCCGATCCTATCCCATCTCTCTGTCCCACTTGTCCTTGTTCCTGTCATCTCTCCACTATCCTATCTGATTAAAAAAGCCTTTAATTGTGAGAAATAGTTCTCTTCATGCTGTCATTGCTGCTCTGCGAGGCTGTTGTAATTACCTAGCTAGCTACTTAAATCAAGTATTGGTGGAGAGATTTGGACTGACAACAGCTTATTGATGTGTAGTGAATGTGAATGACATATCATGTAAATCATGAGTAAAGATATCTGCATTGTGTAGTAAATGTGTTGTGTGCTCTATCATTGCTGTGTGTATCTATCAGATTGCTTTCCATTTGAAGTTGATGGCAGATAGTGATGTAAAGAACATTATATTATCTCTCTTCATTTTACCCCATTGCACAAACTTCATTGAATGTCTGATTCTCTTGAAAATAGTGCTCTGCAGGATGACGCCCAGGATAGAGGGAGGCCTTTGCAATCGGACCAGGAGGAGGTTACAGAGGCTGACGTGGAATCAAAGGCCAAAGGCAAGAAAAAGAAGAAGAAGAAAGAGGGTAAATAATAGAGAAATAAAAAGCATAGAAAAAAAAACTAAATAATGTACTGCTGTTCAGACAGAGGATCAGAGAGAGACAGTAGTGGTGACATCCTCTGACTCCTCTCATAAATTTGCGCTCAATGGTGTTTTTTTGCCCCCAACGGCACCTTCCAGGCAGCACAGCCTAAAAGGCACTACCCTTACCCTATTCCTAACCCTAACCACCTCAACCCTCATCCTAACCCTAAACTGAGTGGAGTAGTGCCTTGAAGGCAGCGTTACCTGGAAGGCACCGTTGAGGGCAAAAAATACCAAAGACTTCAATTCGCCCAAAGTGCAACAGAGCTAGCAGTCCTCCTCACAGTTAGGAACTGCCTTAAGAGGTCTGGTGTCATTCCACTTGTCTCTGTGTTGTAGTCCTCCTGTCTTGATTAGGGTATTGAGTGACAGACTGAGATTGCTCTCCTCTTTTGGCAGTGTTGACTGAAGAGAGCCAGACAGAGATCGATCTCCCCGCCCGTCCCGTGTTCGATGACAGTCTAGTCTTGGGAGTCTACATCCACCGCTCGGACAGGCTAAAGACAGACCTGCTGGTGTCTCACCCCATGGTGAAAGTCCATGTGGTTGATGACCGGACATTTCAGTATGTCAAGAAGGAGGATGCGTAAGTCTCTTATATGATTTTGTGACATGCTCTAAAATTATTTACAGTAAAGGCCACCGCACACCAGTTCCGATTCCGAGCACTCTGCTTCCAACATTCGATTCCATTGTTTTCAATGCAACCCCGCACACCAGCGTCAATTGTGAATTACGATTCAAGTCTATTTTGTTGGAGCCGCCCATTGACATCCAATGTTAATTTCACAGGCTACTGTGCTTGGTGCTAGGCGAAATTGTAGGATTCGAAAGTCCTCCGCAATGCTCTCGGAACCGGTGTGCGGCCGGCTTAAGCATTTTCACTTGTATACCCCAGTGACACTAGCCTTTAGGTACAGTATTTGATCATGTTGAATATCAGAATTTCTTTCTTTAAACATAGTTTTTGTTACATACTGTACATGGTCTTATTGCAACAGTTGCTTGGAAACATTTCAGTCACTAATGAGGATAGCGGATAAAAAGACACCAGACGCAGAGTAATGTTTACTCATGAAATCAATTCTGTGATGTTTGCCTCCATGTGTTTTTCTCCTCTCCACGTGTCCATAGTAATCGGCCAGTGTCGTCCTTCTATGAGCGGGACAGTGTGGACCACATCCTGCCCATCATGACCCAGCCCTTCGACTTCAAGAAACGCAAGTCCACAGTGCCTGAGTGGGAGGAGCAGATCATCTTTAACGAGCGCTTCGGCTACCTGCTGCAGGACGAGTACGAGGCACCAAGGGTCATTCTGTTTTTCGAGGTGAGTGGAAAACTGTTCTTGAGGTGATGACATCATGGGGGATTGAGAGACCAAAGCCCTGAAATAGATCAGTCAGTTAGTCAGTCAATCTATCAGTGATTTTGTCAATCAGTCAGGCACCATTTCTGTTGTCACTGATCAGGCTCTTTTTAACCAGATATCCTCATTAGAGAGTGCCGTAGTAGAATTGTTCTAATCATCAATACTGCAAGTATTAGTTCCTGTCTTCTTCACACCCTCTGTCCCTATGCTCTCCCTATAGGCCAGTACATCATATCAGCACTTAGTGGAATACTGTATATCAGTCTAATCTTGCAGCAGAAGTGTGTGTTTTCCCCTGTGACTGTCTGTCGCCTCTGTTTTTAGATCCTGGATTTCATGAGCATGGAGGAGGCGAGAGCTCACGCCCATACTGATCGCCATGAACGAGGATTCAGAAAAATAGCATGGGCCTTTCTGAAGGTAATTATTATTATTGCTGTGCATTTCTATCACTAGTAATTATTACCTCCGCCAAGGAGGTTATGTTTTCGGTCGCGTTGGTTTGTCTGTCTGTCTGTCTGTCTGCCTGTTTGTTTGTCTGTCAGCAGGATAACTTGAAAAGTACTGTACGGATTTGAATGAAATTTTCGGACAATGTGTATATTGGGACGAGCAAGAACTGATTAGATTTTGGTGGTGATCGGTGATCTAGAACATGATCTGGAATTTATATTGAATACTTTATATTATATTACATTGCTTTGGCGGAGGTCTGTGCTCTCTGAGCCCTTTTCTAGTTATTTATTTAACATACTCATATCAGGAGCTTCATGGATGGATTTCATTGAACCCCTTGTTTTCCTCTTAGCTTGTAGGAACCAATGGAGTCCTAAACACAGACAGCAGGCTGAGACTCCAGCTGTACAGTGTGCCTCCCAGGGCTAAGAAGATGCCCAACACCATTGAGGTGGTTGAGTGGTGGAGGAAGTTTCCCAGGACCAGATACGCCTCCACCCTCTACGTCACTATCAAGGGCCTCAAACTCCCCGATCACGTAAGTAATGCCGACCGAAGGTGGTCATACACATTGGGAAAAAATAGAGAAGATTGTTTAAGTCAGTGGAATAAATTGGTGTGTATTTGTGTATTTACCTGTGTGTGTGTGTGTGTGTGTGTGTGTGTGTGTGTGTGTGTGTGTGTGTGTGTGTGTGTGTTACATACCACAGGTTGACCCCTGCATGCGCTCCATGATGGCCTTACAGCAGGAGCGGGGCAGCACCTCTTACAGTGAGCTGCAGAGTGAGATCACAAGGCGAACCAATGACAAGCTGCTGGACAGCAAACGCAATATTATCAAGTGGAATCGCCTGCCTGGACAGGTGTAGTAACTCATCGCAAGCACTACAGTGGCAAGCACTGTGTCGTTGTACTGTAGGCTTTATTTTATTGACTGATGTTACGCACAGACTTAATAAAGTACATTTTATTGTTGTGGAATAATGTTGAAAACTGTAGGCTTTGACTATATCCATGACTGGAAAAGCTGAATTTAAATGTGTGCTTGAACATGTCAACAGGCCAACCTGCATAGATCCTTTCTTTTATAATCTTTATAATATTTCCTTCCATCCGATCAGAACAGAACAGATTTCTAGATTTAGCTCTTGTAGGAAATAGAATCAGAATAGAATAATAGATTCCTATGGAGTTCTTGTTCTGAGTGTTCCGTGTTCTCCCGCAGGTGTGCCGGATCCCTAACAAGCCCATGCTGGCATTCCGCAGCGGACAGATGGGCTGCTTCGCTCTGCGCTTCTCTCACCAAGGTCTTATGCTGGCAGCTGCCTGTGCGGACCGAGATGCCTTTCCCGTCATAGGTGAGGAGGAGGAGGAGGAGGATGATGATGATGATGATGTTCGGCTGTAGTTTGGTTGGGAGGATGTATCCCACAGTGCACAAGGAAAGCAGCTTTTAAGCTATTTTTGGAGTGCAAACACTAGCGCTGTAAGCACTCCAGGTCTCATGCTGTTTTCAGTAATGAGTCGCCAGTTTTATAAAGTGCTAATGTTGTTTCCAAAGCGGGTGCTTAATTGTTGTGAATTGCAGTTGATTGGGTTGACTAATCCTCTACTGCATTGTTCTGTGTGTTTATCAGTGTATGAGATCCCCTCAGGCAATGTGCTGACCTCCTTCAATGGTCACCTGAGCCTTGTGTACGACCTGTGCTGGTCTAAAGATGACTCCTATCTGTTGTCTACGTCCTCTGATGGAACCGTGAGGTATGGTGCCATACATTTGATTATTACACGGCTCTTTATAATGCTGTAGAATGCTCCATTCACTTCAATGGGACTCTCCAACGTTCTACCGGTCTGATCATTTTTAATAACGGACCGTTGCTAAGTATAACAGACCGCTGTCAAGCAAAAGTGAAACAGAACGCGGCCTTAACCAATCAGCTGATCTGTAACAGTTAACAGAATGCCTCTTTTCCGTGGACGGTATTAGCCATCTCAATCATTCAATTTACCGTTGTTAATACCGGATGTTAATAATATCTACAGTAGGTAGCCATGTAATAAGCGGGATGATATCTCCCTTCAGAGTAATGCCACATGCGTAGCATTACTCTTTCGGGAGACATGACACGATAATGACCGCCTCACCGAACGTTATCCTTTACATAATGAATGTAAAAATCTACTGTATTGTTTTATTGAGTGTTTATAATGAGAATATGTATTGTATTTACATTAATTGT
>JAODXP020000024.1:9088809-9208809 GCA_027497455.2 Sardinella longiceps | reverse complement strand
GCAAAATAAGAGCATTGCATACTGTATAAGTGTCAGTGAACAAGTAATATATGTCTGTGAGGACTGACAGACACACGTTTGTCAGCATAGCATAACATGACCTATTACTAAGTTTAGTAGATGTGATGTGTATTAGTGTCAATTACAGTGTGTAGTTTCATTGTGATGAGATGAATGATGATGAGTTTGTATCGTTTGTGTTTTGTGTTTGTGTGCAGTGGCCCAGCTGGAGGTGGAGGGCATGAAGGCCCTGACCAAACCCACAGGAGCGAACACACAGACCTTGGCAGCGTTCCAGGACCCCAACGCCACGGCCATGGAGCGCTTTGCCAGCGCCGCTCGTGTCTCCCTCAAATTGCAGCGCATCCAATCCCATCTGGACTCTGTGCGGGTACGACTGCATCAGTAATCTCAACATAAATACATAATCCTGAACATTCTTATTTTTTATGTGTTTTGTTTTTTTTATAAATATTGATTGTATGAAATGTATTGTTTATTTTATGTCGCTTTGGACAAATGTGTATGCCAAGTAAGGCAAACGTCAAAAAATGCAAAACAAACGCTTCCCCTGAAAATCTCATACTGCTCTCACAGTAGACATCTCACTGTTTTCGCATCTCATCTGTTTTTGTAGGAGCCATATCGAAACACAACTGGAGCAGACTATGGCTATAATCAAGGTATGGATAATTTAAGAAAATATGCAAAAGCATAACATTCAAAATCAAGGACAGTGCTTAAATGAATTCAGATATTTGGAATTTGGCGTTTAATTACATGCTTTCACAGTAATTAAATGAGAGCAGCACCCTGACACTGTAAATTTATATGTGTGTAGGTTGTTATAGTTAGGTATTATCTCATTCAATGCTATTTGTTTGGTATAAACCCGTTAGATATTACAAGTATTTGTCTGGTATTAGTGTGTACTGTGTACCACTAGTAAGTGATTTGCACTGTGTAGTCAGTTGTCTGCTCAAAATCAAAAGCATGATATTTAAAGGAGTGTTTTTTTGTTTGTTTGTTTTTAACTTTTTGTTTTATTATGGTTAATTTAATTTCTCACCTTTTCTCATGGTTGTTCATTTTGATTGTGCAGGAGGACTGTCTCACATGGGAAGAGGTCTCACCCAAGAGGCAGGTGTCACCATCACCATGTTAGAGTACCTTTGAAATGCTCAAGCCTGTACCCTGGAATGTCAGATTATAAAACTTCAAAGGCCATCTGTTATAATCCCTCCCTCTCTCTCTCTCTTGGATGGATTGCCTTACTTGGTTTCTGAAAAAATGCTTTGAAATGCTTCATGTCCAGCTGGGTCAACATCTCAAGCTCTCAACATCTCTGTTAGTGGAATAGATCTGTGTGTGTGTGTGTGTGTGTGTGTGTGTGTGTGTGTGTGTGTGTGTGTGTGTGTGTCTGATTTCTCTCTCTCTCTGCTGCAGGTGGGTCTAAGCGCATCTCTGCCTCCCCCTGCCCTCCTCTCTCCTCACTCCCAGCTGCAGATTTCTGTCCCACTGCTGGCAGCACAACTCCTCCCACAGGCAGCTGCCACTCAAGGCCGTGAGTTCCACTGATCGCTGAAAACCACAGATATAAATACACATACACACCCACACATAGAAATACACATACACACCCACACATAGAAATACACATACACTTACAGGCAGTACTTGTACAGTACACGCACACATACAAAGAAATACATGTACACTCCCTTAAGCAAAGTGGTGTGAAATCACTCACTTGGGATGATGTACTGTATGTAATGGGATTGTACTGTATGTAATAGGGGGGACTGTTTCACTCATCATTCGTCTCTTGTGTTGTTTGCAGGAGGGTTCAGTCCAGTGGGCCATTCTCGGAGACATAGCCCCTCCCTGATGCTCATGAGGGTGAGCTTCATTTTTTTTTATTTTTTGGGGCTTTTTGCCTTTAATCGTATAGGACAGTATAGAGGTGGACAGGAAATGAGTGGGAGAGAGAGATGGGGTGGGATCGGGAAATGACCTCGGGCCAGACTCAAACCCGGGTCCCCGGAGTAATGGTATGACGCTCCATCCCACTGTGCCACGGCCCCCCCCCTGAGGATCAGTTCTTTATCCACCTGAACTGATGAGAAATACCTGAATTGAGACTTCTACTGTAGGAGTGTGCATTTATTTGGTCTTGGATCATTTGAGTGAGCAAAAGTGATCTCTCCACGGCACAAAGCACAGAATGAATGAGGCTGGCTATTTTTGTTCTCAGGGCAGCGCTGGATTCCCTGAGTCATCAAATGTGTCAGTAGATGCAGACATTCCTGTCCATCAAACAGTAAGTCTGTCTTCTAGATGTTCTTGTGGTCAAGTACAGTTCAGAGTCTAAGGCAATGCAAGGATACATGGATACAAGGAAGTTCATTTATATCCCATGCATTTAGTTACTTACCGGTAGGTGTAAGAAATGCAGTGAAATTACTATAAGAGGGTGAAGGAAGAAGCAGTACAGTATGTATCGATAGTGTAGATATGAAGAAGGAGAAGGTTTGGTGCTCTGATCTCTTTGCTGTAGTTTCCACATAGTTTCCATCATTTTCTTAGCCTAGAAATCTAGACGTACCCTAGCGGTGGCAAATTAATTTGCTTAGCCTGTACGTCTAGTACATGGTCTAGTAGCAAGCCATAGGGAATTTTATTGGATGATGCCGTTGACGACATCTAATCACAACGCTCTATGTGTTTAGGGCGGGCTTTGCCGATGTTGTTCATTCCTGTGATTGGCCATAGGCTCTCCTGTTGCGTCAAGAAGTAGTTTGAAAGATAGCAGCGTCATTCAGCCCACGATTGAGTTCGGTTTATCTCTCGATGCCAGACTATACATTTCAATGATATAGGATGGCCTGCCAGGCTATAATATCCTCTCACAGAGCTGCCTTCTGTCTGTCCCTCTCTGCAGGTTGTATCCCTCTACGACTACACAGCCAACCGCTCAGACGAGCTGACGGTGCATCGGGGAGACATCATCAACGTCCTGTACAAAGACAACGACAGCTGGTGGTTTGGTCAGCTGGCCAGTGGGCAGCAGGGCTACTTTCCTGCTACTTACGTGGTGGACGAGAGTGAGTCCTTCCCTCTTCGGGCAATATTCTTCAGAACACACTGACTGCTGAAACACTCTGTGCAATGAATACAGAATACACGGAATAATGTGTTCTTGTGTACTTTCTGTTGAGTATGCCAGGCCATAACAGTACAATTTCTATCAGCTCAGAGCACAGGGGGTTAAGTCACTGAGTATGTCTTCTCTCTTTTCAAACTCTCCCCCTCTCTCTCTCTCTCTGTCTCTCTCTCATACTGTCATCTCCACTTCTCCTCCCTCTCTCCTCTCCTCTCCTCTCCTCTCCTCAGGGAACTTTGATGAGGAGATGTCCCAGGCCATTGATGCTGAGCCCATGTCCCAGCTGGAGGGCGGCCTGTCAGAGAGAGCAACGCCAACCAGGGTAAAGCACAGTACAATACACCAACACACTGCAGATGGTTATTATTGGTAACATTCTCAGTTGTTGGACCATTGTACAAGACAGATAAATATATCAATGTGCAGTGGTGATCCTTCCTTGTATATGAATTGTGAACCTGGAATCCACCGGCACCTGCTTTCAAGAGACAGTTGGCTGTGATTTTTGGCTGTTAACAGTAAAAAGTTTTGGGTTTTTTTCCATCATTGTATATTTGTTGGGGTATTTCAGCAGGCATCTTATCTTATAGCCTGCACTCTGTGCTCTGTCTCATTCATGGCTGGGTGTGGACCCCATGTCTAAAAAAATAAATAAAATAAAAAAAAACCCCATAAAAATGGCTCCTGTATAGCATAACAGAAATCAATATGCAGTTACATTGGCTTTTTTAGTTGATGGTCTAGTGTTGGCCTCACTCCAGCATATAATAATGCGCTACATTAATACAAATTAATGTTTCATCTCCCGTCATCCCTGCAGATGTCAGCTGCTATCAGTGGCACCGGTGAGCTGAAGATCCTGTCTGAGCAGGACACAGACCCAGAGCAGTCCGCTAGCAGGTGAGTCTGCATGAAACTACTGTACTTTATACTGCTTTTTTTTAAAAAAAATCTGATCATAGTCTGTAAACAATTGTAGAATTGATGGTAAGCGTGTATGCCTGCGGTCTGTCTGCGGTAGGCAGAAAAGGACATTTATGTAGTGATCTAGAAGTATTATATTGTGTATAATTTATTAAATGAAAGAAACCAGTGTGGTGTGGTATCTCTAAAAGTGGCTGTAAATAACGGGAATGGTATTTGCTGATCCGTTTCCTGCAGAATGAAAGGCAGGAAGATGAAAAAGAAGGTGAAGAGGCGAGAGGCCGTCACAGCCTCCTCTGATTCCGAGGGCCCTCGAACAGGAAGTCGTAGGAGGAGGCCCCTCCCCCCACTGGGCAAGGCCAATGACGGATTTGATCCAGACCCCAACTCCACAGAGACAGGCCTAGAATAAGGTGACGACAAGAGAGGATGGCGCTTCTTTTGCACTATGCTTCCATAACCCCTCCTCCCTCTCAGGACATTATAAACTGATTGCAATATTTTCTATATTATACAGAGCATTTTTATCTCAAGCATATGAGTTTTTAGTCATGTACAATACACTATATTGTTTTTGTAAACAAAAAGTAACATTATAATTGGAGCTTTATGTACAGACCTGCTGGCCAGTGCTAAACAGGTTTAAAAAAGGGAAGGATGTTCTGATACTAATAAGTCATCAGCGACAGTTAGAGAAAGAAGTTCATAATGTTAAAGGTTCTTCAGAAAAAAAATTCGCCATCCAGCAGAGATGAGTGTATTTTTTCTCCTCTGGATGGCGCTGTTTAACTTACGGTACAGGGTCACCATACCACATGACATGCAGCAGCATTCTAACCTAAGGGCAGAGCCTCCAGGTTACATGGTATGACTGTGCATACTTGCAGTTTAAACATCTAAAATCAAATGTATTTTTGTACCCAATTCAAATTCTTTGAGTAGTCTTGCCAAGATATATGCTTTATTCTTGCATACATAATTTCATAGTGTGTGTTTTTGTATGTGTCCGTGCCAGTCTTTCATAATATTTATATATGAATGCATATCATTTTTTGAAAATAATGTTTGTGTACTGTACCATGTCAACATGCACACAATAGTCTTACTTTATTATTCTGTCACAGAGTTTACACTAAATCCTTTTAAGTAATGTCTGTTTGACGTCTGTTCTGTTACTCATCCTGGTTTGAAGTCGCTCAGATTTATCTGTGCATTTAGATGGTTAGCTCAGAAAACAAACTGAAGTACATCTGGTGATGTTCACTGTTACAAAAGACATATAAAAAAGAAGACTTTATAGATTATAGAGCATTGATATTCTATATATTATATTGTATTGAAAATGAAAGCTGGAAAAAAAACTGTGCGACATAACAGACCAAGAAGCACATTATAGAAATGAAACATAGATCCCTACATAGATTTATTTTATTTTACAGGTCTAGCACAAGAAATGTAAAAAAAAAATCAAAAAACTAATTTACAGTAAGTAGTAGATATTATTGTTTATATTACATTTTCATAATATTATCTCTTATATTAAATGTTGTCATGGTGCAAAAGGTTGTTCCATTCAGCTGCTCGTATAAAGGAAATTCCAAGGGCATGACTTTCCTGATATGGAAGGGACATTTATGTTGGTCCAAAAGGAGAGAGGAGAGGTGTTTGCTCATCAACGGGGGCAGGATGATCAGTCTCCATGGCCTTGACAGACCTGATGATTGGTTTAAAAATAAATTTTTTTAGTAACAGTGTCTACTGTGTAGTGGAGTGTCAGTAGACGTCGCCCGATGTCTGCCACGCTTCTCAAACCTCTCAAATTTTGCACAATGACGCTCAAAGATGGCTGCAACACACAAAAACGGTTGCCGTCGGGCTAATGTGCGGCTTCTATTAGGTAGCTCCCGCCATAGGATACGTTTCCGTTCCTGTATGACTGGGTCAAGGTCTAGATATTCTGGAAATATTCTACACCTGAAATTATTTTTGTGTGTCTTCCAGCATTCACAATCAGGTTTTGAGTAAAATTTTCACATCATTTTAATACAAATATATCATACATGTCAACCAAACCAGATTGTGTAATGATAATCTTATAACCCCCTTAAAACAGCTATAAAGTCACATTTTTTATGTTGGCCACCCTTTGAATATCTGCTGTCAACAATTTACTGAGTGCAGAGATGCAAACATGTTCCTTTGCATTTATCCAAATGGCCTTAAAACATTACCTAAATTGGTCAACGTAAACAGGTCACATGAGGTAGGAGTGACCACAAACCCCCCAGTGTATCTGACACTTGATTGATCATGTGAGCAGTGGAAGGAGACATCATACCTCTTTTTATGGTCCTCATAGATGGAGTAGATGCCCAGAAGGGTTGCCTTTGGAAAAGTAACACAAAGCTCAGTATAAGCTTCATTGAAACAAATACTTTCTTTTTTTTTTCTGTGAAGTTTCGACATGTCACAAGACAAGGTCGCAACTTACTGCTAGGAAGGCAAGTCCACCTTGACAAGCTGAAGCATACTCAAAATTTGCTCTCTGTGTGATGATGCTGCCAAGTGTAGGTCCCACAAACATTCTGAGACACACACACAAAGAGAGAGACCATTTGTCATATCACATAACACTTTCATATAAATACTCTAGACGTAATTTAACATTTAACACAATATCAACTTGTGACCATTCAATCCATTCAGATAACTTGGAGATGGATGTTTTGCTGAACTACAGTAGGTGCTTTGGTTCCCGTCTATCAGATGACCTCACTCACTTTAAAGAGGACTTACCCACATGACCAGACAGCAGAGAAGAGTCCTGACACTAATCCGAGTGTGCTCAGCCCCTCCTCAAAGCCATTCTCGCTGTCACACACAACAGAAAGTGCTACTATGTAGTTGTTAAATTGCCTCACCACATGAAAGAGTATTTGTACTGGTCCTATTTGTACTGGTCTGTTATAACTATTCTACAGAGTGTTTGAATGGATGAATTGAGGTTCGTTAGGGGTGATGAATAGGATGACAGACTTACTGTGCACATACAAGCATCTCTGCAAACGTTGGGATGGCAGTCATGCACAGGGAGAAACCAATGACAATCAGCATTAAGATAGTCAGCCAGAGTTGACTGTAGAGAGAGGACAACATTTTTACAAGTCACGTTTGAACCAGGAATTGACTAAGTAACTTGGTTAGATTAGGGATAATATGCAAGCAGCTGTAATTAACCCCAAAACGGATTTAAGCTCGTACTACAGCTACAGCTAATGTAAGAAACTGCTTTGATGGCCGAGGTAACTGACTTAACATTCAAACAAACATACCTAGGAACCCCAACGATTGGAATTGGTCCCAGTAGGCAGAAACCTACTGCTGTTGCTAGTCCTCCTATCACCATCATCCATTTCCGCGCAGACTGGAGCAAATGAATAATGTGCAATATAGTTAATTAAACAACATAAAACATCTTAGTTCCTAACCCTTTCCATGCTGTGTCTAACATCAGTTACATAAAAAATACCACCCCATGCCAAAGCAAGGCAAGTTTTTTTCCCCCCTCCAAAGCAGAATATACAGACATACAGTACTAAGAGGATAATCCATGTATGTAGATTAGAATAACAGTTCTATGCTAGTTTGTAAAAAAAAAAAAAAAAAGTTGCAAAGGTTACTCAGTGTCTATCAAAAGTAATGTTTTTTTTAAAGATTAAACATAATCTTCTCTGAAGGTATGTATGATGAAAGCTCTTAAAGCTTTCGCCACTAACCTGATTTATGCCCTAAATTCCTGTGTCCTATTTAGCATTTTTAATACAGTGCTGTGCTGCTCTCTCTACAAACCTTCTATTTAGTTTACTTATGGCAGTAATTGCAATTCCCACCCTGAAATTGCCTTTACAAACATGAAGGTGCCATTTCCATTGAAAAGTTTAGGATCCACGTCTTAAACTGCTGACTTTTGCAATGATGAACCTTAGAATTCCTTGTACAAAGTAATTTCACAATGGATATCCAGATTATCCACTAATCATAACAAGCTATTATAAGACCAGTGATGTCAACTGCTGTGTAGGTGGAAGAGTTAGAGTTGCTATAGTTACCGGGTACTTATCACTGAAGATGCCAAAGAGGGGAGAAGCAGCACCATAAGGGAGAGATAGACCAATCATCAACAACCCCACTGTACCAGGAGACAGCGAGAACTAAACACACACACACACACACACACACAGAGAGAGAGAGAGAGAGAGAGAGAGAGACAGACAAATGTACACCACCATTTAACATATGTTCAAACCTTACATTGCTTTCAGCTCACTCAGCCCAGGTTAACACACACACAAACTCGACACTACAAATAAAATATTTGAGCCGGTCAAGCATGTAGGTTACATGTAGACCGGCCCAGTAGACTAAACATCAGTTTGCACAAATTAAATATTATAATATCAAATATGAATATACACAAACCAACATAACCCAATGCCATGGCGACAGATCTCTCACTCTCTGACCTTATCGATTGCAAATATGGATAGAGTAGCGTCCAGGAAGCCAAGGCCAGAGCTAAGGGTGAGAACCACTAAGCAGATGATGGGGATCTTCACAATGGTGCACAACTTGAAGAAAGAGTTCCTAGCTGGGTCTGCATCTGAGGGGAAAATTATTTTCTCAATTCTCTCTTCACGATGGCCCTATTCAAAGATCTTTACCACATACAGTATGACCTTAGTATGGAACCTAAGCTTGACCCTGCATTAATAATCTATAGCAGAGGTTCCCAAACTGTGAGGCGGGCCTCCCCTGGGGGGCGCGGAATAATTTTAGGGGAGGCGCGGAAGGTTGACGGGGGGGGGGGGCAAGGGGTCACGGAGGTGTCACTGTTTTCAGAGGGGAGGCCCACATTGATGGAGTTTGGGAACCCATGGTCTATAGTATACTATACAAGAGTGCTTAGTATGGAACCTAAGCTTGACCCTGCATTAATGATCTATAGTATACTATACAATAGTGCTGAAGTGGAGCTGTACCTTGACTGGGTAAAAGCCAGATATTGAATGGAACCATCAGGAAGAGGAGTCCTCCCAGCACAATGAATGGGATTTCATAACCAAATGCTTGATACAGCCATCCACCTATTGGTGGTCCCAGGATAAGGCCAAGACCAGTGAATATTTCCATACAACCCTGAACAAGTGGAGTATATTTTATGAAAATATGACACTGCCAATCAAAAGCGATTTTTCCTGGGATACACATTTAGGTCAGGAATACCAGAAGTATTGAGAATAAGCAGTCTCAACTCACCAGCACAGTAGCTATATTGTTAGGGAATACTTTAGCCAAGATGGCGAATGACGCTGTCATGGCAGCCGCAAAGCCAACTGCATTCACTGAACGAATGACGAAGCAGAGAACGATGAACTGTGTCCCGGCCTCGGCTCTGTCCAGTAGGCTGCATGAGGGGAAGCAGAGAGTCCAGTGTTGTGACGGCAAACCAGCAACCCAAACACACAATTAATCTTCATTATTGCACGAGAATGCTTGGTATGTACTAGTCAGTCATACGGCAGGCATAATGCTTCTTTAAAAGATCCGGTTTAACACAGCACCCCACATGTTTTTGTTGAGTGATCTGAAGCACATACATGGACTACAAGTTTTCCCACGTTTATTTGTGGTGCCATTTCGTCGCATAAGATCTGCTTCTGTTTTTGTGCAAGACTCATAGAGTCTACTATGTAGTTGATTGTCAGATTCCAGTGAGGGTTGGAAAGGGAGGGACATATTTAAAGCTGAATGAATGTATGATTTAAGATAACATTAGACTAGAAAGTTAATACTTCACAAACAATTTTCAGTCTTTTTTTTCTGGTGCTGTAACCAAGACTTACCCAAAAAGAATAGTGCAAATAGCCGAAACAAATATTCCCAAAATTATCATCAATTTTGCCCCAATCTGTACAATCTGGGAATAAAACAGAATAAGTGTAACAATCTGTAGAATGCAGGTTTCACAAACTGTGAGGCACTTCATGAGGATGGACTTACATATTTACCCAATAGTAATGATCCCACCAGAACACATAAGGCATACCATCCAAATATTAGGCCAATCACTGTTTGACTAACACCCTTCTCTTTTGCCTTGGGGAAAAACACAAACAAGTTACTGGTGTAGGCTGGCCATTAAAAATAACAACATGAAGGTATAGCTTTGCTTTAAGCTAGTATCCTAAATCATTAAACAGCTTGTCTTAGGACACACACACACAACAGATGAGCCATTCACATTCTGTCCTCTGTGTAATGGGACAGTGGTTGTAAACAACAGGCTGATATCATGTCCATGCTCTAGGGAATTCATATGATAATGATAATGCGCCCTGAAAAAATACCTCAAAAGGTTGTAGCATACAAGGAAAAGTTTCAGGCAAGTAATCTGAAGCCAATACTCTCTGACGCTGACCGGCTGACTTTTCACACGTATGACTTTCCTAACTAATTGGCAGCGACAAATGGAGAATACTGTAATGTCCTGATGTAAAGAGTGCATATTTGTGTACTGTAATGTCCTGATTTATAGAGTGCATATTTGTGCCTACCTCGTTTGGGAAAAACGGAGCTAACACAGAGTAGCATATCATAGAGCTGAAGTTGATAGATGACATTGCTATCATGGTTAGAATTTGTTGACGGGACAGTCGTTGACTGGGCTGCCCAGCGTCTGCAGAATGAAAACAAACATTGGAAGGTTACCGCGGCCTTTTAACCATTCGGCACAGCATACAGTATTTATGTTTATAAGCATATTACACCTCTGTTACGTTAGGCATAAATTATGCTAAATGTCAGAGAGGGTAAAAGCAGAGCGTGGTTATTTGACCTAAAATTACCGCAGTCGTAAAAACTGGCCAAAGAATTGCGCAAGTTGACATGAAAACGCTTGGCAATAGAATGCGTACAAACAACAGGAATAATCACAATAAATCTTTTTATTCTCCAGTATTTGGACAAATGTCACAAACCTGTCGACGAAATCTCGTTGGAGTCCATAATTCTGAAGTTTGGAAGTTCATAGATGGCAGATTAGCCCACGTCTGCTCTGTGCGTAAAATTGAATACCGGTAGTCCAAATGTAAATGGCGTTATGACATAACGGTTGAGCTTTATCTAGGCTACAATACGCAGCCTTCATGCAAGAAAGTTTCACATGCAGGTCTGTCACTCTCTGATACTCTAGGTCACTCTCTGAAAACTTTCGCAGTGTACACTATCGTCTTAAGACCGCCCACTTCGTAGACCTGCCTGACTACCCTGAGGGAAAGATTTAATTCGGGCCTGTTGTACAGTATGTTGGGCAAACGCCGGCCCACCTGTGGATCGCAATGACCTTATTTAATACTAAACGGATGATTTGGAGTAGGCCTGGATCAATTGTAGTACAAGTACATTGACAGTGTAGTGGTATTTGTATTGTATTGTATTAGGGGATAGTACAATTATATACATTATTTGTGGAATTTATTCCTGAGAGAACGGACACCTTTTCACACATTCATTTTGAGTAGCCCATCCCATAGAATTGATCCCAGTTTGACAATCATTGGGCTAGAAAATAGGCTTAATCTTTCTCTCTCTCTCTTTTTTTTAAGTTATACAGTACAGAAACAGGTGCATGGTGAGCACAGCAAGTGAGATGGGTGCATCATGATAAAGCAAGAAAATTCTTTTATTTGTAGTTAATGTCTTTATTTTATTTTCATTTATGTTCAGGTGACAATTATTCACACCATCATTCTTAATCATTCTGAAATAATTCTGAAATATACTTAAATGTGTCTGATCTGTCTACAAATATTTTGCAATATTTTACAATAGTCAAGCCACACAACACATGTAAGCCCCTCTCCTCCTGATCCAATCATCTATCTCAAAAGCCATCAGATAGCAAACACTATTGGCACTGTTTTTTTTGTTTGTTTGTTTTTTAACAGAAATTACACAAAATATAATTTAGTAACACAGCCTTAGGACCATCCACAACATATTTCCACATTAAACAACCATGGAGCTGTGGAGTGTATCCACTTTAACTCTCTTCACAAAAAAAATTAATAAAAATAAAAAAAACATTCAGTGCTCCTTTCAAAAACCACTGTTTAGCAACAAAAGCTTGAAGCTGTCAGGAGGTTAGCAAAACAATCACTATGATGAGTGGCTGATCAGCACCACTCAAGGTAGTTATCTGATGTGTTCATGCATTCGCCAACGTTTGGGAAACAAACTTTAAGCAGCAATCTCATGGTTACTGAATGTAAACATGTCTTTTATCCTAAAAAAATGACGTGTTAGGATAAAGTGCATACCATCTAAAGGCAAAAATGGCATAATGACATGCCCAAAATCTGAGTGACTTTTTTTAATGACACAAATAAGAGGGTATGCCAGTGGGATCACTTCACAGAAGTGATATTTAATATAATCAAAAATTTCCAGATGCAGAATCAAATTTTCCATGGTCTACATGGAGTGAGTGAATTACTTATGTAGCCAAAAGCAAACCATCGCTCACAATCATAGTCTGTTTTTTTTTTTTAACCTGAAGACTCTTTCTTGTAGCCATCAGGACAGGACATTCAAACACATTGAACCATTACATGCACATATCGCATATTTACCCGAGTTAGCACAAAGCCAGAAAACACCTTCATAAAATCAAAACATACTGTAGTATTAAATTTCAACAACAGAAACAGACAATAAATATCTATCTTCCTGATAAAGCCATAATACTGTTTTTATAAACTTGTGGGTCATGTTGAGGGATCCTTTTGCAGTATTACATTGCATGAATGAATAGTTAACTGTGAGTGTTCATGTGACATTTGTCTATATTTATGGATTATATGCGTTGTTGTTATTCTTTTAATAGGCTTAATTTTTAGGAGACTACAAGTTTGCGATCACCGGACTTTCCACTTTCTTTCAGGTTTATGCATAACATGAACAGCAACTCCTGTGGAATTCATAGGCATTAAACATTATTGGCCACAATGCACAATGAACAAGAAATCTCTTTGTGTCCATCCCAACGCTAGAACTTCTTCTTGAGAAAGGCTTCTTATTTGAGCCTCTGAGTGACGTTGGCCAAGGCAACAGCAAACGCCTGGACAGCTGAGAAAGGATACTGAAAGTCCAGGATGTAGGCGTTGCCATCAATTCTGCCAAACTGCATTACCTAAGTGGAGACAGAGGGGAGACATGAGTTCTTACATTAGAGAAGCATCAAAATACTTCTAGCAAGAGCAGGTAAAATAGTGTCAAAACAAAGAGATAACGTAAGTCATACAATTACGGACTTAACTTTAGAGTACTACAGAGTAGTTATCTCTGCTTTACTTTAACTAAACCTGCTGAATACATTGCAGCTTATACAAAGTAATTAAAATGAAAGGTGTTAAACATGACATCTCTTCATATATATAACAATAGAGATATATTTAACTTTGAAAACACTGACAAACAACAACAATAGCTGTATGTGCATAAGGAAAATGTGTTTGGAGAAAAGGGAAAAGTTTACCTGTCTCCCATCCAGTTCTATCTGAAAGTTTTTGGCTGACTCTTGAGTCACACGACCTCCAAAATCCAGCTGGTACACTTGTGTGGCCTCATTCCACAATGGCTGTTTATTAGCCATGACATAGACAAAGCCCTGGCTGCCGAGGCTGCGGTCCTCCCTCTCGTTGGCCTTCCGGCACTTGATCTCCTCCAGTTCGCTGGCCATGCGGAGGTTGCGCTTGCTCTTCCAGCCCTTTTTGCTGCTCTGGCTCTGGTTCATGAGCTCATCGCCGCTTATGAAGAGCTCCGGCTCGCTCTCCGAGCTGTCCTGGAACTCGTTGGTAGTCCTGCTCAGCTTCTTGCCCTTGTTCAGCGACTCCCTTTGCCCTTTTGGCTTCTTCTTCTCCCGGCCTCCCAGACGTGGGCTGGATATGAGGGAGTTAAAGTCTGAGAGCGCGCGGCCTTCTTTTTTACTGGACTTGCCCTCTGACACTGTGGGCATGTTGGCCTCCTCGGCCCGGCTGTCAAGCCTCTTACGGCTCTTCTTGAACCTGTCGGTGCCCTGGGGAACCGGGCTCTCACTAAGGGAAGCCTCTCGTTCCTGAAAACCATCACTTGCCTCTGCCAGGGCCTTTGACGTACTCTGGTGGTTGATGAGTTCAGCGGGTGGGGGAGGAGGTGGAGGAGGGAGAGGTGGTGGAGGAGGCAAAGGGGGTGGAGGAGGGGCTGGAGGTGGGGAGAGGATGGGCTTCTCCAAGACCTGCTGGGACTTGCCAGGTAAGGTACCAGTGGGATCTTGCATTGGAGGGCAGGGGTTGTAAGTGTTCCATGGGTGTAAAGCCATTGGATGCAATTGCAGGTTGCTGCAAGAACTAGCACCAGGATACATGGGAGGAAGTGGGCAACAGGCTATATTAGCAAGATTAGGTGGGTAGCCTGGAGGGAGAACCATGGAGGGATCTTGCACTGAGGTAACCATGTCATTAGGTGAGCAGGGCGGAGGTGGATTCTGTAAAGACTGGAGCTGTGGTCCAACATGGGGCCCCACTCCAGGGGGGAAGGGGGACAGGGAGATCTGGTAGCCTGGGAAAGTCATCGTGTTGGGGTTAGGGGGCAATTTGGTGGAGAGTACAAAAGGCAAACGGCTGACATCTAATTGTTGCGTTGGACTCAGGAGCAGAGGAGGCTTGTGGGGGCCTGCAGCACCACCCAGGAGGCTCTGCTCTTGGGGTAGCCATATCTGATCAGTGCAAGTGGGGTCCCACTGGTACGGTGGAGGGCGTTTCACTGTGAGGCTAACATCCCCTAGTGTTAAATGCCTTACGGACTTCTCCAAATGGCACTGCTGGTTGAAAGTCTCATCTTCAGTGAAGGCCGAGTTGACATACACAGTCCTGTCTCTGCTGTTGTCAACAGGGCTTAGAAGGTTGTAGGAGGACTGCGAGGCCAGGGAAGATGCACTTTTCGAGTGCACAATAATGGTGCTGTGTCCTGCACCTTTTCCTGGAGGAAAGTCTTGGCGCACAACAGTTCCCCCAGCGATCCCGCTGCTGTTGGTGCCTCCGCTGCTCACGCTTACGCTGGCAGTGCTGCTATTGCTGCTGCACTGTGTGCACGTGTACAGAGCGGTGGGAGCCCTTGGTTGATAGGAAAGAGTCAGTCCGCTGTTTACCTTGGTCTTTGTGGGCAGGGTGCGAGCTGTGTCCACCATTTGGGAGACCTTCAGAGCCACGTCCCTGCGGTCGCGACGCATCGTGGCGTGAATGAGGCTGCTGTCTATCCTCTGAGTAGGACTCCTTATGGTGTTAATCTGATTGGCTGGGTCAGGATATGGAGGCGGGTCTCCACTCGGAATTGTGTACCGAGGTACTGAGAGGCGACTAAGGGTTGCCGAACTGTAGGGAAGCTGTATCTTCTTGCCCTCGGATGACGTGACCCTGAGCGTGGCTGAACCCATGCCAGACATATTGTAGGAATTCTGGTTTCGTATCAGTCGCCTGCGAGGGCGGCAAACCTCCTCCACGTTCCCACTGCTGTCAAAGGTTGTGATCCTTTCATAGCCAAGAGGAGTAGGGTACTGCAGCCCTACCGGGTGCAGGGAGAACTCATCCTTGCTCAGGCAGGGCTCTGTAGCCAATGCAGTGGCACCATCACTAGTAGCAATGAGGGTTGGAGGGGCAGTAGATGGAGGTGGCGGGGGTGCAGACACAACAGTACCTGGGTACGGCGGCGGTGGGTTCACCTTCCTCATCTGCATCTCCAGAGACACGTCGCTTTCGATGAACGACTGTGGGCGTGAGGAGCTTGTCCGCAAGGTAAGCGTGGGCGGCTGCTCCACTCGGTCAGGCACTTGGTCTGACATCTGGGGCATGGGGGGCAACATCTGCAGCTGATGAAGAGGGATGGTGGGGTAGCCAGTGGGCGGTGGCGGCAGGGTGATCTGCAGCTTCAGCTGTTGCTGCATCTGCTGGTGCTGCCTCTGCAGCTGTTGGTGCTGCTGCTGGATCTGCTGATGCTGCTGCTGAAGCTGCTGCTGCTGTTGCCGCATCTCTTGGATCTGCTGCCGGATCTGCTGCTGCTGCTGTTGCATCTGCTGCTGCTGCTGCTGCATCTGCTCGTGCTGCATCTGGATCTGTTGCTGCTGCTGTTGGAGCTGATGCTGATGCTGATGCTGATGCTGCACGTGCTGCGGGTGTTGGATCTGCGGATGTGTTGGATGCTGCTGCGGATGCTGCTGCTGCTGCATCTGCTGATGCTGGACTTGTTGCTGATGTTGCTGTTGTTGGTGGTGGACCTGTAGCTGATGCTGCTGCTGTTGGTGTTGCAGCTGCTGCTGATGGTGCTGCTGTTGTTGGATTTGCTGTTGGAGGTGCAAGTGTTGTTGCTGAATTTGTTGTTGGTGTTGTTGTAGTTGTTGTGGGAGTGTCTGTGGATGCTGTTGTTGCAGCTGCTGCTGATGTTGTTGTAATTGCTGTTGTTGATGTTGTAGCTGCTGTTGTTGATGTTGCAGCTGCTGATGTTGATGTTGTAGCTGTTGTTGCTGCTGTTGAATTTGCTGTTGGTGTTGCTGCTGAGCCTGTTGTTGATGTTGGTGTTGCAGTTTCAGAGTCTGCACCTGTTGCTGCTGTTTGGACTGCTGACTATGATGGTCCTGCTGACGCTGTTGATGACTTTGCTGTGGTAGGTGATGTGGAGGTGGTGGGAGAGTCCCAGTCAACAGAGAACTCATCTCCAGACCACTGAACATTGCCTGGCTAGCATTGGAGTAGCGTGTAGGCAGAGTGTGTGACGTCATGACTGCCTCCTGGCTGTGGGCTGGGGCTGGAACGCTGGCAGCTGCAGCCACTGCAGCGGCAGCTGAGGCTGTGGCTGTCGGATTGGTCAAAACATCCAGCTGAATATTCTGATTGGCCAGAAGAGATTGGACGAGGCCAATACTCTGTGTTGGGGACATGGCTTGGGCAGGGCTGTGAATTGGGGCGATGGGTATGTTAACCGTGCAAGGAGGGTTGTCTCCCGTTACTTCAGATGGTCCCATGACTTGAATAAAAAAAGAGAAGTCTGAGTCTGAGTCTGAGATTAGACAAGAGTAGATCTACACAAATTCAAATGGAGGAGTTAAAATGGGATTATTAATATGATCTAAGTGAGCATACCTGGCAGATCATCCTCATCCTCACTGAAGACATTTGGGTTGAACACTGGAAGGCTCATGAAATCCAGGGAGATTTTACGCACTTCTGGGAGATAGATGGTCATCTGCCTTGGTTGTAGGTGAAGCAGACTTGTCTTGTAGATAACTGCAATGGAAATAGATTTGCATTATAGTAGATGGTAGATATAGTAAACAGTTATTAAATGTTTGTTGTTCTGATTAGAGCAAAGTATTATTTCCTGAACAGCTAACATAAAATTTCGCATCTTATCTCATTTCTTACCGGCACCCAAATTGGCTGGCAAAAACGCTGCAAGTCCCACAATTTTAAATTTGGTTCCCCAAATATTGGATGTAACTTGAGCCAGATAATTATGCTGTGGATAAAGTAAATTGAAATATGCATGAGCTCGTATTAAAAAAAAGTAACATGAGGAAAGAACTGCTGAGCTGGTACATTTGGAAAAACCTACACTACCTCACTGATGCTGTCCATGGTGAATTCTCTTCGTGTGAGACTGGGGGATCGAATAGGTGGTTTCTTTGGTAGTCTTGGGGACCTTGACATCTCCTGGGCAAGTTTTGGAGATTTCCTAGATTCCATATTTATTCTGTTGAAACAGTTGAAACATCAAGGCTTAACATGCATCCAATATCAAAGACTCTGTCTGTAAAGCGCTGTAAAGCAAGCTATCCAAGTCCTCAACATCCTCATACCAAAACACCCCTTCAAACACACACTTATAATGTCCTTCTGTATACAGTAAATCACTATATAATAGTATTAGTATATTGCTTTTGTTGCTATATTACTTTATTACTTCTCTACTACGATTATTTTACTATATGTGACTGAATCACACATAGTAAATCACAACAGAATCTAAGTTGTAAATGTAGTTGTGGATCTGAAAATCACCACAAGCTCACATGCCCTAAATGTGTAATGTAAGATCTGCGTTTACATGACATCCCTAGTCGTATTTTCATTTAGTTGAGTATCATAGAAGTCTTCTTGTCAGATTAAAGTACCTTGGGAGCTTTGGAGATCTGTTTCCTCTGGACAGTTTGGGTGATTTCCTTCCACCCCACTCATCACTGAGCTCTATGTCACTGGAGTCAGAGCAGTTACAGCTGTCCGTCATGTAGGATGACATCATACTATTTACACACACCTCGTCTTTCATCACACACAAAAACAAAAAATACTAAATTCAACAAGCAATCTCTTATGTACAGTACAGTAGACTTCACAACATGTCCATCACAACACACATTAAATTACTAAATGACTCTCTGAGATTACTGAAAATACTTTCTTACCTCAGTGAGAATATTTGAACCCTTCCAACGAAGAACCATATAAGTCCATATTTCAAAATTAAGAATACAAACATTTTAACACTATATAAAATGGTAGTAAACCAATCTGAAATGAAAACCAGACTGAAACCAGATATTATTGAAAAGTGCCTCAATAATATCTAATTAAACAATTTTGGTTTTAGACTGGTTTACTACCAGTTTATATGTGTTAAAATATTTGTATTAAAAATTTTGAGAAATGGACTAATATGGTCCTTCGTTGCAAGGCCTCATTTATAAAATATGTCATGTGTCGCAAACAGTACTGCATGTCCACACCTAAAAAACTATTTTGTTTTGTAGAGTGACTATTCTGCAGAGCGATCCAAGTTGCAAGTTACTATATTTATTCCCATACCCACCTGCTTTGCTGTCCACTTTTGGGTCCATGATGACAAACTCAGGACGGAGTTTGCTGATGCGGCGTCCTTTCAGTATGGGTACCAGTCCTCCCAGGTGCTCCAGGTACAGGGTGTAGCAGGGTCCTCCTGCCTCGGGGTTGTCCTCCGCACGCTTCATGGTGCAGTGGAGCCTCTCGTTCCCTGCTGTAGGGTAGCTGACAAAGTCACGTATGTTGTTTGGATCTGGAATTGGTGGCTACAATAAAAAAAATACAAACAAATAAAATTAGTTAGGAATTTGCTCTGAGGAAGGCCACAGTGGCTGAAACATGTTGGCATGTTTTCAATTTTCTTTGAAAAAAAAAATCTCACGTTTCTTCTTAACCACATTGTGATTACAGTAAAACTGTTGATACGGAGGTGGTGTTCAAGGATAGATTCTAATGTGATCTTTATTTATTTAACTACATCTGAGTCTGCTCAGTATTCTCTCTTCCGTTTCAAAACCACAGTGTTCTCACAACTTGGCTGTTTTTAATGGATAGCCAAGTTTAAACTTTTGACTTAAGACAGAGACTTTTTACATTTGTATTCCTTGTTAGTGCCTCAGTGTTACTTTCTATTTGTAAAGTACAATTATTCTTCTTTGCTTATCACATACAGTACTTAGACTATTATGAGGAGAGTATACGTCATGGCGTATGGTCTATCACATGATGAACAGAATGAAAACCCAGAAAATTCGGACACAAACCCAGTTTGAAGGACCCATATTAATCCTACCTTGATGGTGGGAATAAAGGCAGAGGTGACGTAGGAGCAGAGCAACGAGGGCATGTTCAGTTTGCCCACATCTTTCTCCTCCCGCAGGGCGCTGGCAATACCCTGCTGGCATAAGAGCTGCAGGCTGGCCACCCGGTGCTCCACACGCACCACGTACAGCGCCGGCCCGCACGCTAGGAAAAGGCGCGAATCCCTGTGTCCCCAGCAGATGGTGCTGATAGGCCTCTGTGGCGGGCACAACAAAAGGCTTGTCAACTACTGTCAACGTTGGCCCACGCAAAAGATGATATGAACAGCAGAGAACGAGATGAGTTGTCATGATCAGAGGCTTTGAGCCTTGGCAACAACAACTGATAGGGTGAAGGTTTTGTAAACAGTAACAGCATTTATAATAATAAATAATGTGCCATCTGAAGCCCAGAATGTTCCAGCAGCTCCCTTCATTTTAATGTTTGTGAATCTGGTCTGCAAAAAAGATAAAATATACAAATACAATACTAATCAACTACCTATGAATCCAAACGGATAGCAACTTAGTTGGTTGTCAATGGGAAATATGGGAATCGTTGGGAAATAGATCCCAGGACAGATCACCTGTGCTGGAGTCTCCAGGGTGTAGATGTGTTCTCCTTGGACGTTGTAGAACTTGACGAGGGCGTTGCGGGTGACGGGTGCACAGGCAGAGGCAGAGGGAAGGTTCTGACGCTCCATCCCCGCCACAGCCAGGAGGTCCCCCTGTGAACACCACTGGACTGCCACATCTGCAACACACACACACACACACACACACACACACACACACACACACACACACACACACACACACATTAAGTACACAACACCCACAGCACCCATACAGTAATAACTGCAGTAATGATAAACGATAAAGCCTCGTGTGACCAAGGCATGTCAGATTACTGAAATGCATTATGCAGATGGTACAGTACTTGAGCTTTGGGGTACAAGTAAAAATGCAGGTTTATTGTAGACTTTCAATCACACAGATATAGCTCAAATAACCAGCCATCAAAGATACAGTGAAAACTGTGATAAATTAAATAAATAAATAATAAATTCCTTGTATCAGACTTGTACTTGAGAATTAATTTCTTGATTTTTTGCAGCACCTGCTGACAAAGGCCTGTTTACCTTTCAGTCCTGAGCGGATGATATGAGGTGAGAGGTCATCGTAGTTGTTCATTAAACTAATATCTCCAGATATGAAGCTTACAGTCAGAAGAGGTTTCAGATTACGCACTTCAAGATAATAATAAAAAAAAGATAAGAATTTCCGTTAGGCCATAATAGAGTACCAACTGCAAGCAAATAAGATAACCAAACAAGATTAATATTTCAACCATGTATCTCAGAAGACGGAAGATGGATGTTCTTCTTCTCTACCTTGAGCTGGGGCGTTGTCATCTGTGTCTGTGTCACTCTCTGTACTGTCCTCCACAAGGAAGTCTGGGCAGTTCCAGGACATGCTCACAATGCCATCCGACTCATGCAGGAGGACGTGGGCCAGCATCCTCCCGTGGCAGTCCATCACAATGACCTGGCCATCCGCAGTTCCAAACAAAACCTGCCAATGTAAACAGGGAGTCCAGTCATATGCACTGACACTGTCGCTGCTATAAGGGCCTCTTCTGTATGCTTACGCTTCCCCACTTATGACTTATGAGTCAGATCAGGAGCAGAAAAGGAAGGAGATTTTTTTGTTTGTTAGATTACTGGGAATTGTTTGTGAGATTGTTTGCATGTAGCCGGTGGAGGTCCGCACCGCACACGGGTCTCGAACCCGCCACCCCGCAAGCTACAAACTCCCAGCGTGGGAGTGGAACGCTCTAACCAACTGAGCTAAAAGCCCGAGCTTCTAACTCAGCGTGTTAGAAGCGCCCATGGAATTGGGTGATGAGGATTTACACACTACTGCCGAGCTAGCCACGCTAGCTGGCCTCCGTTACACTCACCCTCCAAATCCTCACTCCCATCCGGGTCACGGCACCAATGTAGCCGGTGGCGGTCCGCACCGCACACGGGTCTCGAACCCGCCACCCCGCAAGCTATAAACTCCCAGCGTGGGAGTGGAACGCTCTAACCAACTGAGCTAAAAGCCTGAGCTTCTAACTCAGCGTGTTAGAAGCGCCCATGGAATTGGGTGATGAGGATTTACAGACTACCGCCGAGCTAGCCGCGCTAGCTGGCCTCCGTTACATGAGGTTACTGGAAACATTTTAGTTTTTTTTTCAGTAAGGTTATATATAACACTTTCAAATTCAATTATATATATATCGACTACAAAATGGCTACACATACTATGATGAGGAATGTCTACAAAATGGCTACACGTACTATGAGGAGGAATGTCTCCCAACCCAATGCCTATCTCTCCAATACCTGCTGATCATCCGGGGTCCATATTCCACAGGTGATCTGACTCTCCAGGTTGATCTCAGACGACCAGTGCCTCTGCCCACTAACAGATCCCACCAGAACAAACCCGTCACGGTAGGCAATGAGAGCCTGGGTGCCATCATGAGACCAGGTGAAGTCACTCACCTAAGAGACACAGCACAAGGAACAGAAAAGGTCACTTCATTCAACGAGAGCTTGAGGTAATATTTTGTTTCTTATTTAAGGTGCAGTGTTATTTCTTATGTAGATAGGTGCCTATATAGAATGTATGTGTATTGTAGTCTTTATTGTCTATGTAGTTCTAATGTATTCTACTGAACGTCTACATGTATACTACCGAAAATTCCTTGCATATCCAAGCAAACTTGGCTAATAAATTGATTCTGCTTCTGATGGCATGCATTTGTGCACTTATATCACGTCACAAATTAACTTTGTTTGCATTTGACTATTATTGCTAGCTTATCTAGCTTTCTATTTCATTGTGTCAGTGTAGTAAACTGCATTCTGAAGAGAGTACTGTCTCTGGTATATGGAACTTATGAGACGGTCATGTTGCGATGAGCTATGACAGAACAGCTTTGCTGATGAATGCATTGTTACTCACTTGGGCACCGCGATCATTGACCAACTCCACAGACCATCTGCCCTCATACTGAATCCACACAAAAATTCCTCCCTCCATGTCACATGTCGCCAGCTTCTGAAATGGTTCATTCCAACGCACCAGGACAACCTGTGAATGGATGGTACTGTAAGTCTCAGTGAGAAATCTGGAACAGCACAGAAAACCTAACATTTTGTTGTTAATATAGACTATATAACTAAGATTGGCATAATTTGGAGGTATTATATATTTTGACATAATTTTGACAACAGTGATTTCCAATGTTTTTGTAGAATTCTTAATAATTCTGATGATAAAATCATGACAAAGATGACACAAAATACTTCATATACTTAATACTTATACTTAAAATAGTCTGGATCTGTTCTTATCTTGAACATACTGTATTACAAGGAAATGAAGACCCTCAAAGGGACCAATGTCATCATTCTCTTCTTAAAGTATGAGTAACCATCTATATTATCTGCCACTACTGCACTGTTAAATCTAAACCGTTTAGCTACCTCGCTGTTGTGGCCACGCAGGTTAAAGTTGATTCTTTGTGGGGTGCTCCTGTCTCGCCGGCAGTGACTGGAGGTGAAGGTCACCCCCACCACGCCCCTTCCATTCCCCGTGGCCAGCCATCCCTCCTCGTAGTAGCGCCTCCTGCAGACCGGCTTCTCCTTCTCGCTCTTGGGCACGCGGCCCTTCCAGGAGAGGCACAGGATGTTCGAGTCGCTGCAGAGGGTGGGACCGTGCTCCACCGCGGCCAGCATCCCTACTGAGTGACCAGGCTTCCGAGGGGAAGAGTCAGAACAAAACATGGCCAGAGGTTAGGGTCCGTTTCACCCATATTGTTTAGATCACTCTGCTTCATTCATATTGTTTGTATCAGTCGGCCCTACTTAGTTTTTCAATTTTTTTGTAATTGTTGTGCACTCTGCCATGTTATTTTTGTGCTTCCTGGTCCAACAATTGTTACAACAAGAATGGTAATAAAATATAATTGCAAGCTATACACAGTTCTTGAGAAACAAATACTGGCAGAATAGGCAACCAAATCAGAAGTTGAAATTGGATATTTTGCCTCCAATATTACCGTGGGGTCAATTAGTGATGTTTTTCATGTCTCTGCTGTTCTGATATTCCTAGTCTGAACATCTGCTACACATGATTAAATACCAAAGTGGCAATAGCTACTCACTTCATAGCTCCTGGACATCATTAGACAGAATTTCGTCTTTGAAGAAGGGCTCCATTTTGAAATTTAGATGGAATGCGGCAGAGGCTGATTTCCAGAATTTCAGATGTGAGCACAAGTAGCAAGCTGGGGGAACATCAGGCCATCACACTGCAAAGCAAGATTACACGTGGTCAAATTAATTTCATTTGTGAGATCAGGGTCAGGGTTAGTACAGTTTAATCTTTGGATGTCAGTAACTGCAGGCATCACAACTCTCTAGGTTTGCTTAAACATATCATCTTAACAGGACATCAAATAATAACTTGTATCCTAATTCCACAGAACAAGAACGCTTTGCTTCCATTTAAAAATATTTTATTTTATTTCCTCCAAAGTCGAACAGGTTAAAGCAAAACAAAATCGAATGCATTTTATTCACAGCAAAAAATAATGTGGAAAAGAGTGACAATGACAAATGAAAAGAAATGCACATATACAAGCAAAATGAATGTGTGACAGACATGAAATGAGTCAAGGACATGAAATATAATATTTTTTATAATATATTATATAATTGCACCAAACACAAACTGAGAGTCATTGAGATGGAATAATCTTAAGACTGAGAATAAGCAATGTATTGGATAACATACAGTATGTACATGGATCTAATGTTCTTCCTCTTTCACTAAGACTTTACAAAGGATTTATTGCATTATCTTCAGAGATAATCTAATAGGTTTCACATGAAAGCAGACCTCTAAAAGACAAACCATGTTTACAGTACAGGAAAATCAAATAGGCCTAACCCAATGTAAAAGATGAAAGGGATGCTGGGCCACATCTCCATATGTTTGTGCAGGTACATGTCCTGATTACTCTATACCTACTGACACGTTTGCAGCTGTAACTGCGAATTTCTCCACTGACAGACAGAAATCTTAGTACTGCCAAGGTTCATGAATGTCCAGTGTCGGCTCGAGATATTACTAACCTTGTTCTGTGGTCCTAGTACATGACAGTGTATGTGTGCTGTAACAGCCAGGTACATATCAAGGTGCCATCATTATGGAAGAGATGGACTCAGATAGGGTAAATGCACTCCATTCACCACTCAGTCGATGGATGTTGTCTACCAAATGTACTTGTGGTAAATGTGTGCATAAAACCATATCATATATGTAGACTAATTGTAATCTGCAAAGGAAGTCTAGTAGCCTAGTGAATAGGCATGGTTCCACCTGATGTTCGGATTCTGGCTTGATGAATCTGTCCATCAGGTGGATGGCCAAGAATGGATGTCCAGGTTTTCTGGATGACTTCAATGCGAACCCAGGTCACAATTAATATCGAAATGGAAGCATGATGTAGGGTGTTAAAAAATGTTTTACTGACAGAAAAATATGTCAAGCGACAATAAGGCTGAACAGGGAGTCTCCTAAACAGTCTACGATTTCTTAAGACTTGACATTGGTCTGATCTGACGTCACGGGACGTGCAGGGGAAAAAAATACAGCTGTTTTTATGTAAGTCCATACATGCAAACATTTCGGAGAAGGTGCAATTATAAAAAAACAGATAGAGACAGGCTCTCGAGGTTTGTGGAATTAGTGAGCTAATGAACTCGAATGATGTGGCCTCCGTATCTTGGGGGGGTGGGGGGGAGACTATCTGAACTGTCGTCGTGGCAACAAGAGCCATGATTATTCAACTAAAATGATCCTGTTTTAAAATACATCTGTATCTCTAACTTTCTTTTCGACATTTAAAATAATTTGTTTCATAACAGCACCGCCTACCATATCGACATCTAGAATTAGGTAATCGGTCCATATCCAGAATTCGTTTCCAGGCTGGAAAACTGATACATTCGACGAATTAATTGAGTGAAATGATAAGACATGTTAATTACACATAATTCAGTTTCTACAAATCATTCACAATGACTGACGTGTGCCGCGCAAAGATCGATAATTACCCATCCCGTAGTATGTCCATCCTTGCGCATTCCAGTAAGTGAAAAGAACGGTGCAGGCCAAAACAGATGTTAAAACACTATTATAACGACGCCAAACTGGTTTAGATAGGAGATAATCCTGCTGGCAATTCTGCGATTAAGCCAGCAAACTCACCTCTGTCAGCTCGCACTTGGTGCGCCTTCGAAGGATGTTGCCGCATGCGTACAAAAATCCTCCTGTAACGAGGGCGAAAATCTCCATCAATTATGTGGAGCGTTGTCGCAATGTACACGAACCGTAGGGGGATTTTAAAAAATTGTATTGGCAACCTCAACTCTGACGGAACCCGTTTACGTCACGTGGCGAACGACCCTATCCAGTGGGTAGATTCTCCGTGCCTCACTGCGGCGCGACAGCTCCAGCTCACGCGCCACCTGCCTCCATCATATTCGCATTTCACATGACATATCATGTCAAAAGTTTGTGATGGTGGCTCAACAGTTAAGGCCATTATCATGTGATTATCAGTATGGGCATATGGTACCACACTGTATTAGTCCATGGCTCATTTTGGCAGTGAGCTAACCAAATGGGGATCTGTGGAACTGCAATAATAGCCACAAATGTAGGAACGTATGACAAAGTCAAGTTCCATCATGAGGAAATTCACAGCCTGTTGCATTATTTGGGTTTTAGGTTCACTTTGCATGCTTAGTAGGCAACTGTCTAGTTATACACGCGCAGAGAGGCGCAGATTATTCTCACACAATCATGTCAAGGCTTTAAAACATGCAGTATACCTAAATGATGAGACTAAATTAGTCATTTTACTATTCAGGTCAACTTTTGGATCAATCTGCCATGTCCACAACTAAATCAAATTACATGATGAGGTAACATAGTCTACCATATACTGTACAGTCAAAAAAAAATAAAAATAAAAGTTTTGTTGCAACATGAAATTTGGTAGATCCTGTAGTGTGCAGTTGTTTCCTCAGATCAGTCTGAACATGCATACAGTGTTTTTTATAAAATGTTCATTTTGCCAATCACAGAGTCAAGTCTCTGTCTCTTGGAAGGCATTGATGACGCTGTCGTATGCAGGCGGGGGTGTTTGGGTGGGCAGATATCCTCTGAGCCCATTGCCTCCAAGCCAGAATGACTGGCGCTTGTTCCCGGAGTTCGGAAGCAGGCTCTCTTCGTTGGTTGAGGGGGACTCGATATCCTGAGTGCATGGGGAGGACGGAGGACTGTTAGCCACGAGAGACCCACCCTTCCCTGGTGGGTGGAAAGTGGAAGCCTTGAAGGGCATCTTGCGGCCAAGCACCTCATCCGTGTCCAAAGAGGCCTGTCGCCGGGCATTTAAATGGGTAGAGGCATTGCTGTTGTCTACCAGATGTTGGAAGCCATGGCTTCTGTATAGACCCATACGGTTGTGGGCACGGGAGCTTTTTTTCCGCTTGGTGGGTTTGGTGATCACCGCCGAGGCTCTGTGTCTGGACAGCCATGTGAGGAGGACGAAGATGAACACACCGATCAGGAGCCCCACCAGCATTGACAGACAGAAGGCCAAGATCACACTCTCTGTGACAAAGAGAAACAGAAAACAGAAAACTTTACCAAATATTACCTAAAAGGCTGTAGTTGACTATGATTGTGATGAGTAACAACAACTCTATTCTATTTATATTCATGTCTCAGCACCAAGACTGCATTATGTGAAAATACATAGCTAACACAGTGGTGACCACAGCTTTAAATGGAACCAGAAGAAAAACTTCCCTTTCTTTTGGAAAAAAAAAACCTATCTAATTCTACAATGTCAAAAAACTATCCTTACAGTAATATTGTAATTTCTGAGACAGGTCATAGGATGAATTCATAAAGCCATCCATAAAATGAACCAAGTCATGATTGTTGATACTGTTGAACTTATTGTTGAACTTTCCCTGTATCCCTGTATCAGTGTAGCCTATAGGGTATAGAATATTCTGCTCTGAAGCTTGGAATATTGCCTTACCAATGCCAAACGAGTCGAGAATCTGCAGAATAGGGTGAGTCTCGTTAGCAGCCATATTCCCCAAACGCCAGCTGGGATCAGGAGGGCAAAACAGCAGGCAGAGCAGCCACCCTGACTGCTCGACGCTCTCTGTTCCCAACACCAGGAGTGGCTGTGGAGGCTTTTTTTCTTGCTTACCAAAACGGAAACTTTTTCCGTCATGTTTCCTGACAGTTTTCCCGCTTTTAAAATTAGCATGTGCTGGTCTTATCTGTGGGGACCACAGGCTCTGGGAAACAGAGGCCTTTTCCTCTTGCATCATTTCCTCCATTTCACTCGATACACAACAATGGCTCTGTGCCCTTATTATATTCACACAAGTTAAGATAATGGTCTCTGGAGAGAGGCCCTGTTCCTTTCTTCTTTAGCAATATCTTGAGGGGTTGGTGAATCACCATGAAAAGAAATTGTGGGACGGAAGAGGAGAGGCTGTTTTTACTGTCTTTAAAATGTCACATTTTCACACATTTCTCCAGTGCGAGATGAGTTGAGAGCGCTTTGATAAAACACAGACTGAAAGAGCCTGAGGCCAATGGCGCATCTTTAGTTTATCAAGTAGGTTTAGGTCCCACTCTGTTTCAGCTGTTTCCTTCAATTGTCTCCCCTCTCCGGCCCGAAGTCCCCCTCCCTCCAAAAGCTGTGTGCGCCACTTAGGATTGGCGGCGTGAGAGACAACTACTCCTTTCAGATAACTTCTGGTTGATCTTTAGGACATCCTCAATATCCAGCGAAAAATAAAGTAGGCCTACAATACCTCTAGATGGCGATATAGACCAACAGAAACTCGCCTTGCAGCATCAATGCTGGCGTCGGTATGGCTATATAATGACATAGGGTTGGGCTACTTGTTCATCAACAATTTGGTGTTAAAATGAACGGTCTAATTAACTGAGTAAGCTAGTCCAAGGCTGCTTGGCTGATCACTGCACATAATAAAGGTGAAGGCTACACTAGAAACGTTTCAGGGACATTAGACAGCTCACGACCAATAGGCTATGATGAGCGTGCTATAACTAAACCACAATCATGTCTTCAGAATGTAACCATGCTGACAACATTGTAACCACAGATAATACACACGGATTGTAACCACCTTCCTCTGAAGTACTTTCAAAAGTTGATACTTTGAGGCAGTGCACTTCGCGGGGAGGCGACGGGCGCTATTGGCTGGGGCAACAATGTTTGACTGTCTCCACTAGCAACGAAAGTAACACACGCGCTTCCTCCTCTTTGGGGGTTCCGCATCCGATATTTCATCTGCAGTGGTAGGCTAGATCAGCCTATACCAATCTTCAAAAAGTGCCTCCCTAAACGGGTATTTGGATTGGCGGTAATCATACAGATTACAGACCTGATCGAAGAGACGATGCACAAGGCAGGTAGGCAGCAGCTGGAGCGATTATGAGCACCTGCCACTTTCGCTTCCTGCTCATTTCATAAGTTACCCTACTTGTCAATTGTAACTTTCATCCACTTTTTAAACTTGTATCAAGTAGCTTATAGCCTACCATAGGGTAGTCTAATCAGTATTTTGAAATGAAATGTACAGTTGCTTGAAAGTTGTTTAAACTTGTTAATCTAATTTGCAATGTTTTAATCAAATTGTAACGTCCATTGGTAGGCCTATGTGTTTCTGCATCTACAGGCAAGATACTAAAAAAGGACTCCTTCTTTTGCTTTGCAGTGGACCAAGCTAGAGAGAAGGGCTTCTATTGGATAACAGAGGTGACCAACGCTGCATGAAAACTGTACTCTGATTGGCAGTCCTCTTTCACAGCAAATCAAGCATCTCTGGTCTGTGTGCAGTAGAGAGAGGGAGAGAGTGCAAGAGAGAGAGAGAGAGACAGAGAGAGAGAGAGAGAGAGACAGAGAGGGAGGGAGGGAAGTGTGTATACGCAAGCAGGGCAGTGGGGAATGCCCTACTGATAGAGAGCACTGCTGTCCTGACTGCATCAGGAGTCTGCTCCAGTGATCTGTCCCAGAGATCCGAGTGCCCTACGGGGGCTCTGCCGCTGGACGTCATGGCTTCTCCGGGGCTGTTCGGTCGGTCCGGCAAAGACATCATGAATCTGATGCAGAGACTGCAAGGTAGGTGCTTCTCCTCTTTCCTGCTGCATCCGCTGTCCTGTCTTGTCCTGTCTGGGCTGGGAGATTTTTTTGCTGATTCAGGGTGTCCTCGTCTGAAGTTTGTCACCTTCTGCTTGTTGCTTCTATTATGCTGCATTTATGTACTGTTAAGCATCACTTTCTCTCTCCCTTTACCTTCACTCTGTCTCTTTTGACTTGTGTTGAACATTCTTCTCCTTACGCTACTCCTCAACTATCTTTATTTCTGACGCACACACACACACACACACACACACACACACACACACACACACACACACACACACAAGCACGCACATGAACACACACACACACACACACACACACTCATGAAATATTCATTAATCCATTTGAGGCATACCATCAAACTCTACTAATGCATGCTATCATTCTTGATGTCCGTAAACCTGGCTTTACTCCCATAGCAATAACCCACTGGTATTACTATGCACTACCCGTCCTACACACCTTAAAAGTAACCTTGTGTAAAAAGAATTGTAGTCATAACACAGAGTCCTATCTGACCCTTTGCTCGTAAAGGTCCCTGTATGAGCAGTGTGGGATGCTGCTGCTGCTGCTGTTACTGGTGCTGCTGCTGCTGCCGTGGGCTTTGTTTAAAGGAGTCTCCTCTCCAGTAACTCCAGCTCTCTGCACTGCACCACTGTAGTATAGGAGCTGCCAGCACTCTCGCTCTTCCTCTCCTTTCTCATCTCTCTCACTCTATCTCTCTCTCTGTTTCTCTCTCTCTCTCTATCTCTGTCTCTGCCCCTTCATTCTCTGTGCTCTGCTTTCCTCCCATCTCCCACCTTCCTTCTTCTTCTGCTCTCCTATCTCCTCTTCCTACCCTTCCTCCCTTTCTTTCTCACTCTTCCTCTTTTCCTGTCTGTTACTGCCTGTCTCTATGTCTCTCTAGCCCATCTATCTTCTCTCCTGTCCTCTGTGTAATCTTGCTCTCCTTTCTGCTCTCCTCCACTGGTCATTTCCTATCAGAGCTTTCTACACACTCTCCTTTCTCAATTCCAGACGTTGCTTGTCTTCATTCATGCAACGTCTGTGTCTCTGTCTATCATCAGGCTCCTCACTGCTCCCTGTGGGGAGTAAGCAGCTATCTCTAATGTGTTGGCTGATTGAATTAAGACACAGCCAAGGGGATAGATCACAGGAATGCCCCATAAGAAATATTATGGTAACACCATAAAGGCTTTTTTGTTGACCACTGTTGAGCACAGTTCTCGAGCCATTCAATTACCTTCCAAGAATAGGCTACATCTGAAAGGCCTCTGTGTGGGCCTTTAAGAAAGTGCTGGTGCAATCTGTTACCACTATGGAGCCACGTGTTGCTCTCCGCTAGACTCCTCTGCCTGGAGGGGAAGAGGCGAAGATAAGGTTTTTCTTCACAGTCTGTGGTTGCCATGGCATTGCAAGCTCACTTCCTCAGCCCCTCCCTGTCTTGGTGAAATGCTGAAGGGCCCAAATTCATCTAGTTTCAGTTCACTGTTACTATCTTGACTGTATGGTGCTGATATAACATACTGTAATACCTGTCTAGCTTTTATGTGTTAGTTACCTTCTTCAGATGGAAGCCATAAAATGGCATAATTTACACACAGGCCTGCTCAACACTGAATACAAAGCAGACCTGCTCACTCTCACCTGGATCACAGCGTAAAACATCACTATGTGTAGCTACTCTCTCTCACACACACACTCTCTCACACTCTCTCTCTCACTCTTCCACTTGTCTCTGTCTCTTTGTCTTTTATTTCCTAGTACCTCAATTTCCTCTCTTGGACGACTACCTCAGGTAGACAGGTTCTGTGTCATGGTGTTGTTCTTGTTTCAGTGTTTTGTTCTGTGTGGGTGTGCTTTGGCATGTTCAAGTATCCTTGAAATGTGAGTGAAATGCTAGACTTACATGTTAGCATGTGAATCCGCTGTTGAGCTTGTTCCATACATTTAAAACACAACAGCCCCTAACAACCATCAGTAACCCGTCTACTACCACTCCCTCAAATGTTACAAGGGATTTCCCCCTCATTAGAATGGATGGAAACATCACTAATAGCTGTCAAGAGGCTGAAATGTGACGTCAAAACACACGTATATTGATGGTGTTCTTTTCCTGTTTCAAACCCATTCAACTTGACCTTTACCAGTCTGTCAGGGCACATTAGCATCATGCTAACAACAAGAATCAGTGTAAAATTATATATTAATCTGGTGAATTAGTTTGAGACAGACCCTATTAGTCCTTCTTTGCCTCAGTAGTATTTCTGACAAGAGGTGAGCATTTAACGGACAGCAGGCAGCTAAACCTGATCTGGTGGTTGACCTTGGGGAAAAGACAGATCAATGGCAAGCACTCAGGTTCAGCCTCAGTTTGATTCAAAGCCATTGCAGCTTTACTATTTGAAAGGCTTAAATGAAGTTAGGGACTTCTGTGTTTAAGTATGATCACATTTTCTGACTTACCACATTAGTCATGACCTGTTAGTGGTCATTATAACAACAGTACAGAAGGTTGTGCACTAAACTATGTTTCAAGGGTGGAATTGAAATAGAAGTGTATTCTTCTAAGATCTTAGTTTGCATTGAGAATGAAATGTGATGTGAATACAAAATGAATGTGTATTAGTAGCCCCATTTAGGCCTATACTTTGGTCCAAACTTGGTGTATGAAGCACAACGAAGAATAGCTGAATGTAATAGGTTGGCATGATTCAGAAACCAGAACACGCAACACGCAAACCATTCACCACAGTTTGAACACAGAATAGCAGCAGACTTGTCAGAAAGCAGGAAGTCACATATAGCAGGAAGGAAGATGCAACCACATGAGCGTGTCTGTACCCCGATTACTGTAATTCCATAATTAAAGTCTGCTTCTAATGTAATATTTTACTCTCTTTTGCACAGTGACTTAGGATGTTCCTTGACATTTAACTGCTTGCATGTAAAACATACAGTAAGGACAACAAAGCTTGTATAGTTTGCATAGGTTGTTGACACTCAGTTGCCATGGCTGTGGTAGTCAGGGTAAATAAGGACATGAATTGCGTGTTGTCAGATAGAAGTTGTGGTTAGTACTATTCTCGATTTCAGGCTGGTTGGCACCACCTGGTATCTTCCCTCCAATGACAGACTCCTTAGGTTGGGTATGTGTGTTGCAAAGTCTTTGGCTGTGTGTCTGCTTTGGGTTTTTTCTTTTTTCTTAATCACAAGATTGCATGCCAGCCGGTGTCAGTCTTTACTCATTACTAAACCCACGGTATCTTTAGGGTTTTGTAAAGTGAACGTACAAGCATGCTGCAATAAAGCTGCTAATGAGTGAAATACTGGAGGAAATTGTTTGATTGTTTTTCATATATTCATTAATTGACAACATTTAATGTAAGTCAATTAATGTCAGTCACAGTAAGCCTTCTGTATATAGTTTACTTTGCACTACATGACTTTTAGTGTATAGGCCTAGTTGTTTAGAGGAAAAGCAATATCACATAGTATTCATTCATTGTCCTTTTGAACATCAGTGACTAAATGTTGTTGACAATATAAGTTTTGGCTCAGCTAGATATTTATTTTTGAGATTTAGTAGATTCCTTTCTCTTGTCAACTTTTAGTGTATTCCTTTCTAGTACCCTTCACTTGTCTCTAGTGAGTCTACAGTTCTCTACTGGGATGTTAAACAGGAGAAAGCCTCCAACTAATATGCCCGCCATCCATCTCCAGAGTAGTGCTTTCATGTTCAAGTACAGCAGCACTGACATCAGATGTCTCCCCAGGGGCGGACAGTGTAGCCTACACTCGCAGCTGCGTTGTAAAGTCACCTGATCCATTGACCCTGACGCTCAGCAGACTGCGGGGGTCCAGATGAAATGGTGTGTTGTTGTTGTCATTGTTCACAACAGTCATGGAGAGGAGGGGTCCACCTCAGGGACCACATGCTTCCTCTTAGCCCTTCCTGTCCACATTTACCTGCTTTGAGTGACCCCACGCATGCATGGCAGACAATTCTCTTGTGCCACCACATTTGATGGCCTCCCATACAGTGCAGTATGTCTCTTCTGGCTGATAGCAGTTGTAGTTTTCAGTTTTTAGCTCTGTGCTTTTTCAGGAACTAGTATCTGTCCACAAATCTGTGGCCGTTATGTTTTCTGACTGTGCAAATACTGATAAAGTGTCTTTTTTTGGCATGACAATGTAAAGTCAATACCATTCGTCACCAAAATTTGTATGGCTTTAGACATGGGTGAGAACAGGTCTGTTGTTTCAGTCTCCTAGTTGACATTACTAAGTAGTTAATCTCAAATCCATGCAGGCGTTTTGGTTTGTTTCATATAAGAGAAATTAAACGGTTAAATAACAACAGTGCAATATTGCAGTGCAAGAAAGATATTGGTTTTGACATGTAAATTAGTGAAAAATAGGAACCACTTTTTCCTTCAAAGGTAACAACATATTCATGGCATGTTCCACCATTTCCTTTTATTTGTTTGTTGTGGTTACTATGACCGTAATGTTTATCGGCAACAAGCATATGTACAGTTTTGCAGTTGTCTGTTGCTATCTCGGTCATTATGCTGTTTCACCAAATGGCATAACCACCAAGATAGCATCGGAAGTTAGTAATGATGTTATGCAAATATTCAACCCTGCTCAGTGTTTCATCAGAAGTACTGTAGTTCTAAAGAGTCTTCACGCTTGGAGGTTTTGGCTGAGCTGCAGTACCCCTAGCCTGACATAGACCGACCATAATACTGCTGTTCATCCGTATTCATGGTCTGGAGGTTCTTTAACCTGACGCGATTATACTGCGGGGGGGAGGGCATTCACTTCTGGTTTGAAACGATTGGACAGCTCATCTAACCAGCTTCGCTTATTGGCCGGTAGACTCTCTACCGATGTAAACACGCCCCAGAAGACCGTTCCCAGACCATGGATACGGATGAACATTCGTATTATGGGCGGGCTATGTCAGGCTAACAGTACCCCTACCACTTACCACAAAAGCCCCACCTGCCTCCTCTGAGTGGAGTACTTGAGCGAGGCAGAGGACAGGTGTCTGATTGAGTGATGGGCCTGTTTGATCCAGTGGGAGCGGACATGTCTGACTGCACACATTACAATTGGCAGACTGCTGAGTGGATGGGCTAACTACAGTAGCGGGGTGGGGTGGTAGGCTACAGGCTCTCTGTCAGGTGCAGTTGGCAGGGGTGCAGGAGAGGGAGCTGAGCTGACAGAGTGATGGTATCTCTGAGCTGGGAGTTCAGCTATAGTGCCGCCCTTGCACACTAGAAAACTTTCAATACACATGTACATGAAACTTATTAACCCTATTTATTTTTATTTTTTTCCTTTGTTTTTCTTTTGTCTTTTTAAATATCAGCAAAGAGGACATTTTGTTTGGAAGTAATACAATTTCCTACTGCCTTTGTTAAAGTGTGATATTACTTTAAGTAACTTTAATATAAATATATTTTGCTGTGTGCACTATAACTTAAAAAAAATATTTATTGGACAAACAGCAGCACCATGACCTAATATAGATTTTGTTTGCAGTATGCGTTGCATGTAGTTCGCATGCCAGCAAAATAATTTCCAAATGATTTATATTAAATGTCACATTCATTGATGTGGCACATGTACTAACAAGCACTTGAAATTATTTTTTACATTTATTTTTCACTTCTAACACTAGATGTCACTGGTCTACTACATTTGCTACATTTGGGAATGAAATAATTTAATAAACTTATTTAGTTTTTGATTTGATATTTGGTTTAATTTGGCTATGCCACATGTATTCATTACAATTCATGCAAAATCCTTTTGTGCTCTATATATAGTCATGGCCATTTTTTAGTAGCTTTTAAAAGGTATTTTGTTACTGAGGCTTAGTGTACAGCATTGCTAACAGTGCATCAACACTCTTCCTCTTTGTCAGAACAGATGGTAGCTGTCCTGTCCCACTGTGTTGTATGATAGCTATCAGGAATATGCAGATCTTCTGTGACTTCTGTCATCCAATCCAATGTAAAATGTAACCCACACTGTCAGTGGTGGTGCATATCTTGCTGAATATCAGTGTGAGGACGATGTGCTTTTCATTATGCCTGTCTTGCCTGGGTAGTCCCCTTTCGCCTACTTCCACAGTCAAAGGACAAATGCCATTGACTCTTAAACAGAGGGGCCAGGAGAAAATGGATTTTTCCCCTGTAAATGAATTAGTCTGCTAGGCTAGCTATGATTCTTCTCTTCTCCTCTCCTCTCCTCTCTTCTCTTCTCCCAAAAACGATTAAAAGAAGCATGCGGCTTGGAATGTAATTAGACCTGATTCAATAATGCATGATGCTAAAAACAATGCATGCCAGAGAGTCCAGAACACGAGTAAGAGTGGGGACATCCACCACGCCCCGTCTCTATGACAACGGGGCACCGGCCCGGCATGACCGTGGAAGACCCCATGATGCAGGTGGAGGAGGAGAGAGGTATGGCAGGTTGAGCTGCATCCAAGACCCTGTAGCTCTGAGGCAGTGTGCTGGCAGGGTGGGGTGACTAGGGGGGAAAGGGAGGGGTGGGGAGTGAGTTGAGGGTGGGGAAAAGATGGGGGTGGGGGCCCCTTGCCTGTGGAGCAGGTGGCCAACGCCTCCTCCGGGTGTCGCATGAATGATTTAAAGGCCAAGGCATTGTATTGTATTGGGCTCTGCCACATTCAACATGTCCTGCTCCACTTCTGTTCTTGAGTGAGTTAGCTAGCTAGCACAGTTGGGAGCGTTGTGTGTGTGTGTGTGTGTGTGTGTGTGAATGCGTCTCTGTGTGCGTGAGTGTGTATGCATGTGTGTTTGCAATTTTGTCGTAGAGTGCTGAAAATTTGACCATATGTCTAGAATGAGTCACAACACATTGAAATTTTTCTAGGGGTGTAAGCGGAGGACTCAATCCAGTAAAGTAGATAAGTCTGTGATCACCCGCAGTAATGGTTTTAATAAGATGCCATATCTTATGGAGTAGAGCTCTGGCCAAATAACTGTGTGCAAATCCCCTCTCCCGCTGTGTCCGCACAGCTCTGTGTAAATCTGTTTGTGTCTTAAGCCCCCCACAGCAGTGGCCCCCCCGCCCGGCCGGCTTGTATTAGCATACAAGAGTCTCATCTGTTATGCAGGAGCGCCACCCCTCCTCCCCCTCTACTCGTGCTCACACACACACACACACACACACGCACACACACGCACACACACACACACACCACCAGTAACTGGCAACACTCGTGTGCGCCCTCTTGTGTGTGCGGATCAGGCTTGCCAGGCTGTGACATCATCGCCGTATCCCACATGCCGATTGGCTGTGTGGAACTGTGGTGTGTTTCTCCAGACGGATGCTGCTGCTGCTGCTGCTGCTGCCTACTGCAGCAGACACACACACACACACACACACACACACACACATAAGAGGGACACACACTCCACCGCACGTTCCAAAGAAAGAAAGAGAGGGGGGGTCAGAAGCCCATTTCCATTAAGAAGGCTGGTTTACCACAGGCTGCATGCTGGATCCTGAGCGTCCCTGCGTGCGTGCGCGAGTGTGCGTGTGTGTGTGTGTGTGTCTGTGAAAGGAGCAGAGGGAGGAGAAAGGACAGGGAGGAGGGGAGGAGTGGAGTGAGGAGGGGGAGGAGGAGGAGGAGGGAGGTTCCATCTCCAACCCCCAGCTGCTCTCAGTGTTTTCAGGGGAAAGCTGCGGCCGGCTTGCCTCCACTCCGTTTCCTGAAGGGGGATAGGAGAGGGAGAGATAGTCAGCCCTGTGTGCGTGCGTGTGTGTGTGCGTGTGTGTGTATACACACGCATGTGAGTGTGTTGTGTGTGCGCGCACGCGCATGTCTATGTGTGTGTCTACGCTCGTGTTTTTCTTTTTTTTTTCTATCCGAGAGATCCTCTCCTATCTTTGGATGTCATGCTCAGATGTTAGCATGTCGTGCACACACTGACACACACACACACACACACACACACTCAGGAGCCCTGATGAAGGGCATAGCCGATGATCGGGGCTGTGGAATAGAGAATGGCCCACTTTAAGGACGTGCCTCTCAAAAAGACCACCTCCCTCAACTTGGTGACAGGATTCTTCCAGTACCTACGCGGTAAGTGGGACAGACAGACACTTGCCTCTTGCGTTTCACTCAGCCACCGATTCCTCATGGACTGGAAGATACACATTTCAAGCACAAGTGTTTGTGTGTGAAGGCGTTTGTGTGTAATGTGTGTGTGTGTGTGTGTGTGTGTGTAAAGGTAGTGTCCAGTGATATAGAGGGGGTGGAAGAGACAGTTGAAAGATTCACTGCACATCTGGTGCACTTAACATGTCCTGGGCAGTCTTAGAGGATGCTCTGCTTTGTAAACATGGATGTGTTGCCTGTGGGCCAATGTGTGCATGTTTATTTTTGTTCATGTGTGTGTACTGTATGTGTATGTGTCTGTGTCTTGTGTGTGCATGTGCGTGTGTGTTGGTGACATGCTCTTCTGGCTCCGTGTTTTTGCGCATGTCATTGGATTAAAGATGGCTCATGCGTGCTGCGACCGTGCCGGCATATGTGTCCGCCTGTGTGTGTGTGTGTGTGTGTGTGTATTTGTGATCGTGTATATGTGGTGTGTTTTGGCAGTGGTCTCTACCATGTTGCTTTATAAAATTTGTTTACAGCTCAGAAGCTATGGAGCCAAGCATCCCAACATGCACCAAGTTATCTCTACAAATTGTCATCATGTTATCTCATGTTATCTCTAACAGTAGTGATTAGTGCGTTTTTTTATATTTTTTATGTGCATCAGGCTATTCTTATCCTTCTGCTCTATTTCTGTCTGGTTTCCTTCATCTTGCTGAAGGCTGTCTCTGTCTGAGAGTATCAGGCTCTGTGGCTTTGGTCATCTTTACATCATCACTGTCTTCGAAAGCCACAGCTTTTTGTCAGGGAGTGTTAGCATATTCACAGAACATTAGTGTTTGGTTGTAAGCATATAACACAGTTATTATGTTTTGACCCAAAATAGTAACACTTAGTGTAATGAAATACTTTATAAAAAATGAATGAACAATCATCTGCCAGCTGTACAAAAACTGTACATCAAAAGCCTTAAGTTTAAAAATTTTCATGGATCTGGAGCTGTCTAGAGAGCACTTCCATTATCTTTTCCATGGATAACTAAGATCAGATCAAGTGTTTATGTCTTCATTCCCCTAAACAACAAATCTGACGATAGTGTCCCCAATTCAGACATAGTCTTTGTGTGTGTGTGTGTGTGTGTGTGTGTGTGTGTGTGTGTGTGTGTGTGTGTGTGTGTGTGTGTGTGTTAGTGTGTGTGGTATATCGTTAAGGGTTTATACAGTATTGTAACTTTGATATTCACACTTATGCTAAATGCTAATTCAAACATGTCTGCCCATCCATTACTCGTTGAGACCAGCTGAGATTGCTGGCTGTTCCTGCTTGATTGGTCTGTGTTGTTGTTTCTGACATTGATCCAGCTCTGATCCACAACATCTGAGCCACATCATGATTATTAGGAGCTCATTATTACTTCTGTATTACTAACCCTGTGGGTGTGGGTGTCATTTCATTATTTGCAGTCTCATGATTGTTTATGGTACTCGCGATTCTTTGTTGAACTTGTTGAACTCATATCCATGAGTCTCCTCTGCTTCTGTGGAACATGATGCACCAGCCTCAGTCTTCTCACCACATACATGTACATGTGTACATGTTCATCTGTATTCTCATGTCTTCATGCCTCTTCATCTGTGCTTGGTCATCAAAGAGACACATCTGCTTGTGTGCTTAGCGAGCGAGAGAAAATAGTTTTGCCAGGGACATGAACCCCTGTGTAATGTTCTGTGTGTCTCTCTCTGTTTCAGATGAGCAGGAAGTGGTCCAGAAGAGAACCTTCACCAAGTGGATTAACTCCCATCTGGCAAAGGTAAGACTCCGACTCAGACTCACTCCGGCACAGTTTCTGGCTTCAGGTGGCGGCTTTCTGCTGCCCATCTGCATTTTGGATGGCACCCCGAAAGTGTTTATGGATGTACTAGGAAGACTACAAATTTTAGAAAATGACATTATGGCGCTGGACATCCATTCATTTTGTTTTGGGTGAAAATATTTGATTAGTAACAGTACAGTGAAATCTGACTATAACCATGAAATGACATTATGACGCTGGACATCCATTCATTTTGTTTTGGGTGAAAATATTTGATTAGTAACAGTACAGTGAAATCTGACTATAACCATGGGGATGTGTAGGTTTAGAGGCATCTGTAACGTCTGGATGTGAAGAGATTTGACTATAACCATGGGGGGATGTGTAGGTTTAGAGGCATCTGTAACGTCTAGATGTGAAGAGATTTGACTATAACCATGGGGATGTGTAGGTTTAGAGGCATCTGTAACGTCTGGATGTGAAGAGATTTGACTATAACCATGGGGATGTGTAGGTTTAGAGGCATCTGTAACGTCTGGATGTGAAGAGATTTGACTATAACCATGGGGGGGGGGTGTAGGTTTAGAGGCATCTGTAACGTCTAGATGTGAAGAGATTTGACTATAACCATGGGGATGTGTAGGTTTAGAGGCATCTGTAACGTCTGGATGTGAAGAGATTTGACTATAACCATGGGGATGTGTAGGTTTAGAGGCATCTGTAACGTCTGGATGTGAAGAGGTTGCTGCATATTGCTGCCTAACACTGCTGTATACATTAGACAGGGATGACCTGCCCTAGTCCAGGAAGTGAAATATCTTCCTCAGTTTATTGAGCCAGCTGTCTGAATTTGTAAACTAGGTCATTGCCCAGGTAGAGCTAACCACCGGTGAAATGAGCTACATCAGCACTAGGGCTTGGGGAAAACACACAGAAACAGACATGACTGGAGTTGGATAAAAAGTTGCCTTATTGTAGGTTACACAAGACATCAGAGAATCCATAACCAGAGTGATGTCAGATAGATAGTTATAAATAAATAGAGAGATTGATATTGTGTGTTTTATGTCTGTTGATGGATTGTTCTTTTATATATATATATATATATATATATATATATATATATATATATATATATATATATAATATACAGTGTATACTTACTGTATAAACTGTCATGAATCATGGGCTCATTAGCCGTGATTGTGTGGAAAAACATTTATAATGGAATGTGTAAGAGAAAAAAAGATAAATAATGATCACATATTCTGTTATTGGATAAGTCTAGAAATGTTCAGCTCTTCTGTTTCAGCCTGCATCAGTATGCAGTATACACTGAGCTGTCTGTGTGTGTGTGTGAGGAGGCTGTGTAGAGTTTATGTGACTAGGTGGTAGTTCCTGTGTGGCTGTTAGCTCACCCTGCCACTGCCTCATGAAAACCGTGAAAGCAGGCAGGAGCAGTGATTACATGGAGATGGCCCGCTTTACACAGGGACTGGGGCAGCATGGAGGATACAAGTGTGTGTGTGTGTGTGTGTGTGTGTGTGTGTGTGTGTGTGTGTGTGTGTGTGTGTGTGTGTGTGTGTGTGTGTGTGTGCAACGCGGCCTCTGGAATAGTATCACGTCTGGCCTGTCAGCCGTGAAGCGTCTAATGAGCTCACTGACCCGTTGCCATCATGACTCTGAGAGAGATGCGCACGGAGCATCACTGTAATCACATAGGAACGCCGAGTCACCCGCCTGCACACGACGAGAGAAATAAACTTCTCCTTAGCATCTCAGATTATTAAGCTGCAGTTAAACTCACCATTAACTAATAACAACAAGCCTCACAGTGCTTGGGAAGTCAATACGCCATTGTGTTGTCCTCCTACCCCATAGAAAAGAAAGGTCTCCATTCTTGGTCGTGTTGTAGACTGCAGCAGCAGAAAGAGCTTTCAGAAATGACACACTTGCACACACACGCACACACACTCACACACACACACACACACACACACACACACACACACACACACACACACACACACACACACAGCCAGAAGAGTGGGTGGCATACGCTAGGACCCAGTGGTGTTTTGGAGAGATTTTTCTGTTTCTGTACTGAGAGAGGAGATGTTTTCATCGGCACAATCCCAGTGTGATAGAACACTGGCTTTAGCTTTGTTTGTATTGTAGCTGTGATTATGGCTCTTTACTCAGACAGTGGGAGGTTACCATTACCAATTGCCTTAGCTCACTTCAGACACAGCTGCATGTCTTAGTGCAGACACAGCAGTTTTTCTTAGCTGTTCTGCCATAAGTTAGAGTTGAAAGTATTTTTTTTAGCCTGTATATTGTAGCGTATATGTGCTCTGCATTGTACATATATACTGTGTCTCAAAGCTTTACGCTGGTCTGCTTGAGACAGTGTGTCTCTGCTAGCAGTCAGGAGGTGATATGCCCAAAGACAAAGCTTGAATGCTGCAAGACAGGTATGAATGACTGACAGTCATGTCACTCATCAGAGCTATTGCTGTCACTCAAGGGACAGACTGAGGAAACCTGTGCTGGGTGCACATTCTCTTTTTGCTCTGTCTATGTGTGTGTGTGTGTGTGTGTGTGTGTGTGTGTGTGTGTGTGTGTGTGTGTGTGTGTGTGTGTGTGTGTGTGTCTGTGTGCGCATGACAGTGTGTGTGTGTGTGTGTGTGTGTGTGTGTGTGCATGACAGTGTGTGTGTGTGTGTGTGTGTGTGTGTGTGTGTGTGTGTGTGTGTGTGTGTGTGTGTGTGTGTGTGTGTGTGTGTGTGTGTGCATGACAGTGTGTGTGTTTGTGTAGGCGCAAGCATATCCATATGTGTGTCTGTGTGTGTGTGGGTGTGTGTGTTTATCTCTGTCTGTATAACAGTATATGCGTTTGTGTGGGTGAGTCTGTGTTTATGTGTGTGTGTGTGTGTGTGTGTGTGTGTGTGTGTGTGTGTGTGTGTGTGTGTGTATGTGTGTTTGTGTGTTTGTGTGTGTGTGTGTGTGTGTTAGGTTATCTTTGGTAGGGGAGCGGTGAATTTGGAGAGTGTAATCCAGTGCAGATGGGCAGGGTGAGTGTGAGGAACACAGCCCTGTGGGAAATGTTCTGCTCCTGGGGTGCTGGACTCTTGTGCCCAGCTCTTACCAACAACACGCCACACTATCTATCCCTAGGCCTATTATTAGCAGTCCAGAAACACATCACATTTTTACATGTCTCCTAATATATTTTACATATATAATACAATATAATATAATATAATATCATATCATATCATATCATATCATATCATATCATATATAATATAGTTACACTGAATAAACCAATGAAAAGAGATGTTGTGGCTCTCTCAGTTGTCTGTGATCCTGTTGTATCTGAATGACATTTCCATAAGCTGCTGCGCTGTTGTCAGTGGAATACAGAGTAGCAGTGAAGTCATGGAATAATGGTGATCACAGAGGAACATGGCTGCCCAGTGAGGAGGGAGAGAGCAGAGGTCAAGCAGGTCAAGCAGCTGACTTTCACTCCAGACTGCACTTTTAAAGCGACAGTCCGAACGAACAATAGATAATAAAGTGGCCACCACGCTTACCGAAATGGAAAAACAAAGCAAAAAAAAAACAAAAAAAGACAGGAAAGGTGGGAAGAGCATCAGCAGGATTCTCGCCTCGTGCCGACTGTGCAGTTTATGAGCTGGCCGAGCGAGTGAGCGCGGCCAAAAGTGTGAAACAAGGCGCCAGGTCTCTCCTGACTGCTGAGCAGAAATGGCGGAAGAAGCCGAGGGCCGTCGCAACAAGGCAGGCAAACCAGGCAATTGCCTGGGGCCCCAGGCTGAAAGGGGCCCCCAAGATTGACTGTTTAATCATTTTAGTAGTTAAGTTGGTGGTGTTTTTCAACAAAAAATTACTTTAAACTGGAGTTAGACAACTGTACAATACAAATAATTATATTGATGGTGTTTGAAAATTATAACAATGTGGTTCATGGAAGTATTTATGGGGAGTGAAGGGCCCCCACGTCGTGTTTGCTTGGGACCCCGTAAGTACCTTGAAACGGCCCTGGCGGAAGCCGAGGGAGATGAGAATGAGGGCGAATGAGAAATGTGCTGAATGAAACGAGGATGACCTGGGAAGTGCTGCTCTTCCAGGAAAATAGAGACAGACTTTAGGAACTGGGATGATCAAGAACTGACTGACTGACTGACTGCTGTTGTCTGTGGGTCTGTTGGAATGACAGTGATGTTTTTTTTTTTTTTTTAAAGATATTTTTTGAGGCTTTTTATTAGATAGGACAGTGTAGAGATGACAGGAAACAAGTGGGAGAGAGAGAGAGATGGGGTGGGATCGGGAAGTGATCTCGGGTGGGAATTGAACCCGGGTCCCCGGGGTAATGGTCTGACGCTCTAGCCCAGGGGTCGGGAACCTTTTTGGCTGAGAGAGCCATGAATGGCACATATTTTACAATTAATTTCCATGAGAGCCATACAATATACAGGCATGTCTTTTATTCATTAATTTATCTTATCTTCATTCAAAAAGTAATCAAAAAGTACACAAGAAGAGTGTTTTGGCATACTCCTCATCTGTGAATGGCTTTCCATTTCTCACAATTGCTATTCAAGTGCTATTCAAGACTGAAATAGATAGATGAATGGATTGAAATAGGCCTACATGAGAAAGTTTTATTTTTAAAGTTATCATTCTTTTTATTAAAGATTTGTCTGCGAGCCAGACCCAACCATCAAAAGAGCCACATCTGGCTCCCGAGCCATAGGTTCCCTACCCCTGCTCTAGCCACTGAGCCACGACGCCCCCGACGGTGATGTTTAAAGGAGAGAAAAAGGCCTTAGTAGATCAGTGGGGATGATTTTCTTATAGGGATTAAACCCACACGTTCCTCGAGCCCAGGGAATCGGTGTTCCTCAGCCTCTGAGAAAGATGCGCTGCCGCCGCCCGGCGGGATGAGATTTTAATCAGCAGAGGCAGGTAATCGCAGCCAGGAAGGGATTTAGTGTGGCTGCCGTGCTCTGGCAGAATGTCTCAGCAATATACCTAATGGGCGCTTAATAAAGAACCCACATACCCACCAGAGTGCAATGACAGAGATCTCTCTGTCAGGCAATATCAACAGCAGAGTTGTTTTCTTTTCACAGAAGGGTTTTTACTTGGAATTACTTAAACATGAAATGAAGTCTGATTTCTTAGCAAAACAATTTCTCTGTATGCCTTGTTTGCCACAGGTGAATTGCAATTTGTAGAACCCTTCCTGCAATGTTTTGTCTATCTTTCTATCAATCTGGTGGTATCTGTCTATCTGTCTGTCTGTCTGTCTCTCTCTATCTATCGGTCTATATATATTTTTAAATAGACCCCTCTCACATGGACCTAAATTGGCATTGATACCATGTTTTGTGTGAGTTTCAAGTCCAGTATTTCACAGCTGTGATGAAGGGCTTACTGTTAGTACGCCTCTCAGTGGTCTCTATCTAAGCCAGCCTATTGTATTGTGAGGGGGGTCTCTTGAACTGCCCCATAGCCACTCAGGTTGCTGAGTCACTGACTCACTGCGGTTGTCAGGCACTCCCCTCCACTGCTCTGTGTCATTGTAGTTGGAGGTCTTAAGTATTCTAGTCAGCAGAGATGGGCCTAGAAGGCTCTTTTGTTGCTCAGTTAGGCCAGGGCTACTGGCCCACAGTCTCTCAAAGGCTCAAAGCCTCTGAAAGTTTGGGGAAGAATCTAAGTAATGCTGGCTGTGCTTTGAAGAGGGAGCAGCGAGACGTTTTTCATGGCTTGCAGACACGGGTTGCACTGAGCATACCAATAGGCAGCAGGGGAGCGTCTCAACTCTCACCGCTTATTATCAAAACAAAGCTTGGCCATAATGAAGATGAGATGGGAATAATGCTATGAAAGAGACATCTTACAAAGGCAGTTTGTCTCAGTTCAATACCCTAACTGTACATCTGCTATGTCAAGCAGAGGAGGGTTTGTATGAAACCCATCACAGTTGTTCCTCTTTGGCACTCACTCTCTGGCTGAATCACAATGCCCCCCCCCAAACCCTAAACGTCTTTTCACACCAGGAAGTATGATAACCTCTAATCAGAATGATATCAGTGTCCACACTCCACACTGACCAATAGTAACAAAGGTCTGTCTGTCGTCATGCCCCCTGACTCTGTCCTCATGTCTATTAGTGTAATGGCTAAAATTTGATGGCTTTTGATTTGATTTGTCAGCTTTTTATACTGTTCTTAGAATTGCTCTGAAAGTTATCCCAACAATGTTACATGTTGCCAATACAGTTTGCAGTGTGGATGTTGTTCTCATGCATCACTACTGAAGCTTTAATGCTACGCTTGAATCCTCTCTGCTTTAATATTTGCCATTATAGCTATTGTTCTCGGTGTGAAAGAGAAATCAGGAGTGAATCAATATTACTTTATCTCTCTGCCCTCACTTTGTGCCATCGTCTCTTACTCTCTGTGAAGCAAGTGGAAAGTCTTGGCATGGTGCTGGTTTGAATCACTTGGAAGTGCTGCCCGAGTCATGGAGGACAGCCCTGCCTCTTATCTAATGTCCTTAGGGTCCTACCCCTCAACTCCTCTTCTGCTCTCAGCCGCTTATAAAACAGCTTTATGGGGCAACACTGGGCCTCATTCAACAACCATACTTACGAAGACATTCGTTTCTTAAATCCCACTTATGTAGTTTTTAACAAGATTTGCATTCACCATCAATATATAGATTTTATAAATGGAATCTTAAGGACAAATTTTAAATAGATTTTTAAATAAATTTGAATGAGGCCCAATGTGACTGAGAATATAGCCTACTGTAAATCATGTTTTGGGGGAACTGATTGGGTGCATGTAGGTACAGGTTTTGTAATCCTGCTTAGGAGAAGAGGTGCTTATCACAGTTGGAGTAGACAAAGGAACACCGAGGAGTTATTTCAGGGATTATTGCCAGAATATTCTGTCGCTCAGTTCAATCTATGAATGTTGTGTCACATGACACACATCATCACAACACTGAAGTGGCTCATAGTCTCTCACAAGGTGATCAAAGCTACTATATGAGCGAAATGTACAACTCCTCATTGGCTGTCTTCAAAGTCAGCCCTGGGCATTGTTCCAATATCATCAAAGGAGGGTTTCCTGTTATGTAGATATACGTGTGAAACAATCACCCCAGGGCCCTTACGCAGCAGGGATATGTAGTTAAAAAACCAACCCTGCTTGCCCTTTCAGTCGCCCTGATTTACAAGCTAAGAAACCACCACTAATAGTATTTTGCTGTCAGTGGCATTTTGTTATAATTGTGCATGTCCTGTCTCAAGCTTTCGAGGTTCCTGTGTATTTACAGTATGTGGAAATCAGTGCTAGATCCCTGTCTCACTATTCACATACAGTATACTCTACTCTATAGTTAGTATATAGTATGAATAGTATACACTTTCTATTTATCACACAGCTGTACACATTCCCCAATGTACTGTATAGAAAGATAACATCAATATATTTCATCCTGTGTTTATACATAATACTGAATTGTAATATTTATCACTTTGTTGCTATACACTGGACATGGAACAATGACTGTAATCAGACAGTTTTCCAATTTCCATATTCCAGTGTCCTAAGAATAGATATGGTATGAATAGTACAAAGCAAACACATTTTACAGTAGCTGTGTTTTGGAGTTGTGTGTAATACTGGCTTCATGGTGAGCTGTATTTCTGTCAGGGTTAATAAAAACTGAAGAAAAGTTGATGACGCTGGAGCTAAAATAAAACTCAGGAAGCTTTTAGTCCTGCCTCACAAGGGACATTCTTTCACCGACTCTGAATGGATGTTTTATGGCTGTTCTACTAGCATGTTGCTAGACTGCTTCCTTATTCACAATTTAGAACCTCTGCTGATATTAGAGAAGTAAACCCATCATCCAGTCAATCAGGCATTACTCTGCTCAGAATCTGATCAGAAGACTGTCATTATGTATACAAGGTCAGATTCAAGGTCAAAATGTCGGTTAAAATCAGTCAAGCTTCCAGGAAATGACCCAAAGTTCATTCCACCATGGAAAATGTTTTCACAGCACAGTATCCTTGTTCTTGAGGAATCCTCACTGAGTGTGTGGGCCCTCTGACTGTTGTGAAGAGTTATCAGATTCTCACTATGACACAAGGGGGTTAAATCTATAAGTGTCCACTTCACTAAGCTCCAAACGCATCGATGCCCACAAGTGAGCACTTGTTTAACATCATGTGTAATATGGGGGCGATGAAGGAGAAGTCAGCAGAAAACATTCAGTGGGCTTCAACGTGTGTGTGTGTGTGTGTGTGTGTGTGTGTGTGTGTGTGTGTGTGTGTGTGTGTGTGTATGTGTGTGTTTATGTGTTTATGTGTGTGTGTGTGTGTGTGTGTGTGTGTGTGTGTGTGTGTGTGTGTGTGTGTGTGTGTGTGTGTGTGTGTGTGTGTGTGTGTGTTTATGTGTTTGTGTGTGTGTGTGTGTGTGTGTGTGTGTGTGTGTGTGTGTGTGTGTGTGTGTGCGTGTGTGTGTGTTTATGTGTGTGTGTGTGTGTGTGTGTGTGTGTGTGTGTGTGTGTGTGTGTGTGTGTGTGTGTGTGTGTGTGTGTGTGTTTGTGTGTGTGTGTGTGTGTGTGTTTATGTGTGTGTGTGTGTGTGTGTGTGTGTGTATGTGTGTGTGTGTGTGTGTGTGTGTGTGTGTGTGTGTGTGTGTGTGTGTGTGTGTGTGTGTTTGTGTGTGTGCGTGTGTATGTGTGTGTGTGTTTATGTGTGTGTGTGTGTGTGTGTGTGTGTTTATGTGTTTTTGTGTGTGTGTGTGTGTGTGTGTGTGTGTGTGTGTGTGTGTGTGTGTGTGTGTGTGTGTGTGTGTTTATGTGTGTGTGTGTGTGTGTGTGTGTGTGTGTGTATGTGTGTATGTATTCCCTGTGTCTGTACTAGCATGTTACAGTAATGTAAGAAAGAGGAGCCTGTTGTGTTACTCAGGTAAAATAAAGCTCTCCTCATCTGGATATCTATAATTCAGTTTCTCTCTCATTTCATCACCACAGTGCAAGCCTCCACAGAAGATCAATGATCTGTTTGAGGACATCAAGGATGGGGTGAAACTCCTGGCTCTGCTGGAGGTGCTGTCAGGACAGAGATTGGTAAGTTTCTGCCGCTACTTGTAATCGTCCTTGGCAGCTCCCTCTTGAAATTGGCAAGGGCTTACTGTCAGTACAACAACATTAGGGAGGTTACAGATGGCCAAAACTGTCAGGCATACGCATCGTCTGTAGTACTAAGAGTCCAAAGTAGGTTTTTTGTATTTTCCGTTCGATTTAAATCAGTTTTAGGGGGATGGTATGTGTTTTTTATTTAAACTTGATGAATTTACAATGGGAGACATCTTGTATGAAAAGGAGATGTGGTGCGGATATGTTTTTTTTATTTCATTATGGACGTTATGGACATAAGTGTAAGTTACTGTTGCGGTTGTGGAGCTGTCATTAAGTGTCATTCGGATTTTGTTGTGTTAAGTTTGGGGTGCAGACCGATTAGCCATAAATACTAATGAAGTGTCATTAATGTTTATGATACGTGGCACATCATGTTAATGACAGACATGTGTCACTCTTCCTTAAGTAGACACCTTCACCTTGTTTTACATGTAAATAATATGACATATACCAAAGCATCTTGTGAAATGTACAGTAACTCCTAGCAATAATACTGTTGTTCATGCATAATGAATATACTGTAAGATGGATAAGATGGATCCTCTCCAGGCATTAATGGTGTGTCTGCATTGTCCTTCCCTCAGCCATGTGAACAAGGCAGACAGCTGAAGAGAATCCACTGGGTGTCCAACATCGGCACCGCACTCAAGTTCCTGGAGGGCCGGAGGGTAAGGAGTGAGCTGCACTGCCCTGCTGTTGTTTTTGTTGAGCCAGAGGTGGTGTTGTTATTATTATATCCATTTATTGATCATGATTGGATTAGAGCTTATGATGATGATCAGAGCTGCCTGGGACCAGTGTTACTTTTGATTTGTTTCTGATTTGGAGGTATTTGAACACAAGGTTGCCATGTTTGTGTATGATGTGCATAAATGTGCATCTTCAGTCCCTGGGAGATTGTTAGTTTAGTTTAGTTTAGTTTAGTTTAGTTTATTGATTTAGTTGACAGGGACCATGTACAGGACAATTCCAGTACCAGAGTTAGCTACAAGCTATTTTGCATCTGTGGTCCCTGGGCAGGAAGCTATCAAACAAACACACACATTAAAACATGGACAATGCATGCCCTTACAAAAGTTACACACTAAGAGCAGTCACACCACTGCACAGTCACAACATACTATAGAACCACAATAAGATATTTAGAACCACAATAAGATATTTAGAAGGGATAATTAGTCCAGAATAGTGCAGTCTAGGCTTCAAGTGTGTTCCTCCCTTTGGTTTGTTTGTTTCTGTCAGTTCAACCTCTTCAGTGGCTTTTTGCACTGTTAGCATCAGTGCCATTCTACCTGTATGTGGGATATGCTAATAAACTGGCTATCATGTCGCCACCTCGGTAGTTGCTTTGACTAATGATACATCACTTCCTGTCTTTAACCCTTTAACTCCTTTACCATGCCTCAGTCAGTGTACAGAGGATCTCCGGTCAGTATCGCTGACGTCATGCCCCCCTGCTCTTGCACACTTGCATTCTGATGCTGCTAACTGCTAACATTCATCTGACTAGGCTGTTCACTTTCTGTTTTGACATATTCTGAACTGAATATAACTTCAGTTATTAGCACATTAATATTTTATACAGTATCAGTATTGAATGATGCGATGCTGTTTCGTATGGTTACGCTCTACATAATGCCATTGTCCGGACAGCTAATCCTTCAGTCAACTTTGGTTTTATTGTATTATGAAAAACTCATTTCTAAAGGTTGAATGTCATGATAATATTGCAGCGTGTGAGGAATGTTGACTAAACACTTGTACTTTAACATGGCTGTTTGATAAAGGTTTTGTTCTTCAACACTGACCTTTTAACAGTCTGAATGATTTCCTCCTAAAATGAATGAATGAATAAATGATAGAAATGGATTGATATTTTTTTCAATGCTACCATTCTGAAAAATATGAATGCGCTGACTCCCATCGCCACCCTACACTGCTTGGCAGGCTGCATTATTTACTACGCTCTTTGAATTGGCATGTACAGGGCCTGTCAGAATAGCCCCCCCCCCCCAAAAAAAAACATACTCAAGCATATCTATCTTCTGGATTGGAGCCTACTTGCGACAGGAAGTATATTCCATTTGATTTGATTTGTTGGTGACAGCGAACAGGACTCTCTTTCTGTCTCCAGTGCTTTTGCACTCTTTGCCTTGCCTGCTAATGCACTGTCATTGCTGAAATAACTCACCATCTTTACTGCTGCTCCAAACCGCTGGCTGCAATTTGCCTCCTCAGAGAGAGACACTGCAGGGTCAGCTGAGCTGAATCATCAACGCTAAAAAAAAAAAAAAAAAAAAAAAAAGTCCTCCAGGGAGGTGACCGTGTGTGGCCTCCCCAAAGAAACTGTCCTGTCATTGGACTCTGATAGAGTGCATGCCCTTGAACCTGAAGATGTCCTATTGTTGGCCGCCATGCGCTTGTTTTCAATATTTGTCTGTGTCTGTTTTTGTTACAGATTAAATTAGTCAACATAAATGCCACAGATATCGCTGACGGGAGACCATCTATTGTCCTGGGCTTGATATGGACCATCATCCTCTATTTCCAGGTGAAATACTCAGATTACATCCAATCCAATTGCATACTACAGATTACAGATTACTCCAGATTACATGCAAAACTGTCACTGTTGCTCAGAATTGTCTGCTGTAAAATTTTCCTTATGCATCTGGAGGACAGAAGACATTTTATATTGTTACTGTAAATAAGATGAGGGGTGCAGATAGGAGATGCTGTTTAAATTATTTGTGTAAACACTGTCCAAAAAAGCAAAGCAATTAGACATCAAAGTAATGCTAATGAATTACTTCTCAGGGAAAATATTCTCATTAAGATGGTAATGATAGACAGAAGAATCACAGCTTTACATGTTTAGTGTCCTGAAACTCTCCAGTACTCAACTGCTGCCATTTTTTTCTGTATTGTGCTGCGTCTCATACAATACAATATCCTTCTGACTGACTCTCCACCTCTCTCTCTCTCTCTCTCTCTCTCTCTCCCTCTCCCTCTCTCTCTCTCTCTCCCAATGGATGATGCCCAGATTGAGGAGCTGACCAGTAACCTCCCAGCTCTCCAGGCTCTGTCCTCCAGCGCCTCCTCAGTGGAGAGCATGGCCAGCACAGATGCAGCCAGTCCTCCCATGAAGAGGAAGGTGGTCACCAAGTTCCAGGGCAGCGCCAAGAGAGCCCTGCTGAGATGGGTGCAGTGCACTGCCGCCAAGTATGTCTATGGTTTTCCCCCTGTGCACACTCACACACACACACACACACACACACACACACACACACACACACACACACACACACACACACACACACATGCGCGCACACGCACTCACTCACTCACACACACACACACACACACACACACACACACACGTATATGCACACACACACACACGCACATACATAGAAACACACACACACACACACACACACACACACACACACACACACACACACACACACACACACACACACACACACACACACACACACTCATTTACACATTCATAAACTACTTTCCCAATGAGGCACACTTTCACACGATTACTTAAACTGTCAGTCGTAATTTAATGAACGGCTTAAAAGTGATGCACTGCCTTCCTATTGCAGTCTCATAAATGCCTGTGCGGATGCGCTTATGCAAGGCTCTGTCTTCCCCCTGAAGTCGTCTAGGCATCGAGGTGAAGGACTTTGGGCGGAGCTGGCGGAGTGGTGTGGCGTTCCACTCCATCATCTACTCCATCCGGCCTGAGCTGGTGGACATGGAGCTGGTGCGCAGGAGGGGGAACCGGGAGAACCTGGAGGAAGCTTTCTCTGTGGCCGAGACAGAACTGGGCATTCCACGACTACTGGACCCTGAAGGTATACAGTACTTCTCCTCTGTCTCGTTTTGTCTCATTCTGTCTCTCCATTTCTCCGCCTACTGGTTTCCACAATATCTCTCTTCTCAGCTTCTTCCTCTGCCTCGCTTCTCTATCTCTCACTTCCTCACACTTTTGTTTTGTATCTTGGAGGAAGCACCAGTGCTTGGGCCTGAAGATACTGTATCTCTGTTTACTTTGTTACACTCTACCCAGTGGCTCTCGCTAAGTCAGCCAGGGCGGGCGGGTGGAAAATCCTGCCCTAGATTGGCTGAGCTGGGCAGATATGCTGCCCTGGTCAGATATGTGAATGGCTTTATTTACTGAATGGCCCCTTGTTTTATTGGCCAACCGCTTCTGGGGGCTAAAAACATTGCAAGCAGACACTGCACAATTATGTCAAGGATCAAAGTGCTTGGGCCTCATTAGGAAGAGGGAGTGTGTGTGTGTGTGTGTGTGTGTGTGTGTGTGTGTGTGTGTGTGTGTGTGTGTGTGTGTGTGTGTGTGTGTGTGTATGTGTGTGTGTGTGTGTGTGTGTGTGTGTGTGTGTAGAGAGAGAGAGAGAGAGAGAAAGAGAGAGAGAGAGAGAGAAAGGGAGAGTGAATGAGTGAGTGAGTAAGAGAGTGTGTACGAGTGTGTGTGTGTGTGTGTGTGTGTGTGTGTGTGTTAGAGAGAGAGTAAGAGAGAGAGAGAGAGAGAGAGAGAGAGAGAGAGAGAGAGAGAGAAAGGGAGAGAGTGAATGAGTGAGTGAGTGAGTAAGAGAGTGTGTACGAGTGTATGTGTGTGTGGCGCACAGAGCCTTTAGTAGGCCAGGCAACATGGGGAGCCGGAGCCAGTATATAGCTGAGCTCTGGCATCCCATAATGAGCCCTGCGCCATGGCAACAGAGATCCGGGCTGGGCTTAGCCTGTTCTGGGAGCAGAGGGTCAGCAGAGCAGACTCATCTGAAGAGCCCTGATTAGTTTGATTTGTTTGTACTGCTGCAGAAAACCCACCATGACATCCAGACTTGTATTCATTATTACCGCGTCTGTCTGTGTCACAGTAACAATCAATAAGAGAAACAATCAAGACATTGAAGAGAAGGGTGAGATCTCTGTCAGGGCTCATACTTCTTAGAGTTGTCTCATAAAAGTCTTATTTTCATCTCAATTCATTCTCTGCAACTGTCAAAATGTCAAAATGACAGACATAATTGAGATCAGGTGCAGACAATAATGAGATCTTCTTTGTGTATCCCACTTCTCGAGTATTGCTCAACTTTTGTCTTATTTCTTGCTTATTTCTTGCTCCTAAGGGACCCTTAGGAGCAGTAATTCAGAAACAAATGATCACAGAATGATCAAAATATGAGAAGCTGAATTGTTTCTTAAGAGACAGGATTTAACCACAAATGAGCAACTCATTTTTCCTATGGGTAGTGACAGTGGTCATTAGGCAGTGAGCTCAGCATGGAGTTTGCAGGGAGGATTATGAGGAGGGTTTCACTTTCCCTCCCTGTTAGCAGCAACAAGCCTGTCCTGCTGTCACCATGGGAAATATTTGTTGCCCTAACCACCGGAATAATGGCTTGGAAATGAACAATAGCCGCCATACATTTATTTGTTCTGCTTCCCTGATTCGTCAGACTCATTTCAGCATGCATTTCTTGAATAGCATTGTAGCATTGTGTAGTATTGTATCACCCAAATCACATAGCCTAGTCTTGCCTGTAGCTGTACAAACATCACATTTTGAAAAAAAAAAAAAAAAATGCATTGCTTGTTCTAGATTCATTTGATGAAATCATGAAATCATGACATTTGGTATTACCTAGAGGGCTAGAATCATTTGAATTTATTAATTAGACTTAGAAAGGGAGACACTTGTATACACACACACACGACTCCTCTGTCTGTCTGTGTCTCTGAGGTGTAAGATATCTCCAGTGGCTGAATCCTGTGACACAGTAGCCTACCTGTTACTTCCTGCACAGACTCCCTGAAGATTCTGTATCCCTGTGCAGTGCCATTCAAGTATAATGTTGTGTGTGTGCGTGTGCGTGTGCGTGTGTGTGTCTGTGTGTGTCTGTGTGTGTGTGTGTGTGTGTGTGTGTGTGTGTGTGTGTGTGTGTGTGTGTGTGTCAGATAGCTAATTCACCCTTGTGCATCTATTGCAGCTGTTAAAATTTGTGACTTTGAGCATCATTATTTTGAATTGTGGACACACATAAAGAAGTAAAATGTGTGTGTGTGTGTGTGTGTGTAGCACTGCTACTGATTGACCTTTATGCATGTTAAAAAGTGGTGTCTTAATGTCAGATACCACCTGAGTCTCTGCTGCAGTGTTTTATTGTTTTATCTGCTACTTCAGTTGAAGAACAGATCTGTTATCATCCTGCATTTATGCTGCTTAACGTTTATACATGTTCTTATCTGTAAATCATGTGACTGCCCTGTCTCTGGCTGACCTTTTTCTGTTTCCCTCCCCAGACGTGGATGTGGACAAGCCCGACGAGAAATCCATCATGACCTACGTGGCCCAGTTCCTCAAGCACTACCCCGACCCCAACCAATCAGAACAGACAGACGGACAGCCAGAGGAGGTACCCAGCATCCCCCTCGTCCTATTGGCTACGCCACCTGTCTCTCACCACACACCCCCTCCACCCCCTCTGCTAAAAATACATCAGTGGTTTGTCAGTACCGTGTCACACAGCATGGTGTTCATGATTCTGACAATATGCTATTACAACCCATTAGCGTCTGCTAACTATAGCTGAAACACATTTTATGGGGACAACATCCTTGGGGCAATTTGGTCAGGTGGTCACCTTACCTGTGTGAAGCATTGGCCCTGTTGCTATTACTGTAGTAGCATGTCGCTAAAGCTCACTGACTTGAGACCAGTGGTGAGAAGCATGCCATTACAGCAAATGGTTCTTATTTCAGTCCAATAATGTAGCCTACTACCGTATGAGGACCGAGATACCAAAATGACAGCACAAATATTATGTGCACCACTTTTAAGTACGCTAATGCATCTATGTTAAGATGACCAGATGACCCTGATGTTGGTGGTCTGTCTCGTTTAAATTCAGAAAAGCCCACTTTGTAACTGATTTTTGAAGCAAAAACATTGTTTATTTTAGTGATATTGGCTGGTAAAATAGGAACGTCTCGGTGGACTGGTCACCTTAATCTACTGTATATGCTTGTGATACGTAGTATGCTTTGTGCTCTGTGTGCTTGTGTTCACAATCACATGCTATTGCTTTGGTTGCTAATGCTTATGTGCTAGTTTTGAATGCACAGTGAATCTGTTCAAGCTAACAGCTGTACCGTATGTCCTGGTGGTGTAACTCACAAGTAGGCCACATGCTTTCATCTGCAGCTCTGTGTGCACTCACTTCATCTCTCATTTCTTTCTCACCCTATCTCTCACGCCCATGTATGTGTGTGTGTGTGTGTGTGTGTGTGTGTGTGTGTGTGTGTGTGTGTGTGTGTGTGTGTGTGTAGCCGGTTCTGCACACCATTCCAACTTTTGCTCTCTCTATCCCCACGCTGCAGGTAAGGGCTGACCTCTGTGCAGTTAGCATGAGCTTGAGCGTTGTGTGTGTGTGCTTGTGTGTGTGTGTGTGTGTGTGTGTGTGTGTGTGTGTGTGTGTGTGTGTGTGTGTGTGTGTGCTCTCACTTTGTCTCCATGCTAATAATCCCGCTCCAGCTACATCACAACCACAGAAGCATAAACGCAGAACAGTTTCTCTATCTACTATTACTCATCTCCTAATGATGATGAGGTGCCATGAAAAGCACTCGTTTTTATCTCAAAGAGTCACTGTGGTGTGCTTGTGTGGTAATGATGTAGCTGTGCAGCTTTGGAAAAAAAAACAAAATAATAATAGGGAAATGTTGCTGGTTGCAAAGTGAGTTAGTCATTTAGACACCTTCATACTGCAGTGTAAGCCTTTCTTTCTACTTTATTTCCGTCCTTCTTCTCTTCTCTTTGCTAACGTCTGCACTGTTGTTGTTGTTGTTTGTTTGTTTGCATCTCTCTGTGCGTCTTGCTTTCCTGGACAGTTTGATCCACAGGATATAGAGCTTATGTTTGAGGTATGTTCTATAGAGTTCATATTTCAGGTACGCCCTCTAGAGGCTAGGTGTGGGGACACTCCACTACCCCCCTGACCCCATACCCTCATTAAAGGAATAGTCCACCTCTTTATGATAATTGGTTATTCACCTCCTTACTCTGAGTTACGTGGGTAAAACATTTTGGTCTCATTGCTTGTGTTTTCCTAGTAAGGCAATACCAATTTTCCCCATTTTTTAGCTTTAGCTTAGCATAGGCGCTGGAATGCAAAGTTGCCAGATAGCAATTCTTTGGCAACTTTACTTTCCAGAGTCTATGCTAAGCTGAAGGTAAAATTGAGGTTGCCAGACTAGGACAAGGCATGCACTGAGACCAAAATGCTCTTACCCTCATATGTATGTAACTCCAGGTAAGGGAGTGAATAACCAATTCTCATAAAGAAACTGTAGTGAGTAGCCTCACTGTTATGTAACCCCACATTTCATCAGTGGCATAAAATATAAAGGATAATAAAACTGGTGATTCACGTTGTCAGATATGAAATTGGAGAGCTGCTGTAAAATTTAGTATTCAGAGGTTTGTAGGCAATTTTTGTTTTTTTATCTGTACTCTCTCCTTTTGTCCTTTTCTATAATTTACAAGCCTCAGTCGCATCCTCCGTGTTTGCCACTTGAGTGCTCTACTCCTGGTCCTGCGTTTGGTGTGGTCAGAGTGGCCCTCGTGTCGGGCAACTGAGAACATAGTGAGTGATGGAAAGAGGCATCTCTCACCCTTCACCTCTCTCTCTCTCTCTCTCTCTCTCTCTCTCTCTCTCTCTCTCTCTCCCTCTTTTGTCTTTGTCTGTCCTCTTTTCTCTACAGAGAGAGGAGAGGAGGGTTCTGCGAGAGCTAAAGAACTGGCTAGACCAACTGGAGAGGGATATTCTTAGGGTCCAGGGGGCTGAAGGAAACCTGACTGATAAGTACCAGGTAAGATAAGACCAAGATCCGTTCATTATGTTTGGTACAACTGCCGCTGAGGTGTCCCGAAATAATGGACGAGTCGGAAGCGAAGGACATGCACAACATGGAGCGGAGTCCGCTTGTCCACTTCCGCCAAGTCAAAGGCCGTTATGCCACTTATCACCCAGTGGCAACTCAAACATATAGACGGTCAGCAAGTGTTTAAAACATAAAAGAAACATACGATTCTGTTTTGAAAGAAGCTACAGTAGGCTAAGCTGTTCAGTTGGGGTACTGTTTTTGAGTGAAAGTAGATCTTCAGGCTGCTTACTGTTGTTACTTACTTACTGTAGTTTCCATTCTAAAGACCATTGATAAGGAATGGTGGTGAAACTTATGGACACCCTGTCAGCCAATTAGAAAGCAGTATTTCATTCCATCAGGTGATAAAAATATTATAAACCATTACCATTATGATGACAAGTCTGTCAGTCTGTCTGAAAGCTGTTTACTGTGTGGTGTTACTTTTGTGTTTTTCCTGTCTGTTGTGATGCTGAGATATGCGGTAGTAATGTGTTTTTGATGTGTTGTTCTGGAGTGATTGAGAAGCAAATTGGCTCTGGGCTCTGTGTTGTTTTTGCAGGCGTTCAAAGGCTTCCGTGTTCAGTATGAGATGAAGAAGAGGCAGACTGAGTCCCTGCTGCTGCCGGTGCACCGCGACGGAAAGCTGTCTGTGGACCAGGCACTCGTCAAACAAGCCTGGGAGAGGGTGGCAGTCAGGGTGAGAGGCTTTTTATGCAAACAGAAAACACACACACACATTGTGTCATTCTGTGTTACACACACACACACACACACACACACACACACACACACACACACACACACACACACACACACACACAAAAACCCATGGTATTTTACTCTCTCTCTCTCTCATTTATACAAATTGTGTATGTGTGTGTGTGTGTGTGTGTGTGTGTGTGTGTGTGTGTGTGTGTGTGTGTGTGTGTGTGAGCAAGAGAGAGAGAGAGAGAGATAGAGAGAGCGCCTCACACACTGTGTCTAACCATATTGGTCCATGTCCACCTAACACGAAGTGACAGAGCAGGGTTGCTGGGCTGGTTTCCTCTCTTGTGTGTCCAAGGCTGAGAGGTTGAATCACTGGGGCAATGGGGCATTGAGAAGAGCCAACACCCATTCTAAATGCCCATCAACCAGTAGCACCTCATCAGATTGGACATTTGGAGAGGGAGAGAGAGAGAGGCAGAGTCTCACAGCTTGCTCTGTGAATGAACGCTGATGTAACTGGGAAGTGTATCGTTCTCGCCCTTTGCAGCTGCTGGACTGGCACATCCACCTGGACAAGTCTCTGCCGGGGCTTCTGGGAGTCATCGGGGCGTGGCTGCATCGGGCAGAGATCGCCATAAGGGAGGACATTCCCCTGCAACAGGCTCATGAGGAGACCGCCAACACCATACACAGGAAACTGGAACAGCACAGAGTATGTTGAACAGGAAAACAAAAAGTCCATGACAATGCACTGCAGTGTATTTATTGAAGTCATATTCAGTCTTTCCATAGTCAGTCATAGTTGTTATTCAGTATTATTGATTTCTTGTTTTATGCAAGTACTGCTGTGTATTTGTGTGGATATATCTTTATATCTGGCAATTGTGTGTGTGTGTGTGTGTGTGTGTGTGTGTGTGTGTGTGTGTGTGTGTGTGTGTGTGTGTGTGTGTGTGTGTGTGTGTGTAGGAGGTGCTGAAGAATCTAGAGGGCCATAGGCAAGCCTTCCAGCAGATCCATAAGGACCGGTCTGTTAATGGCGTCCCCGTGCCTCATGAGCAACTCCAGGACCTGGCAGAGAGGTTTGGGAATCACTGCGGCCTCCTGTATGGTTTATATACTCACCTGGCAGGGGAGTGGAGATCTTATGTGCATCTTCTGGTTTGCTTTTGCAGGTTTAACTATGTGTCCACATCATCTCATGTGCACGTGATTAAACTGGAATTCTGGGAGATGAAATACCGCCTGATGGCTTTCCTGGTCCTGGCCGAGTCGAAGCTCAAGACCTGGATCGTAAAGTACGGCCGAAGAGACTCTGTGGAGCTGTTGCTGCAGAATTACATTGTAAGTTTCCCATCCTGACAACCACCTGCACTATAGATTCACTGATTGGTTTCAACAGTATCATTTGTGCAGACCATAGTTCAGTCTATGTCATAGTCCAGTCTCTCTGGGCCAGATAAATTGATAGATTAAATGATAAAATGATACGCGTCCCCTGCACTTCTTGAAACAGTTGTACACTATTTTTCACATTTTAATATTGGGCATCCCATTTACATGTATATCATTGTATTGCATACCTCCACAAAAAAAAAAATCCCCACAACGCCTCTGATGATAAGTCCTTTCATGTTACAGGTAACTAAATGTTAGCTTCAATAACATAACTTTCAGGGAAAAATGAAAAGTATTATTTTGAATCTCCACTCCCCCTGGATATTTGCTTTTAGAAAAACTTTCAGAGACACTGCAGTGTGATGGAGTGAATGAGGACAAATGTGTGTTCTTGGGGTCTGGTGGAACAATCCCTCATATTTCTTCTCTGGGCTGTCTTGACAGGCTTTCATTGAGGGCCATAAGTTCTTTGAGCAATATGAAACAACATTCAGGTCCTTGAAACAAGCTGCTGATGCCTACGTCAAATCTGACAACACAGGTAAGCCAGCCACCATTCTCCATCTCAGTTAGATATTTCTGTCTTCATATGGAAACTCATTCTCCCCAAATAACAGGATTTGATGTCTTCAATTTGTGAGTCTGAGATGAAATTGCTTTATTTTTCAGCCTCATGTAGGAGACAGGCTAACTGTCCATTTCATGTAATAGGCACTAAGAACAGTAGGAGAGGTAAGTTAGCGTAGCGCTAACGGTATATATCTAGACTCTAGAGTCTCTGTCCTTGCAGCCTGAACTCTTCATTGCAATCCTGTAAGAGAGAAATCAATTACTACCACACTTTCCTTTTCAATATCTGCACTCTCTAACAATGTAATGGGGTCCCCAACTAACCGTCTATGGGTCAGGAAGCTCACAATCTGCTTCCTTGGCCTTTGAACAGTAAGCACTGGTGCACTGTACACGACACAACACACAGACGTTGAATTAAAGAAAAAACTGTCTAAAATTGTCTAGAATGGATATTACTTGTGTGTCAGAAATGTGTAAAATACACTAAAAATGGAAGACCTTTTCCAGCCAACTTTATTGCATATTACCTATCACCTAGTGACTGCCTGGTGCTTGCTTAAATAGATGTGTAGTTTGAGACCTCTTATTCATGGTGCCAGACTCAGTCCAGAGTCTGGAGTTGGTCAGGAGTTGAATCCTCCAGACCAAATACCACCCCAATAACCAAGCATGAGATGTTTGAACAAAGTTCCACAATGGTTCTGCTATCCTTTTTTAGGACAGTACTTATGGCAGTCTATTACAATATTATAATAGTTTTACACGTTACAAACACAAGTTTCATTTCTTGTAGTGTATTTGTCCCAGTATTGCACACTGATTGTCAGATTCTCTGAGACATCAACCTTTCTATGGAAACCGTACTCACACACACAACCCTAGTGTATCAACTCTTAGGTATCAATGAAGGTGGCTACTGTATGGTACTGCTAGTACGCCAGCAGCAGCAGAAATGTCAGTGCACCCCCCTGGCTTCCTGCATAGTGTGCTACAGCAGCAAGCAATGTCGTGTGCTGTGGTTGGATGTGTGATAACAAACCTCAGTATTTCCCTCCGTAGCCGAGGAGGGCGAGGGGATAAACAAGTTCCTGAACGAGGCGACGGCGCAGTGGAGGAACCTGGCGGTGGAGGTGCGGAGCGTGCGCAGCATGCTGGAGGAGGTGATCTCCAACTGGGAGAAGTACAGCGGCACAGTGGCCAGCCTGCAGGCCTGGCTGGAGGACGGGGAGCAGATGCTCAACCAGTCCGAGAGCCACAAGCGGGTGAGAGAGAGGAGGATGACCCAGAAACATACTTTGTTTTTCAACACTTGGGTGTCGGCAGAAACTAAGGGTGGGAATTGTAGAACCAAAAATAGAATGCTTTAATTCACTGGAATCGTGGAAATAGATAACACAGTCCTACATTTCCCTCATTCTAATATGTAGCTGTGGTCACTTACTGTACCATAAGTATTATGTATGTTGTAGGCCTACTGTATGTGCTGATACTGTGCTATATAGAATACCTGCTAAACACTATGGAATTGATGCAGTAAGAGAATTGATAAAGAATCGGCCTGATAAGCAGTATCTCATCTGCTACAGTGGCATTGATATTCATAAAATCCAATCAATTTGCACCAAAGATTTTAGAGCGGAGCAGACCCCCTCAGATGTGCATTTTGGCCAACAGTAAATGGTTTACTAAGTGGTAGGTATGCCACAACATTGCATCACATGTCATGGCATCCCGCTTGATGCAGGGCCATAATTGTGCCATACAGTAATCCTCCCCCAGCTTTGAACTGTGGGGGCAGTTAATCAGTCGTCCTCTGTGGAATTATTCAATGTGTCATTTTTGTGTTAAATTGTTCAGAGAGGTCCTGTGGGGGGGGTGTAAGAAAGAGCCATCTTAATTTTCCAGAAATAGATCGGCCAAGAGGCCTTTTGTGAGCCACCTTTGTGGAAGTTAATAATACAGGGATTTAAAATATGCTCACACAATGTGCTCTTTTTATAGGGGTGTCGTCTGTGTAAGTCACATGCTGATGTCCCTTCCTTTGTTTTTCTTTGTTCAATTAAAGGAATTCTTCCGGAACCTCCCTCATTGGATCCAGCAGCACATGGACATGAATGACGCAGGGAATTTTCTCATCGAGACGTGCGACGAGGCGGTCTCTCGGGACCTCAAACAACAGCTTCTGCTGCTCAACGGGAGATGGAGAGAGCTCTTTGTCAAAGTCAAACACGTACGTGAGCACGCACGACGCACGCACCAAACAAATCTCTCCGTTCAGTCATGTCTTTCTCATTAGACGGCAGCATGCGTATTTATCTCTTTGGCACATGCCTTCAATCAAACTGCCAAACAAGCAACAGTACAAGCAAGCTGATAAGCATGCGAGCATAAAGCACAACACAATGTTACTATCATAAATTAATGTCTTATAAGAGGTTTGGATTTTGAATATGCAAATGAAATGTTGTGAAAACTAAAACCTGCTGTGTCCTGTTACAATATGTAATGATAAAAATACCTTTTCTAAAAGTACAATAACACTGAACCCATATACAGTGAGTGGTTGTTGCCTCAGAGAATTGGCTGTGAAGCTGTGAGATACAATAAATGCGCACATGAAAAAAAAGTAAACACAAATAAGAGTCTTATCTGTCCTAATAAAATAATGTACAGAACATATAAGATGCATATAATATACATCTTATATGTTCTGTACATTATTCAATTATCCTTATCCACCAGGATTAATCTGAGTTAATTTTTTTTAATCTGAGTTAATTTTTTTTTGGATTAATCACGTGATTATCAGTTATTTTTGCCAGCACTAGTATATAAACTGTATATATAAATAATATAGAAATATATAATTAATATAACTGCAGACACTGTGTCTATGGTCGTGCCCACTGCCCATCTGTACAGTATATTATGGGGAGCGCTGGCTGTGCTACATCAACCAGCTGCAATCTTGGCTTCTCTGTGTCCGTCCGTCCCGCAGTATGCAAGAGTGGACGAGGTGGACAAGCTGAGGAGTGACTACGAGGAGAGCATCGCTGTGCTGAAGGACTATGTGGACGCAGCCAATGAGAAGCTGAACACTCCCGTGCAAGTGTCCTTCCTGAACATTCGGACATTTCTGCAGGATGTTGAGGTAGTGTAATCCTCTAAACGGTGGATTATGACGGATAAATAAAGTGCCATGTGGTGGGTGGTGTGCCCAGTGCCCTCTTCATTGCACATGCACTAATCGGAAAGCCTCCAGATACGTGTTTTGCAGTAGTGAACCTCGTGACTTGGCAGCAATAATCGTAAAACACACATTAGTATTAAAGTGAAATTTTATGGTAAAAGATGAACACACACACACACACACACACACACACACACACACACACACACACACACACACACACACACACACACACACACACACACACACACACAATCTCTTTTTTCTCCCTTTTTTCCTAATCCAATTTTCACATTTTAACTTTATGATTCTGAAAATGTGTTTCCTGTTGGAAATCAAATTTTGCAAAGCTAATTGTGCCATGTGGTGTCAGGTTTACTCAACAGCCTTCCCTTGTTGTGGCACAAGTCATAGGGTCTGTATAATTTATAGGCTATTCAAAGCAAGAGTTCTACCAGGGTTCTACCAGGGTTCTACTAGGGTTCTACCCTCTCTGAACTTCCATCAGTCACTGCTGCATGTCAAAAGCGTGTTGGACCTCCAAGAGCCATTATTGTAAAAAGTCATGCTGTAAGTTTTGGAACTCAGCTTTGGTAATAAACTACTGGTAAGAAAAAGTTGTATCTGAAGTAACCTAGCTGCATTGTTTGGTAAGTAACTGTATTTTCATAAGCTGAAGGTCATGTGCCATGTCAAACAAACCAGAAAGAATGCTGTTGTTTTGTTACGAGGTCGTTGACCTACTCTCAATTATGAAGGGAGACATTTACTTTGGCATTTCTGTTGACCCTTATTGATGATTTACAACCCACTGTAACCTTTCTCTTCAACAAGACATTTCAGATAAGAGGGGTAAAGTGTTATTAGATTTAGATTATTAGCTCTTCTCTGGGCTAACTCAGTGTAATCGCTAAGGAGTCATCTTGATGTCTGAGTCTCGTGCCTACCTTGACCCCAGCAGGACATCAAGCACAAGGCAGCTCCCATGGAGGCCCAGTACAAGAGCGCCACACGCAAAGCCCAGCAGCTGACCAAAGACACTCCCCAGGACGAGATCAACCAAATGCTGGCCAGCATGACTGCCCTTAAAGAGCAGCTCTGCCAGGTGAGTGAGGATGGGAACTAACCAGACAGACAGACAGACAGACAGACAGACAGTCCTCTCCCCCTGAGAGATTGACCTTCTCTTTTTTAAACTCTCTCTTTTTTTCTTTTTTTCTTTTTTTTTTACTGTAAATAGACTTTTTATGTTTTTTTCATCCTCACATATAACTTTTCTCACCTCACGATTCCTAGTTCCATTCTTACATCCCCATTTTTTATTTTTTTATTTTGCTGTTTTGGTCACATGGTAGTTTTTATTTCTCCATCTTCCTGTAGGTAATATAAGATTGCCTGTTTTTATCATAAATAGTAGAAGAATTAAACAACACCTCAGCTTTTTGTAAATCGCCTCTATGAACTCTATTGAATGAAACTTGGATCTTTAATTACTCCCACAGATCCCATACATACATTCTAAAGAACTTCTTCTTTTTCTCTCTCTTCTCTTTATTGCCCCCTTTCTCAGGTGCGTGAGCGTTCTGTGCCCCTGCTGAAGGAGGCCCAGGTGCTGCTGGCTCCGCTGGAGGAGATGGAGAAGAACATCACAGGCTTCTACCAGGGCCTGGAGAAGGCCAGCCGCATCACGGCTGCCCGAGAGCCCGAGGCTGCTGGGGACTTCAAGCAGAAGTGCCAGGTGAGGAAAACAGAGCCCAGGATACAGTAACTCTGTCTGCCCAGATTTTTGGGACACACTACACACTATTTTTGGGACACACTACTCACACTACTACACACTATTTTTGGGACACACTACTCACTACTACACACTATTTTTGGGACACACTGCAGTGCACACTACTACACACTATTTTTGGGACACACTGCAGTCACTACTACACACTATTTTTGGGACACAGTACTCACTACTACACACTATTTTTGGGACACAGTACTCACTACTACACACTATTTTTGGGACACAGTGCTCACGACTACACCCTATTTTTGGGACACACTGCACACGACTACACACTATTTTTGGGACACACTCACTACCGTACTACACACTATTTTTGGGACACACTACTCACGACTACACACTATTTTTGTGACACACTACTCACCACTACACACTATTTTTGGGACACACTACTCACGACTACACACTATTTTTGGGACACAATACTCACTACTACACACTATTTTTGGGACACACTGCAGTACTCACTACTACACACTATTTTTGGGACACAGTACTCACGACTACACACTATTTTTGGGACACACTCACTACCGTAATTTCCCGACTATTAGCCGCGGCTTATACCACTATGAGGTTAAAACAGGGGGGCAGTTAATATGGTGTTAATATGGTTTTGTTTTTTTTAACTTGCATAAAACGCTGTCCTGCGGCTTATACACAATGCGGCTTATATGAGGGAAATTACTGTACTACACACTATTTTTGGGACACAATACTCACTACTACACACTATTTTCGGGACACACTGCAGTACACACTACCACACACTATTTTTGGGACACACTACACATTACTGTATCGTTCAGTGAGAAAAATAAATAAATAAATAAAACAGGCCCCAGATTCAATAAAGATAAAAAATAGATTATTCTGTTTTTTGGGGAGGTGATGCGATTACATCCACTGACATGAGGCAGCCAGATATGAATGGGGATGACAGGCTGAAACAGACTCATTCATAAGACATGCCTGTACACACAGAGAACCAAAAGAGGGGACACTGGGACACACTCCTATGCACTCCTCACCTCCCCCCTATTAATAAAACCTTGATTCATGAGGTTTCAAATGTCATTTGAAAAAGTGCCATCAATCATGACCATGATGAGCTCGGTGATTCGTCTGGTTTTGGGTGAATCAGAGAGAGTACCTGGACAGAATAATGAAGCACATTGTTTCCTCTGACCTTAGGAGCTGGTGACCTACCAGCAAAGCTGCAAGAAGTGTCTGTCTGTGATCGACAAGAACCACCAGTTCATACAGAGGGTGCTGGACAGCAGCAAGACTCTGCGGCACCTGGACACCTCCCTGCTTCAGAAGAGAGTGGCGGAGCTCCAGGCCTCCTCTCAGGTACAGGCTACAGGCTACAGGAGAAGGCCTAGTTTACTGGAGGGCTTCTGAAGCTCACCAGGAAATGCATTAGTGCATTGAATTATGAACTAGAGGGTTGAATTGTTTTCTCAAAAAGTGCAAGAAGTGGGGGTTATAAAGGGTGGAGTATTTGTTTGTTTGAGATGGCCCAAAAGAAAGAGGTTGTATAGAGCCTATGAATCAAATGTCAGTTAACCTAACATACTAGCTAAAATCGCTGCCATTTTATGATGCTGTGCTGCTGGCTATCCTTTGGAATCCCATACAAAATGCTTGAAATTATGGTCTTTCTTACCGGCTTTACTTCGCCACAGACATCATTTTTTTCCATTAATAATGCAGAGGAGAAAAAGCTTGTGACAACATCCCCATTTTCTTACGTTGATTTGTTCAGTGTTGTGAAAGTGAGGCTGATAAGAAACCACCATTTGCCATTTAATGTATTCTAAATGGCAAAGGTGTAAACTTGCCTTTACTTATGATAGCCAAATAAGCAGAAGACACGCCTACTTCCTATGCTCTATCTATACTACTAGAATCTATAGGTTTTGTTCCACATAATATAATCATTCTTTCTGATGGGTTGGGGTTCATACAGTACATAGCATAAACCTGAAAAAGAGACGTTCTGGTTTGGGACTTTTTAGGACTTCAGCAGTGGCGTCTGAGTGATCTATTGTGATTTTGTGTCCCGCTAGGCTATGATCAGAGAGACCACAGAGTGGAAGAAGCATGTGGAGGCCAACAGCAGCCTGATGAAGCGCTTTGAGGAGTCTCGCGTGGAGCTGGAGAAGGTACTCAAGATGGCCCGCACCTCCATGACCGAGAAAGGAAACCCAGAAGACCTGCTGAAGAAACACACGGTGAGCAAAACATTCTTTTTTTTTTAAAGATATTTTTGGGGGCTTTTTGCCTTTAATCGGATAGGACAGCATAGAGGTGGACAGGAAACAAGTGGGAGAGAGAGCCGGGGTGGAATCGGGGTCCCCGGAGTAATGGCACAACGCTCCAGCCCACTGAGTCACGGCACCCCTGAGCAATACATTCTTGTCAGTCCAATTCATCACTGAAAACAGTTATCTGTTCAAGAGAATATAATCTAATACTCCAGTCGCCTGAAGCAAACTGATGAAATGTAAGCAGAGTCAGTGGTTTTATCTGTGTGTGTGTTTATTATTTATTGATGCAGGAGTTCTTTGGACAGTTGGACCAGAGGGTCCTCAATGCCTTCCTCAAAGCCTGTGATGAGCTGACCGACATCCTCCCTGAGCAGGAGCAGCAGACCCTACAGGAGACTGTGCGGAAACTACACAAGCAGTGGAAGGTCAGTTTACACACAGCACAGCACAGCACGTCACAGCTCACTATGCTAACACGCTACGCCAGGGGTGGGCAATTCTTTTGGCTGAAGGGCCACATTGGGTTTTAGATTTTGACTACTGGGCCGGGTGTCAACAGTGAACCGTCAGCGATGCCAGTAAATTGGCCAATCCAAAATCAAACCAGTAGCCCCACTTTCCTCAGAGGACATGTTAGCATGCAGGTTTAAAAGGGTGGTATTTTTTTTCATTAATGCAACAAATTTGATAAATCAGTCATATAATCTAAGTCACCTTGGCTAAATGAGAAATTATTTCATTTTGGGAAGGCTCCACGGGCCGGATTAAATAGCTCAAGGGCCGCATGTGGCCCCCGGGCCTTAGTTTGCCAAGGTATGCGCTACGCTAGCACCATTCTAGCATCTTGAGCCTCATCCATTATTAAGTCACACTGTGTCCACGGTCTGTTATGAGCATGTGGTTCATTATACTGAAAGTCAATGTGTGGTGTGGTGTGGTGTTGCCATGTGTCTCCCAGGACCTGCAGACGGAGGTGCCGTACCACCTGCTGCAGCTGAAGGTAGAGGTGGAGCGTGGGCGACTGATGGGCTCGCTGCAAGAATGCCAGGCAGAGCTGGCCAGGGAGAACCGCAGCCTGCCCGCAGTGGGCAGTGAGAGACTCATCAGAGAGCACAGGGTAAGACTGAGACTGACTGACCCAGCCCAGCTCTGTTATGGGTCCTTTCATTAAAGCAATATACCGGAGTAAGTTTAAGCATAGTCCTGCTGCACGAGCCTTCTAACAGCAATATATTTCGCATGAAATGAAAGATTTTCGAACAGCACAGACCTAACGCGAACGCGAAACACTTTACATTGAGTCAATGTAACCTCAGATCTTATTTTCGGTTTCCAACAGTCAGGTCCCATTGATTCAGTGTAAAGTGCCTGTTCGCTTCTGCGTTCGCGTTCGGCCTGTGCTGTACCAAATTATTTTGTTCCACACGCTAACTAGTGCATTTAGCAAGCTCTTTCAACAGGGCTATGCTTGAATTCACTCCGGTACATTCCTTTAAGTTAGTGGGAGGGATGATTATATAGACAGGATTATAGCAGCACTCTGAGATTACTGAGGATGCTTAGAGATTCAGTTATTGGGACAGTTATTGGTGTATGTATTTGAGAGGCAGAGTTATTGGGATAGTTGTTGAAGCATTTAAGGGAGTAATTTGGATGGGGTTACCTCTTGAGTAGCTCCTGAAGGTATTATTGAACAGTCAATTTAGCTCATTTCAGTCTCTAAAACACACTCTGCTAATTTTGTGTATGTGAAATTCAGTACAACAAAAGTATTGAGTTAAAAACGGTCACGAGGGGGCGGCATAGCTCAGCGGGCTAGTGCGTCATACCACAAATCCGGGGACCCGGGTTCGATTCCGACCCGAGGTCTTTGTCTGATCCCTACCCTTCTCTCTCTCCCACTCATTTCCTTTAAAAAAAAAGCCCTAAAAAATAATTAAATGAATAAATAAAAACGGTCACGATTTATTGACTGTATCTGTGTGTTGTCATGCAGGCCTTCTTCCGAGAGAAGGGCCCTCAGGCGCTGTGTGAGAAGCGGCTTCAGCACATGGAGGAGCTCAGCCAGAAGCTTCCAGAAGGCGACCCGGCCCATCAGGTGCTGGAGTCCTCCAGACTCACCTTTTCCGAGGTCCGAGAAGAGATCCAGGCCACGCATGAGAAACTGATGCAGCACCCGGACAAATGGAAAGAGTTCAACTCTCGGTGAGGTCAAAACTGAGTCACGTTGCAGACTAATACTTTTATGCATATGAGTTTATGCTTGCCTGAAGCTTAATCGAAACTATCTCTTCCTCTGATTCTTATTCTTAAGTCAGTGAGCCATTGATTTCCCCCCCCTCTGCTGTCCTTTGCATTTATTTTCTGGATTAGCTCCGGCAAGGTAGAGCCCTCAGCAATAAAAATGAATCTCTTTTTTACAGGTTCTCTGAGCTCTCGTCCTGGCTCTCGTCCAAAGAGAGTCAGCTCAGGCTGCTGAGAAACAGAGTCAAAGACCCCATCAAATATGGACAAGTCAAATCCAACATAGAGGTGAAGAACATTTTTTCAATGTTTAATGTGTAACATTATTTGATGTGCTTGTGTTCGGTTATGCTGGCTGCTGAATAGGATATACATACATGCTTTACACACACACATATATATATAATGCATGGAATTCTATGTCCTGTACTGTATGTATGGGAATACGGTATTTGGTATCTATGTAGTGTTCTTAGTATGTTGTTTGTTTTTTGTTGTTTATGACTCCATATTATGTATTGCTCTCTGCAGAGAAAAAATGTTTATGTGCGTCTGTTTGTGTGTGTTATGTGTGTGTGTGTGTGTGTGTGTGTGTGTGTGTGTGTGTGTGTGTGTGTGTGTGTGTGTGTGTGTGTATGTGTGTGTGTGTGTGTGTGTGTGTGTGTGTGTGTGTGTGTGTGTGTATGTGTGTGTGTGTGTGTGTGTGTGTGTGTGTGTGTGTGTGTGTGTGTGTGTGTGTGTGTGTGTGTGTGTGTGTTATGTATGTGTGTGTGTGTGATGACTCCCTGTTTTTCTCCCTAGGCCCTGCGGAGCGAGGCGGAGTTGCAGGAGGGGAACGTGGGCTGGCTGAAGGCTCGGCTGGCTGCCCTGTCTGAGCTCTGCTGGGAGGCAGATGCTGAGAGACAAGGAGACGCCCTCAGCAAGCTCTCCACTGACTTCAAAGGCCTCCTTACCTCTCTAATGGAGGTAAACGTTTGGCAACATCAGCACACACACACACACACACACACATACTCACTCTCTCTCTCTCTCTCTCTCTCTCTCTCTCTCACACACACACACACACACTCTCTCTCTCTCTCTCTCTCTCTCTCTCTCTCTCTCTCTCACACACACACACACACACACACACACACACACACACACACACACACACACACACACACACACACTCACTCTCTCTCACACACATGCACAAGGAGAGTGCCAGTGGGAAGAACAGTGGGAAGAAATCACCACAAAGTCATATTTTAATCATCCCTCTAATTTATTGGATGTTGATTCCTTAAACCACTTTGTGGAGTTTTCTGTTTTTTATCAAAATGTAGCTCACTGTTAACTGTACAATAAACAGACCATCTCTCTAGTGAGTGCACTTCAATCTAATGCTTTGTGCTGTGCACTTTGTTTCTCTGGTGTATCAGAGGGCGCGCTCAACTTCTAAAGTAAGATGAATAAGCGACTTTGGGTGCGTGACAAAAATAAAACAAGAAAAGAAAACTACACTTTGTTTCTCTGCCCCATGTCAGTCTGAGCGGGTTCTGCTGGCGGTGGGGGACTGCGTGCAGTTCCAGCAGGAGGTCCGTTCTGCTCTAGAGGAGCTGATCCAGGGACAGCAGGACCTGCAGGCCGAGGCGGCCAAAATCCTGGACACGGAGACGGTCCGTGAGGCCCAGCAGATGCTCCTCATGCACCAGGTGAGGTGACCACATTTGATTTGACAGGCCAATCTGTGCTGTGTCACACGATGTCAAGCTTTGTAGCATTTCATGCGAGAAACCAAAAGGAAAATGTCCGTATGTGAACCAAAAAAGGCAGAGCAAGTGACCTGATTCAGTCAAATAGTCATAGTGTGTGAGCAGAGTAGAGAGGAGGAGGCGCTGGTGACATTTATAACTGAAATGGAACCAATGTGACAATTTTACCCAGTCACACCTACACACTCCTCCATAGTGCCACTGCTAAGCTCATCTATCCTCTACATAATTCTAGGATGCATGCATGGGATTATCCACAGTATTTAGTGAAGAATTAAATTTTTTATTGACCTCAAAGAGAAGAGACGCTCCAAAACTCACTGCGATGACTCTTCTTTGATGTTATCACCATAGTAACACATCAGTTTTCATTCTCCATCATTCTCCTCCTCCATTCCTATCACCACTATAAGGCAGTAATATCACTCTGACAAGATTATTGCAACACATTTTGAAATGCTGCCTAAAAATGAAATTCTGTGAGTTTTACATTACTCTTTAATGTGAGCACTGTGTAAATGTAGTAAGAGTGGCGTCTCCTCCCTTATACTGTCTGGTAATGTAATCACTTGTAATTCTCCAGCTTTGTGGCATATGAGTCTCCATTCTGCTGTGAAGCATTAGTAAGAACATTTGTCTTGTTGTGGAGCAGCAGCAGTTGCGGCGCTTGAAGGTGCGCAGGAGAGACGTGCAGCAGTTGGCCAGCAGGGGGCAGCAGCTGCAGGTGGACGAGGACATGAGGGACTCCCTCCATCAGGACCTGCAGAAGCTGCAAGACACCCTCAGCAGAATGGACCAGACCATGGACACCCACGAGCAGAGTCTACAGGTGAATGGAGCAATGGGCTAGCCTAGCTAGTGCGACCATATGGAATTTCATGCAGTGACAGGAAGTATTAGTGGGTCCAGGCTAGCAATGGGCATGTCATTGTATAACTGTAAAATTAATTAATTATGATAATCAACATGGTTGGATTTCAACTGTAGGCCACTTCTATTTGCCTCCTCTTACACCAGTGCTGTGTGCTGACTTGACATACCAATGATATACATTTACAAGATACATTTATACTTTTACATTGACATTGATATTCATTGTATGTGCTTGTAGTCAGTGTGTGTATGCCACGTCACATAAGCATATAGAGAAAGACATATTTCTACAAATTGAAATGATGATGTTTGGATAGGCTCTGCACGTCATTACGGTAACATGCTGTATTTGTACCCCTGTGCTGCAGGCCACCCTGACTGCCTGGCAAGAGTTTGACAGCCAGCAGGGGGCGGTACAGGATTTTGTGAGCCGAGCGTCGTCATTGGCTGAGAGGGAGCACACCTACAGCAGCCCTGAGAGCTTGACTGCAGAGCTGGAGCAAGATCAGGTGAGTGGTTGAGTGGTGTGTTTGTGGTTTGTAAAGGCCAGTATACTGACATGTATGTGTGTACTGTATGTGCTCACCTGTGGACTGGTGGTAAAAGTGTGCTTTTGTGTGTTCTTTCCCAGGATCTCCTTAAACAGAGTGAGAAAGAAGCTTCAGTGGTTGGCTCACTGCTTAGGAGAGCTCAGGAGATCCAGCTGGGCCCACAGAACCAGACTCTCCTGCAGGAGCGAGTCCACACACTCAGCCAGCAACTGGACCGGGCCCGAGAGCAGCTAAAGAAAGAGTAATGATACGCCGCCATTATTAAACAACAACAAACAACAGAGAGGCTTAGTAAAGTTTAAAGACCCAAGTTACGGCTTAGATTGAGTAGATTCCTCTGAGTAAGGTCATCCTGATGAATGATAAATATCTCAACTAGCTACTTTGTTTGTGCCTTGTGTTTTTCTTTTCTTCAGTGTAAAGACCCTTGGGGATATGAAGACACAATGGGATTCATTTGGGAAGGAGTTTGATAGCTTCTCCTCCTGGATCTCTGTGAAGGAGAAAGAGCTGGAGAAGCTCAAGAGCTCAGGCTTGCCCCTGGAGGAACTCATCAGTGCAGTGAAGGTGACTGTCTAATATGTTGCTCTTATTCCACTACACACAGGAACAGTTTTGGGCGGTGGTAGCATAGTGGTTGAAGAATGTGGCTAGCAGGGCAGAGTAGGCTAGCTGGCTAGTAGTCTGGAAAATATGGGTTCAAATCCTGGCTGCCACCCTTGAGCAAGGCACTTAACCCTAAGCTCTTGGAGAGACTGTCCCTGAAGTACTGTAATTGATAGCTGACAAATGTAAGTTGCTTTGCATAAAAGCATTTGCTAAATGCATAAATGTAGGCTGAGTTTCCAATCTGTCTTTTGTTGTTTATTATTAAACTGATATTAAATTACATGAATTAGTTATTAGCCTATCTCGTCATGCCGGGAGCAGAATGTATAATGTCCTCCCTTGTTATCCTCTCTGGTCGTCAGGGTGTGGAGTCTGAGGTTCAGGCCAAAGGTCAGATCTTCTCTCATCTGGAGACAGAGTCCCAAGCACTGGGTCAGTTCTTGTCCTCAGGGGAGTCGGCACGTATCAAAGCTCGTCTGACGCAGATCGGCAGGTACTGGGAAGAGCTTAAGGAGAACGTGGAACAGCTGAATGGTCAACTGGAAGAGAACCACAGCCAACAGCAAAAGTTTGAGGCCAGCCTTGAAGAGGTACACACCATTAGGTGTTAATATTTTTGGAAGAACTTTATGCCACACACAACCCTGACCTGTTCATAGGTTATGCTGTGTTCTACTGAGTCAAAATGTGATAGATATTTGTTGTTTGAAGGTGCGAAGAGACATCAACAGCCTGCAAGAGAAAGTGAACAAACCTATAACCTCCTGTGGTTCTTCCTCGGACACCTATCGCACTCTTCAGGAACACATGGTAATATCAGCCTTTGCTGGAAAACTCTCTTTCTCTGACAGTTTCTTTTATCTTATGATTATTTACACACCTGTCAACTCTTTCTACAAAGCAGGCCCCCACATGAATATTTCAAGGATATTACTTGTGAGGTCTAGTAGTCTAGAAATCTAGACATACTACTAGTACATTTTAATTTGACTACATGTGGATCTGATTTATCAGGCTAATCTGCAATAATGAGTAAATCAGTCTGTTGCTATGATCATGTCAAATCTTTATCTCAGACTTCCCATAAGTCACCTCCTTTCATTAGCTACTTCTGTGATTCGATGTGCTGAAATCCAGCCTCTGTGCCTTCTGCAGGACTTGTGCCAGTCCCTGGAGAAACAGCGGGCAGCTATGCTGTCCCTCAGCACGGCTGGTCGGCGCCTGAGTGAGCGCGAGCGGGCGGAGCAGGTGGTGCAGGAGCTCCAGCGCAGTCACGAGCGCTGCCTCAAGCAGGCGGTGGACACGCAGAACCGACTGGAGAACCTACTGGGCCTCTGGCAGAAGTAAGAGACCAGACTGACCAGCAGAGGGCAGACTCATGTTTCTGTGTTATTGTATGGCAAAGTGCACACTCATTTAGCAGCGTTAGCATTCAGCCTTTTCACTGGGGCACTATCATGAACTGTAACAGGGGCAAATTCGTTACAGTAATACAAGGTAGAGCTGAAGCCCAAAGCTCACACAGAGTGAACAATAATTATTGGTAAAAGTACTGAAACTAAACCTAATATAAGAACTGGATTTTATTACTGTTGAAAGTGACCTGTAGCATTGTCACATATTGACCAGTTTATGCAACATTTCTATTGAGAATACATAAATGGTATCATCTCCTTCAGGTATCAGAAAGACTGGACTACTATCCAGAACTTTCTAGAGAGATGTGAACAGGCTACTGGCCCTGAAGACCAGCTGCTTTCTGCAGATAAATCCAAACTTCAGAGTGATCTTCAAGAAGCGCAGGTAATGTCACATTGCTGATCTTCTAAGCTCTACATACCTTGTTTATTCCACCTGTATGTCATCAACTGATGTGGAGTGGATGCTGTGTTACTTAGCATCTTCGTTCCGAGCTGAAGAACCTGGAGAGTTTGCGTAAGGAGTTGGGGACCCAGACAGAGGCTCTCTATCCCACAGCACCCCCAGAGCGAGTGGAGGCCCTCAAAGAAGAACGTAACCAGCTGCAAGAGAGATGGACTTCTCAGAACACAGCCTTATCTAACAGGTTAGTTTCATTATGACTGAAACAGTAAATTACAAAATGCACTAAATAAAGTATATTTATATAGAATATATAAAATATTTACATTAGTCTCTAAAAGTAACTTTGATAGCTGTCATAGTTGTTACTAATACTGTACTATGGAAATGTTTTGCATTTAGCACTGAGTAAGCTGACAGCAAATGTTTGATGAATCTCTTTTTGCGTCTGTTCCAGGGCCCAGCTGGTGGAGCAGCAACTGTCCCAGGTGGATCAGCTGGAGCAGGGCCTGCAGGGCTTCTCTCGCTGGGCCCAAGCTTTTGCCTCCACCCTACACACACCTCTACTGGTCAACATTACTGGTCTGCAGCCAGCCAGAGCGGAAGTGGAGGTACTGTGTCAATCTAATGAATTTATTGTATATAGCTATTATTGTTAACCCAGGAAGTTCCTTTTGAGAGTGCTATTATGAACAATGTTCAAAACAGATGCTGGGATTAAAACAATGACTCTTTAACATACTTTTAGCTTCACGAATTTAGAATGCTACTTTACCTTGCATCATTGTGATTTTCAATGTAGCCAGGCAAGTTAGTTCTTTCTCTCTCTTTTTGTTTATCTTTCTCTGTAATTTATTTCTGTCTCTTTCGTACTGTTTTGACATTATTGCCAAGACAAACGTCTTAGCTTAGCTTAGATAGCTTAGCTTATCTCAAGTGTACATACAGTATGTCACAAATCTCTGGGTCACATTGCATGGCTTCATTGTGCAGGATATGAGTGAGAGTCAGGTTTCAAAAAAAAGAAAAAAGACTTCTCTCTCTCTGTCTCTCTCTCTGATGATAAGACTTGTGCACTTGCCTCTCTCTCGTTCCCTTCAGGCTCGTACAGATACTCTTCAACAGAAGTCATCTGAGCGGGAGCGCCTCCAGCGCCAGTTGGACCAGCTAGCCACGGGCTGCGAGCCCCGGAGTCTCCAGCAGCTCCAGGCCCAGTGGCAGGGTGGCCTGCAGCCGTACACCGATGCCCGCCAGCAGCTGCAGCTGGCCGCTGAGAGCCTCCAGCGGCTGGACGCCTTCCTGCAGACGCGTGGCGTGGCAGCGGGCGTGCTGCGTGGCCTTCGCCAAACGGTGGAGAGCGCCGGCAGCTGGGAGCGCAGCCGCGTGCAGGAGCTGCAGCAGGACCTGGCTGAGATCGTGCCTGACATCGGCCGTCTGGAAGCGCTCGCCGTCAGTCTGGATGCGAGTCTCTGCAAGGCCCACCTACACCTGAGCGATGGCGCCGGAGGAGCAGAGGCTGGGTCAGGGGCACGGACGACGTGCAGGGCTCTGGCCGACCTGCTCGGGGCGGAGCTAGAGGCAGTACGGAGTCAGCTGGGGGCCAAACAGAGCGAGGCGGAGGAACTGGGTGCGCTGTGGACGGCGTTCAGGCAGAGGCGGGAGCAGCTGCTCAAGAGTGTGGAGGACCTGGAGCAACAGGCTGAACAGCAGGGTCTTAAAGAGCCCAGTGTTACTGCCCTGCAGCAGAGGTGGGAACCAAATACTGGATTGCATCACACACTCAAAAAATAAGAAGGAAAATATCTGTAACATTTTTTTGGCATGAAGACATTTATAGTTATAGATTTTGCAGAAACTTTTATCCAATAGAAATTTACATTGTTCAGTTGCTTCAGGGACAGTTTGGTGTTGGAGCTACTAGAAATCGATGCAATCTACATTCTTTGACTAGTACGCTACATGTATCTGACCTATAGAGAGTTATTTCGTGCACAGACATTGTGACGTGGGTAAACCAATTGTATTATCACTTTTGAGATCATAAAAATAAGTTTGATGCTCAAAAAATGTATCCTCTCAACAACTTCCAGTGAAGCTTTTATTCTTCATTTTGATATATGAACCTTGTTTCCTCTTTTTATAAGTTGCTTTGGATAAAATCATCTGCTAAATACTGTACATACATGTAAACATACATAATTTTTTTCATTTGTATTATTAACACCTTTTCTCTGGTTTGTAGGCTTCGGTTCTTCCTGCAGTTGGAGGAAGAGCTCCAGTCCCACCAGCATGAGGAGCAGTGGTTAAGGGAGAAGGGTCAGCAGCTGGCCCAGAGAGATGCAGAGCTGGCTGGGGAAGTGCGGAGGGAAGTCAGCCTCCTGGAGACTACCTGGGAGGAGACCCAGAAACTCATCACTGAGAGGTACAGGCACCCTGACAATTGCACACTGATAAAGGCTTTCAAAACTATAGGCTACCCACATTAACTGGGTTGGTGGTGATCTGTTAAATATTCTATTATTCAATGCATTGACTTTTGTAGATGTATAGTATTACTTTGCAAATGGTCTGTTATTAACTGCTAGTCAAAATTCACATAGATGTATGTGCAGAATTTTCTCCACTGTTGGTCACATCACCATCAATTATATGGGTATATCATTGTTAACCATCTGTGTAACCAAAATCCTTTCTAGCTTCTCTAGACATGTAAAAGTTATGTATTTGCAATAAAATCTGTTGGCTAGATTTAAATGCTATTGGTTGGTTGTAATGTGTGATGTCGTTGGCCCAATAGTCAGGAGCAGTGTGGTGCTCTGCTGGAGCTCATGAAGGACTTCCAGAGTCTGAAGACCACCATCAGTGATGTGGTGGAGGCCGCTGAGGCAGTAGCTGAGGTCAAGATTGGTCTCAGTGAGCGCGAGGAGACCAGGAGAGCACTGTCTCGAGTAGGTGGACATCACAAGTCATTAGTGTTAATGTGTGTATGTGGGGGGTATATGTTATGTTTTAATGTGTCAATATATGTGAGTGTCTGTCCTAGGGTTGTGCGATATCATTATCGTATATCGTCAAAAAAAAAAAAAATTGTCATATTGGGAAATACGATAGTCAGAAAATGTTTTGTTAGCATTTATATTTCCACTGAATAGACTACACAAACAACTCTGTCAGGTGAATATTTATTGTCAACAATTAATTTACAATTGATTACCTTTACAACATTTTCAAAAAGTGTCTTTCTAAACCTTGAAAACGTAACATTTAAACGTAACATGTATGAACCCTGTGTTAAACTGTAGACCTAATATACTTTTTTATCATCAGTTATCGATATTGTGATAAAAAACAGAAAATTTTGTGATATATTTTTGAGTCCATATCGCCCAACCCTAGTCTGTCCTCTGTTATCTCTAACATGTCAAGGACACAAATAACAACTTGTAACAACTTGTGTTCCCCATGTCCCATTCGCTGACAAAGAATTTTCCCAAGGGGACAATAAAGGACTCTATCTATCTATCTATCTATCTATCTATCTATCTATCTTTCTATCTAATGTACATTCACCCTAAGAGCCACTAAAGCTGTTACATCACATAAGATGCTCAAAAAACATTGCTGTCAAATATTCATGCACTGTTGTCCTTGAAATCGCTCAGCTATGACCACTGCCTATTGTTTACAGCAGAAATGCATCATAGCTCATTTGAGTAAAGTTTTTTAGTCAATTTGACTATCTTTACTTTGACGGTCCCTACTCGTGTCGCTCTTGTCGTTCTTGTTGCTTTCGTCAAAAAATCTCTGGTAATTTTACAGCTTGTAGCTCTTTGTGTGGACCTAATGCTTGTAGCCCCTTATTGTTAATAAAGAATGTTGTTACAGTAAGTTGAGAATGCCATGATCAATCATGGACAAACAATTCCCAATATACAATATTTAGTCCGTTTATAATGTTCCTCTCTGGCCTTTAGAGGCTGCCTTGACTAGAAATGAGCTTAAACCAAGTCACAGATTTGTTCAGAGTGCTTATGGTGATGTATTTTTGTGTTTGGCACAGCACGAGGCTGTGAAGATGGAGTTGGCCAGCCACCAGGACGAGCTTGACCGTCTCTCAGTCAAAGGCAAACTGCTGTTGGCAGAGCTGAAGAAAGTTCCGGACTGTGAGACTGAGCCTTTGAAGAAGGACATGGAAGCTTTAGTGGACCGTTGGCTAGATGTATGTCGCACTTCAACCGAATAAGCTTTGCTCTAAGTGAAACCAAGACAAAATACATTGAACATGGCACATTGTTCAGTTTTAAATCCAATTGTCTTCTGTGGTCAACTACTTTTGTGTTTTCCCTTAGGTGTCTGAGAAAGTGGAAGACAACATGGCCGTCCTGAGCAGGAGTTTGACTCTGTGGGAGCACATTGCTAAGGTGGGACGTGAGTTAGAGGGCTGGTCCACCTGTGCCATGTCTGAGCTCAGCGATAGCCTTGGACACCTGGACGACAGCCAGAAGACTGACCGCAGGCTCACAGAGATACAGGTACCTAGACCAGTGTGCAGACATTTCAGCCCTTAATTACTTAGGTGTTGAGTCTGATCTAGCTGGTTGTATTATACAGTACATGTATATCGTAATTCCAAGAATTTTATATCATCTGAACATTTCTCTTTTCCGTATTCTTTTTAAATATGAAGCAGATTTTGGAATGTTGGAACATGAGTTGTTGTATTGTTGCATGCATAGTATGCGTCCAGGAGTTGTTTAGTGAAACAAAGTTGAATTACCTGTGTGTGTGTGTGTGTGTGTGTGTGTGTGTGTGTGTGTGTGTGTGTGTGTGTGTGTGTGTGTGTGTCTGTGTCCGTCCATCCGTGTGTGTGTGTCTGTGTGTGTGTGTGTGTGTGTGTGTGTGTGTGTGTGTGTGTGTGTGTGCATGTGTGTGTGTGCGTGTGCGTGTGGTGTGTGTGTGTCCATGTGTCCGTGTGTGCGCACAGGCGGAGGTGGAGAACCGAGAGCAGGAGGTGGAGGCTCTGCAGGCCAAAATGGCGGAGCTAAAGGAGCTCAGTGGGAGTCAGGAGAGTCCAGCAGAGCTGCAGGTAGGCCCCACATCACCCCTCACAACTCCTACATGCTTTTGTTGTCATTTGAATGTCATTTGTTTTCATTTATTATCTGAAACTATGAGGATTTTCATCCCACAGGTCCTGGAGGCCGAGCTGAGGAAGAAGACCAATCATGTGCGCACAATGTGTGAGCAGTCAAGGAGTAACCTCCGAGACTTCTGCACTCAAAAGAAGCAGCTGGAGGACTTCATTTCCCAGATGTCCGAGTGGCTCCAGACGGTGGAGAACTCACTGCAGGCCTCTCCCAGTAGGGGAGACCCAGAGGAGATCAGCAGAGTCAAGGTCAGTGTCAGGTCTCTTCAAACCTTTAAGTGAGAGCGTGCAATGGATATAAAATATACAATTAGATTATATACAGTACAATAATGATAAAAACTATGAAAATATATAACTATAAGTGTAAGTATGAAAGTATGTAGTATAAGTAGTATAAGTATGAAAATATGTAGTATAAGTAGTATAAGTATGAAAATGTATAAATATAAGTGTCAAATTCTTCTATACAGTTAAGTATTGAAAAGAAATAATTGAAGCTAATAAGAGAGTTTCTTAGACCAAACCTCGGGGCATTTCCTCTCTCTTTACCTGGGCAGGAGGTGCAGAAAGAACTCCAGGGCCAGCAGGACAGTATAGACGCCACACGGGAGAGCTTGAACGCTCTCTGCAGGAAGTTCCCCTCGGAGGAGCTGGCCGGGCTGGGCATGGCCCTCACTGACCTCATCAGGAGATACGAGACGGTCAACCAGCTGTGTGGCCGGAGCTTAGGCTCCCTACAGCACAGCCTGCAGCAGCGCTTCACAGGTAAGGGCTTCCATAGGTGTCACAGCCAGGTGATATTATACAATTTTTGTAGAGATGGATCTGTAAGTTTATGGCAGGGATTAAAAAAAGCTAAATTCTAAAAACAACTTGAACAGGGGTGGGTAGATGGAATTTTGACATTTGAAATGAAAAGAGAGGAATGTTTCTGTGTGCCCTACTCACTCTTTCTCTCCATCCACATCCAATCTTTCACTCTTTTGTCTGTAGATCTGGTGCAGGAGTTCCACAGCTGGCTGGCGGATCAGAGGGATGTGGTTAAAGAATGTTCTGACCAATCTGGTGACATTAGTGTGCTTGAACGCAAACTTCAAAAGCTTAAGGTATGAAACCACTTCCTCTAGTAGTGCAGTCCATATCTGAAGCAATTCAACTTCATTCATGCAGAACAACCATTTCTGATGACCTTGTAGCCAGTGTAACATGAGTGCATTTCTCCTTCTTTGCTCCAGGGGGCGCTGGACCGTGTGGAAGAAGGTGAGAGCCGGCTAACACGAGTGTGTGAGGAGGGGGAGAAGCTGCTGTTGCACCTGCCCAAAGCCAGCGCTGGACAGGTGCAGACCCGGCTGAGTTCGGCCCAGCAGGACTGGGATAGCTACGTGCAGCAGTGCCGACAGAACCAGCTCAGCCTAGAGCGCAGCACCACTGAACTCAACAGGTGAGTCTTTCATGATGCAGAAAGTCACAATCTGGTGTTAGAGTCGCTGTTCTACAATTTAGGAAACCTCATTGATTGATTGTGTCTGTATATGTCCACTGAGTGGTGTGATGACTGTATTTTGTGCTAACTGTCTTCTTTTATAATGATTGTGTGTATCTGTCTTTCATGTTTTTGGTGAGCCAAAGGCAAATTTCCATCCCTGGTGGACATGAAAGATCTATTCTATTCTATTCTATTCTATTCAATGGCTGATAGATCAGTCAGATAGGAACTACAGGCACTATAGGCACTACATCTTACTCATTGGATTTACACTTGTTGGAAAAAAAGTTGGAACATGGACCTGGAACTTACCAGTACAACAACAACACATTCGATTTCTATAGCGCTTTTCTAGACACCCAGAGCGCTTTACAGTGGAAGAGGGACCTCACTGACCACCACCAATGTGTAGCACGCACCTGGGTGATGCACGGCAGCCACACGGCACACTAGCTTGAGGTGGAGAGTGAGGGAATTATTGAATGAGCCAATTACAGTGCTATGCTATACTATACTATACTCTATCTAAGCAGTAACAATGGCAATGCTGTGGTTACGAATGTTTTGCCCTTTTGGTTATATGTATGCATGTGTGATGAATGTACCTCTGTATGAAGTTCATCTGATTAATGAACTGTTTGTGTGTACTTGTGTAGCTTTGAGGACAATGTGGAAAAGCTGCAGCGCTGGCTGGAGCTGATGCAGGGGAGAATGACCACCGAGCTGCCTGAGGACAAGTCAAGTGACCTTGAGAAGTCAGCGCTGCAGCGAGTGGAGGAGTTCCAACAGGAAGTGACCCAGGAAAGGTCAGCGTTCACACCTTGTCGTTTCTGTTTATAGTGGCATCCTTCCACTGCAGTGAACCAATTTGCATTTACTCTAGTCTAGTTTTTGCATGATGGAGCATTGTTGCTGGTGAAAATAATCCTGCTCTCAGTCGCGATAGAATGTACAGTATAGATCAAGTTTTATATCGAACCTTTAAATGTTTTTTGAAGTGAAAGAGAGTCTATGTAGCGTTATCTTATATGATGCTATACATTGAATGGCCTTTAGCACACCTGTGAAGCTTAACATGTCTGGTATTTCAACGCATGTTTTCACTGATATAAAAACACTGATGCAATGCATTTCCGGTCCCCTACAGGGACTCGTTTGAGAGCCTGTGCCAGGAGGCCCAGTCCCTGCATGAGGCCGGACGTGGCGGCGGAGGCGAGGTGCTGACAGCGGCCCAGTTGCAGACGCAGCACCAGGGCCTGGTGAGGAGCCTGCGTGACCGTCTGCGGAGCTGCCAGCTGGGGCTCCAGGAACAGCAGGCGTTCGAGGAGGCGCTGCAGGGCTGCCAAGGCTGGCTGAACACCGTGCAGGAGCGACTGGCCTCCCTCAACAGCACCACCGGCAACAAGGAGACGCTGGAGACACGCCTGGCTCTCGTTCAGGTCTGACCAATTTATTTATTTTATTTATTTTATTTATCCTTTATTTCACCAGGGTAGTCACATTTAGACAGCAATTTCTTTTTCAAGTGAGCCCTGGCCGAGAAAGGCAGCACATATCCTAATAGTAGAAAAAACATAAAAAGACATGAAGAGTAAAAACACACAATATAAAACACAAGCAGAATATATACTAAAAGAGAAACAGTCAACATGTATGAAAAGACAGGTGTGACCAGTGTCTTTGTTACTGCAGTAGGGATACTCAGTAGGAGGGTTTGACCAGTGTCTTTGTTACTGCAGTAGGGATACTCAGTAGGAGGGTTTGACCAGTGTCTTTGTTAGTGTCGTAGGGATACTCAGTAGGAGGGTTTGACCAGTGTCTTTGTTACTGCAGTAGGGATACTCAGTAGGAGGGTTTGACCAGTGTCTTTGTTACTGCAGTAGGGATACTCAGTAGGAGGGTCTGACCAGTGTCTTTGTTACTGCAGTAGGGATACTCAGTAGGAGGGTCTGACCAGTGTCTTTGTTAGTGTCGTAGGGATACTCAGTAGGAGGGTTTGGAACGGGAGAGGTTCAGGTTTTGAATGTAGTTCTATGAATGTGTTGACTGAGTCCCACAGTACATACCTACAGTAAATACCTACAGTACATGGTGGTCGCTTGGAAAAAAAGAAGTACTAGTACACCTTATTGTGCAAATTATAATAGCGTCTAAACAGCTTAAAAAAATAACAAAGTTGTATTTAGTCGACAAAATAGATAGAAGAATGTGACTGCTTGGCCCTTGGGTGGTTTCCTGGTGAACCGTAGCCTGTAAGTAACAGGCTTCTGGTACACCAGTGATTCGCTCTCCTCCTCCGTTTTCGAAATAACCGGGGCAGCACGACGAATCAGGATCGTAGGGAGGGATTTCAGTGGGTATGACGTTTCTGTTTTGGTTCCCGACCTGGCGGCGCTTACGTGACGACACGTCCTACGTCACAAAGCTTCAACGTGAGTGGTCGAAGTGTCATGTCATTCATATGAGGTTGCTCCAACCACGTGCAAGCATCTTTTGACTAAACCACGCCTGCGGAGAGGCGTGAAAGGGCAGTGTGCCAGTAGCCTGTTACTTACAGGCTACGGTTCACCAGGAAACTTGGGTAGGTCTCTAAAATCATGTTTGAAGTGATGTTATGGTGACTGTGGCCTGACTGTGCTGGGGTGCGCACGATTTCAAAATAAGAGCGGACAGCACGATTTCAAAATAAAATCATAATTAAAAAAAGAAAAAAAATGGTAAAACTTTTCAAAACTGCTCGGGGGCCAAAAATAGATTCCCCGCGGGCCTAAAAAGGCCCGGGGGCCGCTGTTTGAGTATGGGGGTGACTGTGGCCTGACTGTGCTGGGGTGGGGTGTGTGTGTGTTCCTTGCAGGACATCCTGCTGATGAAGGGGGAGGGTGAGGTGCGTCTGAACCTGGCGCTGGGCAAGGGGGAGCAGCTGCTGAAGAGCTGCGGACCAGAGAGGCAGCAGGCCATCCGCTCACAGCTGCAGGAGCTGCGCGACACCTGGGCCAACACGCTCGTCACCTCCATGAGCTGCCACAGGTCTGCATGCACACTCACACACATACAGTATACACATATACACACTCACACACACACACACACACACACACACACACACACACACACACACACACACACACACACACACACACACACACACACACACACACACACACACACACACACACACACACAAACACCACTGCAGTTCATCAGTGGTCATTGTTGTCAATACATGATTTATCATGTGTGGTTGTGTGTGTGTGTGTGTGTGTGTGTGTGTGTGTGTTGTGTGTGTGTGTGTGTGTGTGTGTGTGTGTGTGTGTGTGTGTGTGTGTGTGTGTGTGTGTGTGTGTGTGTGTGTGTGTGTGTGTGAATGTCTGTGTGTATATGTGTGGTTGTGTGTGTGTGGTGTAAATAGCCGTCTGGAGTGGACAGTGTCTCAGTGGGGTAGTTTCCTGGAGAGTCGTGCGGCGCTGCAGCAGTGGCTGGAGGGTCTGGAGCAGGAGCTGGGCTGCCTGGAGCTGGAGCAGCCGGGCCTGAAGGAGAAAGTCTGCGTGCTGGAGCGTCTGCGTGCCACGCTGGCCGACGTTAACGCCCATGCCAACACCCTGGCACAGCTCACTGACAAGGCGGTTGAGCTGTACAAGAAGACTGGAGACAGGGCCTTCTCACGGGATGGCCGTGACCAGATCCAGTCCCACTTCAATGATGTCACCACTGTGGTCAAGGTGCTGCCTCTATAACCGTGTCTGTCTTCATTGATTGTTCACTGTATGCTTATTGTTGTCTAAAATATCAAATTAAGTGTTTTGAGCACAGAAACTTTTTAAGTATAATCAAGTATTTTTGTGTAATGTAATGACCACAGTAGTGGGACAGAACAGTTATATGAACACATTTATATCATTGTGCAATAATGTTGCTAACAGTATATTTATGTTGCTGTAAATGCAGATAAATATTGAGTGTTTAAGATTTTAGTAATGGTTATTTAACTCTGTGTGTGTGTGTGTGTGTGTGTGTGTGTGTGTGTGTGTGTGTGTGTGTGTGTGTGTGTGTGTGTGTGTGTGTGTGTGTTGCAGGGGAAGCTGAGCTTGATGGAGGCAGCGGTGCGAGAGCACCAGCAGTACCTGGAGGCGGTGCGGGACCTGAGTGACTGGCTGGCTTCGGCCAGGGAGGAGCTGCAGCGCTGGGCAGACGTGTCTGGGGACGCCGACGCCGTGCAGAGAAAACTGGCCAAAGTCCGAGTGAGTGGAACAATGACCTTGCAGTAATATCTTAGAATACTACTACCTAGAGGGGCGCCGTGGCTCGGTGAGGACCCGGGTTCGATTCTGACCCGAGGTCATTTCCATAAAAAGAATCAGAGGTCACTGTTAAAAGATCTTTGAAAGAATGCTTCCAACTTGCCATTATTGAAATGCCAAAAGAGAACTGTCTGGGTAATTTCGTACACGGGAAAATGGGATACTAAATACACACTAAAAAGATTTACTTCATTACTTCATTTACTTCATTCACTACAGTAGTGATCTCATTTGGCTAATGAAGTTGGAGTAATAGCTTCGATGTGTGATAAAATAGTATTCTAAAAATACCATTCTAAAGATCATTTAGAACATCAGTGAATCATGGTGCCTGGAGAGACGATAGTTTGAGCTGCTGTATTTCAGACATTTATGTCCTGGCTAATGAGATCCTTTTTTTTAAACTAGAGTGTATCCTCCTCTGACCTTTCCTCTTTTTCTTTTTACCTCCACCGAGGAGGTTCTGTTTTCGCCGGCGTGTGTGTGTCCGTCTGCCTGTCTGTCTGTCTGTGTGTCTGTGTACAACATAACTCGAAAAGTACTGCACGGATTTGAATGAAATTTTCAGACAACGTGTGTATTGGGAGCTGATTCGATTCTGGTGGCGATCGGTGACCCAGAACACCATCTGTGACCATATAGTCTTGGCGGAGGTCTGCACTCTCTGAGCGATTTTCTAGTTCTACCCATTTTCTAATTGCACCTCTCTTTCTTCTTCTTCTTCTTCACTTCTTCTTCACTCCATCAGGAGCTACTGGCGTCCCGGCAGCAGGGCTGGGAGCGCATGGCGCGGGTGCAACGCTGCGGCGGCGTGGCCCGTGGCCGGAGCTCCACGCTGGGCTGCGAGGCGCTGGAGCGTGAGGAAGCCGGCCTGTTGGCGTCCTGGGAGCAGTGGGAGCGGGCGGCGCAGACGGCTGCCGAGAGCCTGGAGGGGGCGCTGCAACAGATGGCCAGCTCTGAGCAGGAGTTCGGACGGCTGGCTACGCAGCTGGAGCAGGAGCTGCAGGCGTTTTCTACGCGCTTGCTAGACTGGAGGGATCGGCTGCAGCAGACCGAAGGCATGAACACCAGCGAGGAGGCCGTCCATGGATGGCAGATTGCCAAGGTAATGACTACTCAGAGCTACGTAATGGGATTTGTAACAATTATCATTACACATAATAGAGCTTAAGTTATGTATGACATCAACATAAATATTCTGCACATATTATCTTTTTATGACCCCCTCTCTCAGGATAAGATCATATGACCATACCTTAAAAAAATCCTCATGAACTACTGTAAACAGTATCTTAGATAGATAGATTCTTTATTGTACCATAGGGATATTCTTTTTCACACATCAGTCAGCAGCATGTAACATTCAACGTTCAACATTTAACATACCCACAAGCAGACAACAACATAGACATTACTCCTCACTTTCTGACCATATCCCATACAGCCCACAAACATTAAACATAAACAATTAACATCAGACATAAGAAAACCTCACACAGAAACCCCACACCCCACACAAGACAAAAACTGTGGTGTACCAGCACGAGCAAGGGAACCAAAGATGCAGGATGAATCTTGTAACTGTAGAGTTCTATAATGTGAAATATGATTTGTGAAATCATTTCTATTATAGTATGTTCTGCCCTCAGTTGATCTGTTGTCAATGGCAGTGTTGTGTGTGTTTGTTTATTTCAGGAAACTTCAGAGGAGTTGCTAAAAGCAGAGTCCACCTCTGAGCAGCTGAAGACCCAACTCAATGACCTGTGCCGCTTCTCCAGAGAGCTGGGCACCCAACCGGATAGGGTGTCTGCTCTCATCAAAGACTACAACAGGTGAGCCTATACACTGGCAGTCGGTGTGTTAGACAGGCAACCACTCTTACTCTTGCTGTGGAAGAACTATTCGTGTGTTAGAAGGAGTTAGAAGTTGGATATGTGAAACATTGCATTTGTTTCTAACAGTGCATTCCAGGGAGTAAGGAACTTTACCTTTTGGTCTAAGACCTGGAATGCACTGACTGGGCACTTACACTCTTTACACTCTTGCATTTTTAACTTCTGTCAATTTCCTGTTAGCTAATCACACTCTAAGTAAGATTTTTTACTTTTGTTATAATTGTGTTGTAGGCTGAATAATACCTGTTATTCTATTTTTGTAAGTGGCTTTGGATAAAGGTGTCAGCTAAATCCACAATTGTAAATGTTACCTGAATTATTTTGACCGGCATTTTGTGCAAGTGCATGTAATTGCAGCATTTTTGCTAAGGCACCCATCCCCATTTGTAGTCTTAGCCTCCAGGCGTCGCGTGAGTGTCAGAGCAAAGAGAAGCTCCTGGACCAGAGGTTCCGGTCGGCCTGCAGAGAGTTCCAGCAGTGGCTAGTCCACGCCAAGATCAGCACGGCCAAGTGCTTTGATGTGCCACAGAACCTGACTGAGGTGTCATCCAGCCTCCAGAAGATTCAGGTACAGGCCTTACAGAGCAAAAGATTGTATTGCATTCTTATTGTTTATACCAATAAGTGTTTCAGAATATCATGGGGGCGGCATAGCTCAGTGGGCTAGTGTGTGTCATACCTCAAATCTGGGGACCCCGGGTTCGATTCCGACCTGAGGTCATTTACCGATCCCTACCCTTCTCTCTCTCCCTCTCATTTTCCTGTCATACTCTCTACTGTCCTATCGAATTAAAGGCAAAAAAGCCCTAAAAATAAAAATGATAAAAAAAAACAATTTCAGGAAATTTCATGAAATGCAGATATAGCATTGATAGACAGCAGTAAGGTTTCAACATAATCAATTGTTGTACTTCCCCTAATTGACTTTTACTGATATGTGATGTGATATGTGTCCATATAGTTATACTATTAGACATCCTCCATCCTGACGGTGTTTTCTGGTAGTTTTATTTATAAACCTATCCTGTCATATCATATCCTGCTGGTGTTTTCTCTGCCCCTCCCTCAGGAGTGTGTGAGTGACAGGGAGCAGGGCCAGAGCAAGCTGAATGCAGTGGTGTTCTGTGGAGACCTGCTGCTGCGCATTGCCTCCAGGGACAGAGAGGAGACTGTCAGGGCCAAGATGAGAAGCGCTAGGGAGGACTGGAAGACGCTCATGACCAACCTGCACCAGAGGGAAGCCATTTTACAGGTGGGTGTCATCATCGCATCTCAGGGATTGGGGTTTGTTTGGGTGTCAGTACTACTGTGCTGTGTTATAATTATCAGTATTGTTGGTTTTCAGTTAAGACTGGATCTGTCATTGGATATTATTCAGCTGGACCGTAAACTGTGTGTGTGTGTGTGTGTGTGTGTGTTGTGTTTGTGTTTGTGTTTGTGTGTGTGTGTGTGTGTGTGTGTGTGTGTGTGTGTGTGTGTGTGTGTGTGTGTGTGTGTGTTTGTGTGTGTGTGTGTTTATTTGTTGTGCTATCAGAGCTTGCAGTCCCAGATGGAGGACTTTGAGGACAGCGTGGAACCTCTCCAGGACTGGCTCAACGGCACCGAGGCGGCAGTACAAGGCAGCAGCAGCCGACTGCACGACCTCTCCGCCAAGAAACACGAGCTACACAAGCTACAGGTACCGTCTGTTGTCATGGCGACGCTCAAGTCACAGCCAGCTGTCACAGACCGCAGAGATCATCACAGACGCGTCCCCTTTTGTCCCCTTTGTCCACTCCAACCACAAGGCTTCTGTGTCCATCACCATCCACCGTTGTCCACCATTGTCCATCACTTGCGTAGCGATAGTCTGTTTGTCTCCAGGGTCCACCTCCACCTCCACCTCCACGTCCAGCATTCTCTGAGCTTGCTATCACTGGTCACGGCCACCAGCCATGTTCCCTCAAAGCCATTTGTTCTTCTTCCCCTCTCAGTCTCTCAGTACTCACTTTGTCAGATGTGTCAGTACATCAGTAGCTTGCATTGCATAACACTAGATCTATCTATCTATCTATCTGCTTAATGTTCTCTAAAACTGCTAAATCGCTATTCTACCCAGTTGTCTTCCCAGCCCATTAACTCCCCCTGTATGTCTGACATGCTTGCATGCTATGCAGCGCTTACTGTATGTCTAAACAGTTGACCTTTTGACCTTTTGTCTTGCCTTGCTGCTAAACTATGCTATGCTATGCTGTGCTGTGCTGATATGCCTGACCTTTGACCCCTCCCACTCCACTCCACGCTGTTCCAGTCTCTGCTGGAGGAGCTATCGGCCCAGGAGCAGCAGCTGAGCCGGCTGAGGGAGCGCGCCCAACAGCTCTGGGACGAGCACTCGGCAGGGAAGGGCTACCTGCACCGCGTCTCGCAGCTCTCCGCTCAGCTCTTAGCGCTAACCAACACCACCAAGGTAACTCGCTTTGCTGGTTGTCTCTGGACGGTCGGTGGTGACAACACTGAGTAACACTGTTGGAGTAGATGGTGGAAAAAAGGGACACTGCACTGATTCCTCAGGAGTCTCTCTCTATATGTCAGACAGATTTGCTGCCTGTTTTTACTCTTTCTTTCCAACTACTGCTTCCTGTCACGCCTCTCAAAGCAACCTGTCTTCTTCTTCACCTAATGTTTGCTGAAGACTTCTAATCTAAAACCTAATTACTGTAAATGAGCAGTACTGTACTTATCGGTTGGCAACAACTACTCCTACTAATTGCAGTTGTTATTTCTCCCATGGGTTTCTCACCAGTACACAAGACCATCTTAGAAAGCTCTTTGATCCTCTCTATCAGGTGAAGGTAGGAAGAAGGGAAAAGAGTATGAGAACATCGAACACATAAAATCAACCTGGTGGACCTGAGATCTTGTAACTCTCTGTCTTGTGTCTGGGTTGGAAAAAAATCACCCTAAAGGAAAAATTCGGAGTGAATCAACACGTAGCCCTACTGTTTTATAGTGCCAAGCGCTACTGATAGGCACCTCAACCACTTGATTTCATGCAACGCAGACTGAGATAGCGAAACGGCAGCTAATGGTAACAGAATGGGGCATTTCAAAACGAAAGCAAATCGATTAGGTTTCGTCTTTGACATGCCTCATTCAGTTAGTGTTAGCTGCCGTTTCGCAAACTTGGGTCTACGATGCACAAAATTCGATCATTGAAGTGGCTTTCAGTAGTGCTTAGCAGGATAAAACAGCAGGGCTACGTGTTGATTCACTCCGGATTCTACCTTTAAAAAAGTCTGCATCTGCATTGACTCTGCTTGCTGAGTCTGTATTGAGAGGCTTGATTAGAGCTGCTGTCACTGCAAATTGATTTGAGTTTGAATTGGATTCTCTGTGGTTCCATACACTGTTCTAAAGCTCAATTCAGACTGAAGATCTGAGACGAGATGAGACCATTTTAGAGAGTAGTTGCGGGGGTATGAAACAATAGTTGCAGGTTGTTGCAAGCAGTTGCAAGCCGTCGCAAAAGATTTAACATGTCAAATCGCAGTTTCGGAGTTTTAGAACATTGCAGGTTTTTAGAACATCACAGCCCGTCTCGTTGCGGATCTTTGGTCTGTAGGCACCTTAACATGTTCTGATGGGAACTGTTCTGCGACCTCCGTTCTCCAGGAGAAGGCGTCCCGCGTGGAGCACATTATGAGTGAGCACCAGATGTTCTGTAAGGGCCTGAGGGATCTGCACAACTGGGTGTCAGACACGAGTCACATGATGCAGTCCTACTGCGCCCCAACTGCCGACAGGAGCGTGCTGGACAGCAGGATGATCAAACTTGAGGTATGATCTCACCTCTGTGAATGTGTGCCTGTGTGGGAGTGTGTGGGAGTGTGTGTATGCGTCTGTTTGTCTACCTGAGTAGGATTGAAAAAGCCGAGCAATCCCTGATTGTAGAACCTGATAATGTAATAATTACCCAATAATGTAATAACTCCCGATAATGTATTAAAAACTCCCTCATAAGTCCCTCATAAGTCCCTAAAACATGTAATAAAACCTGATAATGTAATAAAATCCCAATAATGTAATACAGAGCTTTTCCTAATAATGTAAAAATCAGAATACTGGAAATGTAATGTAACACTTTATTACATGATCAGCATGCCAATTTTTACATTATCAGGGACTTATGTTTTAGGGACTTATGAGAGACTTATGAGGGAGTTTTTATTACATTATCGGGAGTTATTACATTATTGGGTAATTATTACATTATCAGGTTCTACAATCCCTGATAGCAGAGGACTAAAACTGAAGCAGCCCCAGATTCTCCTGTTTTGCTGTCAAAGCCATCCAAGACTTGACCTGAATCTGTAAAGTGAATGTGTAGTCTGTGGAGCGGATCTGTTCAACTCGGCTGCCTTTACATGCAGAACCACATTAAGCTCAGCCCTCCAATTCCTCTTTTGTTTCCTGCTGTGCTGTGCTGTGCCGGGGTCTCTGGGGTCTCTGTAGGCCTTGCTGACGGCCCGGCAGGAGAAGGAGATCGAGTTAAAGATGCTGGTGACGCGGGGAGAGTCGGTGCAGAGGAACACCTCGGCCGAGGGTGTCCCCGCCATCCGCCTGCAGATCCAAGAGCTGAAGGACTCCTGGGATGCGCTGCTCTCCGCCTCCATCCAATGCAAGAGTCAGCTGGAGGGCGCCCTGTCCCAGTGGACCAGCTACCAGGACGACGTGCGGCAGTTTGTCTGCTGGATGGAAATGGTGGAGCAGAGTCTAGATGCCACTGACCGACCTTGCTCCGAAATGAGAGACAAAACAGACAACTTGGACAAAGCTAAGGTAACAACAATAGTTTTAAGTAATAAGCAGAATAGAGTTCAGAGCTTTTTACAAACTTTATCTACAATTTGGCAGTGGTCAAGGACCCTGGCTAGTATGCTAATAATCTAGAAATTGTAGGTGCAAATCCTAACTGCCACCGTTGTACTGTTGAGCAAGGAACTTAACCTTAACCTGAGGTAAATGTAATGTAAGTCGCCTTGGAGAAAAGAATATGCCAAATGTGTTAATGTTAACTAATAGCGTATTGATGATGAATTAATAGTTAATGAGTGATTTATTAATGGTGAGTTACTGATTAAGTCTTTGATTTTTTTTGTGTTTGTTTGTTTGTGTTTGGCTGTTGGTAGCTGCTGTTTGAGGAGGTGTTGAGTCATGGCAGTCTGCTGGACACCATCGCGCAGAAGGGAGCCGGGATGGCGGAGCACTGTGTCACTCATATGGAGCTGCAGGACCTGCAGGAGCGCTACAGTGCTGGGAGGGAGAAGGCAGAGGTACAGTAACTAACTACTGGACTACCACATTTAAAACAGTGAAAGCTTGTCACAGAACTGCAGAAGTCAGAATCAACCCCAAAGAAATTCAAGAATTCAAAGAAATATAATGTTGGAAATAATCAATTCCAAATGATTTTAATTCCATTTGATCAAGTTTGATTTATTGCATTTATGATCAAAATATCTCACAATTACTCACAATTAAGGATTGGATGAATGAATGAGTGTGTGCGTGAGTGGTAATCGCACTCCAAGTAAGGTATTTACTTGTATTGTGTTGTACCTTGACTTTTAATCCTCTTCTCAGACAAAAGCATCTGCTAAATACATACACGTAAATGTGTGTGTGTGTGTGTGTGTGTGTGTGTGTGTGTGTGTGTGTGTGTGTGTGTGTGTGTGTGCAGCATGCAGTATGCAGGGCGGAGGATCTGGTGCACAGCCATGAGGATCACAGGCGCTGCCTGCAGCAGTTTCGGGTGTGGCTGGAGCAGGAGCAGGAGAGGCTGAGCGCACACATCCCTCTAGAGGGCGACGTCGACTCCCTGGAGAACACACTGCAGAAGCTGCAGGTCTGCACTATTTGTGTGTGTGTGTGTGTGTGTGTGTGTGTGTGTGTGTGTGTGTGTGTGTGTGTGTGTGTGTGTGTGTGTGTGTGCATGCAAAAACAGTTTCTCTCCACGCATGTTCAGAAAAAAAATTGTCTGAACATTGACCAATGAATTAACTATTTAAGTTAATAAACAAACACAGAGCAGTGCAATAATAGCATAGCAATCAAGTGTAATTATGTTCAAAACTACTGGTAATGATAATGGTAATAGCAAGGATATGATAGTACATTAATTAAGATGCAGTAATTATACTTTGTTGCACATCCTACACTGTCTAGTGTTGCAAGGCATTTTGAGAGGAATTATCAGTACTACTGTAATATCAGCACAAAGCACTATTCCACAGTTTAGTTTTAGTTTTTGTTTTCATGTTGGTCTTCGCACAATCCACAATCTCACCACATGAATCTGACCCAGGAGGAGCTCATTGATTGTGATTGACTGGTGATTGATAGATAGATAGATAGATAGATAGATAGAGAGAGAGAGAGAGAGAGAGAGAGAGAGAGAGAGAGAGAGAGAGAGAGAGAGAGAGAGAGAGAGAGCTTTGGCAATGCAAACATTTTCTTGTCATGCCAATAAAGCGCCTTTGAATTGAATTGAATTGAATTGAATTGAATTGAGAGAGAGAGAGAGAGAGAGAGAGAGAGACCTTTATTATCCCCTTGGGGAAATATTTTGCCAGTGAATGTGGCATGAGAACACAGAAGACAAGTTGTTGTTATCAGCCTAGTGTATCCCTGACATGTTACACATACCGGTAATAACATGACTGAAGCTACAACAGTACTACCCTATATGAATACTAAAGTCAAGTCAAGTCACATTTATTTGTATAGCATGTTTCATACAACATAGTTGCTCCAAAGTGCTCTTTTAAGAAACAAATAAAATAATAATCATGAAAAAAAAGATATAATAATGATATGCAAAAAATAAATAAATAAAAATACTAATTCTATACTAATGCTGAATACTAATGGCGAATACTAATGCCGTCACTCTTTACTGCCCCTGCTCCCTCCTCTCACACACCAGGAGCAGCAGAGAGGCTGCACCGAGGGCCACACCCTGCTGAACGCGCTGCAGCGGAGCCGTGAGGCCCTGCTGGCCTGGGGCGCGCCCTCGCTGGAGGAGCGTCAGCTGGAGGTGCTGCAGGCCGACTGGAACGCCCACCAGGCCCGTTTGGGCGAGACTCGCGCCCAGCTCAACAGCACGCTGGCTAAGCTGCGGCAGATCGAGCAGAAGTTCCACCGGCTGGACAGCTGGCTCAAGGGCATGGAGAGCAAGGGCCAGCTGCGCTCCAGTCGCCGCTCCGACCGAGCCACCAAGGAGGCACAGCTGCAGATGCTGGAGGTCAGAGTTCAGCCTGTTAGAGATCTTATCTGCTCTCAGGGTTTGTCAGGCCCTTCAGATTTCACTATATAGTGCCCTACCAATAGATCTGTTAATAATCCAAGCAATGATTTTTTTTATGTACAAAAGGAAAGTCAAGCACTCAATTAATCTATAAAAATAAACAAAAGTCTTTATTAATGAGCTAAAGCATGAAACAAACACATATCAGCTCTACATCCTTCATGAGGGTGTGTAACAAAGAAGCTAAACAGCCTAATTATAGCTCCATTCACATCAGGTGTAATGTTTTTTTATATTTATATTGTTAATGTTAGGGGTGTTTCCCCCTTTAATATAGCACATTTTAACACAACTCAGTTGATCCAAAGCGCTTGTGTTTGTGTTGTAGGCGTGGCAGGAGGAGGTGTTGGTGTATCAGAGCGAGGTGGAGAGCTTGAGCTCGCTGGCCCAGCAGGTGCTGGAGGAGAGTCACATCAGCAGCCGCGTCAGCGCCACGGCAACCCAGCTCACCTCACGCTACCACGCCCTGCTGCTGCTCCTCATGGTGAGAATCAGGTCATAAACTCACACAGACTTCCTCATCCTCATCCATACAAACACAGACAGTACATACAGTACACATACATACATACATACATACATACATACACATACTGTACATACATACAGTACATACATACATACATACATACATACATAAATACAGTACATACATACACATACTGTACATAAATACAGTACATACATACATACATACATACATACATAAATACAGTACATACATACACATACTGTACATAAATACAGTACATACATACATACATACATACATACATACATACATACACATACTGTACATAAATACAGTACATACATACATACATACACATACTGTACATAAATACAGTACATACATACATACATACATACATACAGTACATACAGTACATACATACATACATACATACATACTGTACATACATACATACATACATACATACATACATACATACATAAATACAGTACATACATACATACATACATACATACATAAATACATACATACATACATACTGTACATACATACATAAATACAGTACATACATACATACATACATACATACATACTGTGCATACAGTACATATATACATACAGTACATACAGTACATACATACATACATACGTAAGCAATAAATCCCGAGAGGCCGGTGTAAATGCTGGTTTTAGCACGGGTGTTGTTAGGCACGAGGCGCAGCGGAGTGCCGTTAGACATCCGTGCTAAAACCAGCATTTATACCGGACTCGAGGGGTTTATTGCGCTTCTAAAACTGTTACCACGTTAACCGGCAATGGTTTCATTAACGGAAAACACAACCACGAGAAATATAGCTATAAGATATAAGTTATTCCTTGATACCAATTCCTCCGCCAAAAAACATACTTCCTCTTACTGAATGGTTGCCAAGTAACGCATATGCGCTTCTCCATTCACTTTCTTATGGCGCAGCAGTTTAGAACGAAATGCGGTTGGAGCCGTGCTAAATGCCAAATTTACAATGGCATCGAACGCGTTTTCAACCAATCACAATCGAGGACTGGAACTATCAGTTTTAGAAATACATACATACATCATACATACAGTACATATATACAGTACATACATACATACATACATACATACATACATGCTTGCATGCTTATAAACATACAGTACATACATACAAACACTTACAAACATAAAGGCAATTGTACAGACGAGTACATTGTAGAGAGCACAGGGAGACAGAAACACAAGATATATACAAACAAACAAACAAACCATCTGCATTTTTTTCCCACACTACCCTTGTAAAAAGGTAAAAAGTTACAACCAAATGTAATGGAACAACCACATCTTCCTTTTATTCTTGCGGTAATGTCTGTATGCATGTGTATGTTTGATGTGTTAATACTACTGGACACCTTCATTTCCTTCGGGATAAAATAAAGTATCTGTGCCTCTGTCTCTTTCTCTATCTACATATAAGGTAGTAAGAATAAAACCACTCACACACATTCAAACACTCACAAGACACACTGACAGTCTTGTAGTCTTTCCTTCACACTCACATTCATGCACAAACTGTGTGACTGTTTCAGGAGACCATCAAGCAGCTTAAGGAGGAGGTGTTCTGCATAGAGGAAGCCCAGAGTGTGTTCAGCACCTTCTCTGATTGGCTGAGCACAGCACAGAAGAACTTTGGCAGCGTGTCCATCTGCATCGATGTCGTGGACCGGGTCGCCATGGAGAGGAAGATGAAGAAACTAGAGGTACACGAGACACGAGAGACCTAATATAGCATAACCAAAACTACCGTAGGTTCATAGTATCACATTCAGAATTCATACACTGTTGAACCAACAGTAGAGTCAGTAAAATGGAGTTTTCAGAATGACCTTACAGTTAATTCTCTTTATACGATTTTTAGTGTATTACTTTGGAGTCATCCAACTGTCACTGTAATTATTTTAATTTGCAAGTATTTTCTCTTCAAAGGGAAACATGAATTTGCCCCTGTCATTGTATGAGATGAACTATTAGTAGTACACTACACAGGAAGCAGCTGAGCTGATACAGTCTAACCAAGTCTTAACTTCCTCGTCTGTGGCTGCAGGCGCTGCAAGGGGACGTGCAGCGGGGTCGAGGGTTCCTCACGGCCATGCGGGAGAAGACGGAGCGGGCCGCCGCCTTCCTGGAGGAGCCGGAAGCGGAGCAGATGCGTGAGGAGGTGTCGGCGCGCCTCTCCCAGCAGGAGGAGCTGGTGAGCTCCATCAGGCAGGAGCTGAGCACATTGGACAAGAGCTTGCAGCTCTCCAAGGACTTCCTGGACAAGTACAAGGCGCAGGCTCAGTGGGTGAGCGAGACCCGGGCTCTGCTGGGGGCACCACTGGAGCCCAAGGCTGAGCTGTACCAGAGGAAAGCCCAGCTGGCCAAGTACAAGGTGAGTAGGACCCAGAGTTGGATGTACAACAGCCCACCCAGCCTCTAACCTAACGGCACAGTGCTCAGTTCTGGTGGAGGGTTGTGAGATTGGATCTCAGTGAAGCCCTTTTCATGGTTTATTGAATCATTGATCCAATGATGCATAACCTTGGAACACTTGAGTTCCTGTTTATGGATCATTCATTTTGAATGAACACCTTTTTTCCCATGCATCTCCCGGATAAATATTGAATATTGTTGAATATTATGTTCAGTGCGGATTTTAGCAGTAGATATCAAATCACAAAATAAAGTCAATTCAGGTTTTATATTGTATGTACCCTGCCATATCGCTCTTGCTTTCACTTGTGTTTGAATTTGAAATAAAAGTAAAGTCGTTTTTTTGTTTGTCCTGTAGACCCTGCAGCAGACGGTGCAGTCCCACGAGTCTGCCATGCGGTCTGTCATGGAGAGGGGGGAGTCTCTGTTGGACGCGGTCAAGGATCCCACCATTAGTGAGAACATGAGTAAACTACAGGCCGACTATACTGAACTCTGCTCTGCCGCAAAGGTGGGTGTGTGCTGTGCTGAAAAATGCAAAGCTATTCTTAAGCTTATTTGCTGTCAGTACTATAACAGCCCCGTGTGTTGGTACACCACAACAGCAATGCAGAACAACACTTCAGACAGGGTTAGACAGGCTCTGGGTGGTCATTGTGGGGAGTGGATGCAAAATGTGGATATGTTAGGCCTAAATGTAGGTACAACATGTCATACACATATTATTATTATTATTATTAATAGACCTGTAGTCAAGCCAAATCAAGTAGTTTTGTTTGTCTTATCAGGTATACAGTATATTGTATACAGTGAGACGAAATGCCTTCTGCCCATGGATCAAGTGGTGTACATTTAAACTACACAAAAAAGACATACAAGACAAGCTTACATATTTAGTGCATGTTTGAGGTAGACATAAAGTGCATCTAGTGTACCACTACTTAAGGTAGATGTTCGAACAGAGCCGGTAAGCCTGAAGAAGAGCAAACGCTCGAAACGTTGCTGACAAAATAAGAAAGAAGGGAACAAAAAATCGGTGTACCGGACCATCTCTTCGTTGACAAGATGTTCGAACAAAGACTTACTGACCTGCGTTTGTGTGTGTGTGTGTGTGTGTGTGTGTGTGTGTGTGTGTGTGTGTGTGTCCCTAACTGTAGGCCCGGGTTCAGGGTCTGGCGGAGCGTGTGCGGGAGCACGAGGAGTACTGTTTGGAGCTGCAGGAGGTGGAGCGCTGGCTGCTGCAGATGTCCAGTCGCCTGGTGACGGCCGACTCCATGCACAGCGGCTCTCTGGAGGCAGCCACCCAGCAGCTAGCCAGACACAAGGTGAGGCGAGCTGAGCTGAGCTCCGGGGAAACCTCATCTAGACGCGCTTTTTCTAAATGTCATGTTTGTGTACATTTTGTACATTTGATTTTTTATTTATAGGTATGGTTTTGTGATGTGAAGTCAAAAATGGGCCTCCTATGTTTCATTTTTTGTTTGAGAATATTTGAAGTGTTGCATCCAGTGTTTTTCATGGCTTCCACTGTAGACCACATAGTAGAAGTAATTCAGTCAAACAGGAAGTTTGAAGCTGTTTCTGTTGGTGTTACTTGTCAGATTCTCAGTGTGTGAGCATTGACTCTCACACAGACTCTCACACTTCTCTGTGCTCTCAATTCAGCTCTAGCAGTGTGTTAAGCAATCCAAATTTACCCTTTCATTGACACACATATCACCTCACTCCTGAAAGGCCATCATGGAAGAAATTGCTGGCTTCGAGGAGCGTCTGAACGCACTGAAGGAGAGAGGAGAGGAGCTGGTCAATGGCTGCCCAGAGGCCGTCCAGCCCCGAGTCCGTCAGCAGGTCCAGACCCAGCAGCAGGGCACCAGAGACAGCTACTCAGCCATCTGCAGCACCGCCCAGCGGGTGAGCACCAGTCTGTGTCACACAAACAAAGTAGTGCAATAATTATAAACACCTTTATTCGGGGCCTAACAAGTGACAAACTGTGTTTGTATGGAAGTCTTTGTTGCTAGCAGTGATAGCCTATTTTTGTGTCAAAAGGCCAAACTTTGCCAAGTTTTAGCATTGCACGTGCTATGTATGTGTATCTGTGTATTTTGTGTGGACAGCAGTGACATCATTTGTTGACAGCATGTGTGTGTGTGTGTGTGTGTGTGTGTGTGTGTGTGTGTGTGTGTGTGTGTGTGTGTGTGTGTGTGTGTGTTTGTGTGCATGCAGTTGTACCAGAGCCTGGAGCGTGAGCAGCAGAAACATGTGAGTCACCAGGACACACTGCAGCAGTGCCAGAGCTGGCTGCCTGCCGTCCAGCAGGAGGTGCAGCTGCATGCACAACCCCCTCATGGCCTACAGGAGGCGCTCAAACAGGTCAGAGTCTACTACTGGCCATTTCAACATACAGAGAACAAGACTACAAGTGGTGGAAATTCTGTTCTGTGTTTTAGATGCACACACTGTGTAAATTTTGGATTATCTTCAGATCATGCAATTTAAAAACACAACAGATATTGTAATTATCTTGAAGAAAAAAGCACAAGAGATGTACACAGAGCACAAACACCGTTGTGTCATTAATGTATCTAAGATACTAATAATGAAGTTTTTTATCAGTTATTGCACCAAAAAATACAAGATAAAATAATTGTTATTAAAGTAAACTAATTCAGATTAATTTACACCTATGCTTCTCCCCCAGGTGAAACACTTCAGGGCTGTACAGGAGCAGGCCAGCACATATCTGGACCTGGTGTGCTCAGTTTGTGACCTGTCAGATGAAACGGTCAGAAGCACAGCAGCTGAGATTCAGCAGATCAAAATCACGGTGAGTCTCAAGATTTGGCTGCTTGCCTGCAGCACAAATATACTCCTGATTTCTTGTTTCTTCTTGATTTTTGTTATTTCCTCTTCTTTTAGTAGCTTAAGGAACTAACCTTTGGCTAATGATATAGTCATAACCATACCCCAGCAGTTACATATGCTCTTTATTGTGTCGGCCTGTACCTTTAGCTAATTCAATGGGAGTTACAAGACTAATGCTAATAGTTTGTGTATTTGCTTATTTGCCTGATGTGGTGCAGATTGAGGAGCGCATGATGAGGGCCCAGGAGCTGTCGGAGGGCTGGAGGGAGATCCTGGACCAGAAGCAGGAGCTGGCTTCCCTCTTCCAGGACATGGAGCAGCAGCTGCAGGGGTTCACCCGCCGCCCAGCGGAGCTAGAGCCCAAGATTGCCCAGAACATGCTGGACCAGGCCCGGGTACGGAACAACCTGGCAGAAGTAGAAATATACTTACATCCTAAACAGGACGCCCATTGGGCTAAATATTAATCTGTACATTATTCTCTATAGTTTGTTTATGGTATGTTTATTAATTTATTGTGATTAAACTACTTTTTTTTCCTGGGAAAGCTGTAACTGATTTTAAATAGTTCTTTAAATATTTATCCATTGGACAGAATACATTATTTCACATGTCTGCTAGGTAATGTGAAAAATGCCACTTGTTACAGTAGCCTCTTACTTCACAGGGCAACTGTGAATAGGATATGTGGTAACATCCTGCTACCAGCAAGTTTGTAGTCTGTAGAACAGCACAAACTACCTAGTGGCATTTCTGTTTTAGTTAGGACTGTAAATTCCAGTATAAAATTGTTCTGAAAAATGTGGGGCTGCTGTCACCTACTGTACCTTGCAGGAGTTCAGCCAGCAGCTGCAGAGTCGTCAGGCCACCCTGACAAGGATGACGGAGACTGTGATGAAGCTGACCGAGGGGAGGGAGTCGTCGGAGCATGCCGAGATCAGCCGTCTTAGCCACTCTTGGCTGGAGCTGTGTCACCAGGCCAATAAGCTGCAGGGCCAGCGGGAGGAGGATCTGCGGCGCACTGGCGAGTACCACAACTGCATCGCGGCCATGGAGGCCCTGTTTGAACAGGTCACTAGAGAATGGGACAGCTTGGCTAGGTAGGTAGAGCTACATTTTTATTATGAATGCTATTAACTGGGCTTAAAGACTCCAGGCATGGATTGGGCAATACAATATTAAATAATGCTATACATAATTAAATATAATAATGCAAAATGTATGATAACTTCAGATACTAAATGTTTCCTTCCATCATGTACAGTATTATACAGCATTAAATTATGTCTTTTTTAATTTTCCTGTTTCAAGAACTGATGCTGAAAGCTCATTGGATCATCTTGAGGCTCTCAAAAAGCTAGCAGTCACCCTGAAAGATAAAAGGAGTGTTTTGGAGGATCTCAAAGAGCAGCGTCAGAAAGTGGTTCAAAACCTGAACCTGGATGACAAGGAGCTGGTGAAGGAGCAGATCAGCCACTTTGAGCAGCGCTGGTCCCAGCTAGAGAGCCTGATCGAGAAGAAGATCCAGGACTCTATGGCCACTTTGGATGAGCTGGCCCAGGTGGAGGCAAGGTTGCGTGAAGCCCGTGACTGGGCCGAGGAACAGCAGCCGGCGCTGGCCGAGGCCATGAAAATGAGCCCCCCTCCGGACCTGGCCCAGAGCTTCCTGTTTGACCACCTGAGCATCTGCAGTGAGCTAGAGGTCAAGCAGCTGATGTTGGCCCAGGCCATCACCGACGCCGACCGCGTGCTCGCTAATTTGGGTTTGAACGAGAGGCAGCGGCTCCAGCAGCTCATCGCCGCCACCCAGGCTGAGCTGGAGTCCCTGAGCGTCAAGGTGAGCCAGCGACGGAAGCACCTGAGCAAGGCGTTCACCGAGCGCACGCAGTTCCTCCAAGCTGTTGGCCAGGCCGTCTCCTGGGTCCAGCAGAACGAGAAGAAGGCCTTAGCCGACGAGTTCATCGCCCTGCTGCCTGACGACCTCGCCAAGCAGGTCCGCTCCTGCCGAAACATCCAGAGCCGGTTGAAGGCCTACCAGAGTGAGCTGACCTCCCTCTGGGCCCAGGGCAGAGATCTAATGAGGGACGCAACAGAGGAGGAGAAGGCTGAGATGCTGTCCAAACTGCAGGAGCTCCAGACTATCTTTGAAGTGGCACTACAGAGATGCAGTCAACGCCTACAGGAGCTGGAGAAAGTCCTGGCTACCAGGAGGTACTTCACTGCCGATCTGGAAAAAACTTGTCAGTGGCTGAAGCAAGCAGACATCGTGACCTTCCCAGAGATCAATCTCATGAACGGAGATGCAGAGTTGAATGGACAGCTTGCAAAGTACCAACAAATACTAGAACAGGCTGTAGAGCATGAAAATCTACTCTTAAATGTTCAAAGAGCTGGTCAGGATATTCTGCCTACTCTAAGTGAAGTTAATCACAGCTATTTGGATGAAAAGCTCAATTCACTCCCTCAGCAGTACAACAACATTTTGGCCTTGGCCAAAGAAAAGCAAGAGAAGATCCAGCAGGCCCTCCTAGCCCGGAAGGAGTATGCCTCCTTCATTGAAGTCACCCACAAAGCTCTCAAAGAGCTGGAGGAACAGTTCCATAGCCTGGGTACCCAAACTGTTGGCCTGAGGACTGAGGAAGTGACCAACTTACAGAGTAGCTACAAAGCCCTACAAGATGAGCTGGTCAACTTGGGGTCAGCTGTCAACGAGCTCAACCAAAAGAAAGAAGGCTTTCGTAGCACAGGCCAACCCTGGAGGTCCGAGGAGATGACCCAACTCGTGAGCCTCTACAACGGGCTCAAGCGCCTGATCGAGCAGAAGGTGGAACATCTGGATGACACGCTGGAGTCCTTCGAGGACCACCATGCCATGGCCATGCAGGTGGACAACGAGCTGAAGGCCACCAAGGAGCAGCTGGTGAAGGTGAACGCCGAGACACAGTCGGCCGAGGAGCGGCTGAAGAATTACCACTCTCTGGCCGCCAGCCTTCAGGGCGCTAGCTCACACCTGTCGCGCCTTCGCGAACAGATGGAAAGCCTGGCACCACACATGGACCCAGCGGCCCACGAGGCCTCCCGGGAGCAGCTTATCCTCTGGCAGGAGGACCTGCACTCACTACAAGCCGCCGTTGGCGAGCTGATCGTTGAATGCGAGAACCGTTTTGTGCAGAGTAAAGACTTTGAAACGGAGGTTAAACGCACGCTGGACTGGCTCCAGCAGGTGCGCAATGACCTTGCCTGCGATGTAGTTGTTGACGTCAAGGTGGAGAAGGTGCAGGAGGAGATTCGGAAACAGCAGATCATGCAAGAAGAGGTGCAGTCCAGGCTAAGGATCGTGATGGCACTTAGCACCAGAGAGAAACAAAAGTATACTAGCGCTAATGAGCTGGTCCCTGAGCATGTGGACAGCAGTCTGCAGGAGATGGCCAAGCTAGAAGCAGATGTACAACAGGCTCTATCCACCAAACAGGTACTAATGGCTCAATCACACTCATTTCAGACATTGAGACAAAATTCTTTTGTGCTAAGTGTGGAATTTTGCGCTATGTGTTTAATGTATTTTAATGTACATACATGTAGTAGCATCAGGGCAGCCCAGCCCAGATGTTAGAGGAATCACTGTGCTAGGCGTTAACAGACAACTTCAGACAACTTTCAGCATTACTTTTTTTTTTTTTAATCGACTTAATCTTGATCAGTTGCTAAAAAAGACAATGAATCATCATTCTAGGCATCATCTTTTCTCAACTCTTAGCTTTGACACATTGCCCTGAACATTTTCTGTCTTCTGTACATCCCAGATTACACTGGAGCAGGCTCTGTTGCTATGCCAGAAGTATCACTCCCGCATGCAGATGGCCTGTGAGTGGCTGGAAGATGCCGTGGGCTTCCTGCAGCAGGCCAGTCTTGGTGTGGACGTGGAGAACTATGAGGAGTGCCTGCGGCAGCACGAAGACATCATGGCGTCCGAGCAGGATTTCCTGAGCGTGCTCAGTGAGCTAGAGGACCTGCCGCCACAGCTGGAGAAGCTGGTCAACCCCACGGCTGGAGAGCAGCTTCGCTTGAGCGTGGAGTCAGCCCAGCAGAGGGGCGTGGAAGTTCGCGACCAGCTGCAGTGCCACCAGGACGTTCTCAACAGGTACAGTATCTGTCCAGCGAGACATGAATGCTAACTACCTCAGTTGTCTTTGGTATATCAGTAGTACCTCACTATCATATAAAATACTATTATGTTGCAGTGATTCATGTTCAAAACTTCAAGTGTCTAGTTTTATCTGTCGTATGTACTCTGATAGTGAGGACTGTTGAGTTCAAAATCACAGATTCTGATCTGTATAGTCATTACATTTACTTAGAATGGTCTCCTTTAAAGTGCCTCTGATATGTAGGGAAAATACGTTTTTTAATGCTGGATAATTTTGCTCTCCTCTCAGCTGTGTGGCTCAGTGGACTGCATATCAGGATGCACGACAGACGGTCATTGAGCTGATGAACGAAGCTGAGCAGAAGCTGACCGAGTTCTCCACAGCAAAGGCAGAAACAGCCCAGGAGGCAGAAGAGAAGCTTCACAGTCACAAGGTTAGGAGAAACAAACTAGAGAAATTAATGTCTTCAATATGAGGCGCGGATCTGCCCAAGGTTTCTTCCTAAAAATGAATTATGAGTAAATCGATGGGAGTGTTTTCCTTGCCGCTGTTTCTCATGGATGCTTCCCGTACTGTCTGTAAAGCGCTACGAGACAATACACTGTATTTGAGCGCTCTACAAATAAAATTGAATTGAATTGAATTGATATAATGATCATGATGAGGAAAAAATATTTTCAGTAGAGACGTTACTTTTATGATGCTGTTTGTAAGAAAACAAACTTATATTTACGTTATCCTTTTCTTCTTTACAGTCTCTGGTTTCCATGGTGAATAGCTTCCAGGACAAGCTGACGGATCTGGAGGAGCAGGCGTCTCAGCTGGAGCTGATTGGCAGTGATGCCAGCAAGGCCACCATCAGCCGCTCCATGACCACTGTCTGGCAGCGCTGGACCCGACTGCGCAGTGTGTCCCGCGCCCAGGAGAGGGTGCTAGAGGACACAGCACTCGAGTGGAAGACCTTTAGAGACAAGGTGGCTTATTACAGTACATGTGCAGCTTGACTACCTTAGTGTCACCTTGTTGAGCTGTTGAAATCATTGCCTGAATCAATTTCAGGTTTCTCAGGAAAAAACTACAATTTTTTAAGCCCCTTTTCAGGTGTTTTGGCTAAAAAAAAAATGTTGCAAAAAAAATTACTTGGGTGATTGTTTTAACAGGGGAACACTACTCTGTTATGGTCAGAAGGACAGCTAAGGTGTTCCTACTTAGCCTCCACATAACTGAAAAATGAAAAATGGTATAAGATCACTAGCATGATATACAGGAATGTCCTGTATACAATACAGTCCTGGCTAAAGTCCCAACCTGGCTCATTCAATCTGGCCCCCTAATCATCCCCCCACTGTAATTGGCTCATTCAATAATTCCCTCACTCTCTACCTCAAGCTAGTGTGTGGTGAGCCTTCTGGCGCATAATGGGTGCCGTGCATCACCCAGGTGGGTGCTACACATTGGTGGTGGTTAGTGAGTTCCCCCTCTCACTGTAAAGCGTTATAGAAATGTAAGGTGTTGTTGTTGTTGTTGAATGTCTTTAGCATAGAGCTGCAATAGCTTATCACTGCTCTATCTGTGTATGTCCCAGATGACCAAGATGAGGTCAGCGGTGGACGAGCTGCAGAGCCGCCTGCCCGAGTGTGCGGCGGAGAAGGCCAGCAAAGCCACGCTGCAGACGCAGCAGGAGTTACAGGAAGTACTGTGTCAGGACGTGGAGCGCCAGCAGTCCGCCATCACCCTCCTGCAGCAGTACGCTCTCAGTCTTCTCCAAGGCCCACAGGTGCCCACGCTTGCTGCCCAGCAGCAGGAGCTGCCCGCGCTCAACGACATCAGAGCTATTCAGCAGCAGCTAGATAGGTGAGCAACTTGGCATGTAACTGAGTAGAGTTGATGTTTGGCATTTCTGATGGCTTATGTAACATCAAGCCATCGTTTAATATTAAGAGGGACAGCTGATTGCATTTCCAAATGAAAGTGATGATCTAGTAATTACCAAAGTATCACAGCATGCAAGTGAGTATAATGTCCAGTAACAGCCCTGATATGTTCTTTAATAGTACAAGATAACAGTTTGTCATATTAAGCATCTGACATGACTTCAAAATTAAATTGATAGTTGACAGTTGATAGAGTTTGGCTATGTATTGACCGTAAACATCAGTCTTATTTCTTTCCTTTTCCTCCTTTCCTCTCTCTTTCTCTCTCCAGCCTGCTCCAAAAGACCCGTTCCAATGTGTCTCGCGTGCAGCAGGAGCTGAAGGACAGGGAAGGTGTGGAGAGAGAGCTCAGCCATGTGAAGACCTGGATCCACCAGTCCAGAGAGCTTCTGCTTAATCCCACAGCAGATCTGGACCTTTTACTGCAAGAATTAGAGGTGAGGGGAATGGGAAGAAAAGTGTCCACCTCCAAATGTGGTGACTGAAGCACAAATTCAAGTCATCTTGCATAAATGTTCTTCTCATTGTGTATGAAATTTTGTACTTTTATGAAATCCCCAAAAGTTACATCTTCCTGCTCCTACTGGTTTGTTGCAATGTAAGGAATATATTTAAACATCTAAAGCATTACTCGTCTTTGGTGTGCAGGTGATGCACAGTGAGCTGTTGACACACAAGCAGAATGTGGAGAAGATTGCGGAGCAGCAACAGAGCAAATATTTGGACCTGTACACCATCCTGCCCTCCGAGATCTCCATGCAGCTGGCTGAGGTCTCACTGGCTATGGGGGCCATTGAGGATCAGGTAAGTGTGTACCCAGATGCCTCTGGCTTTGCTAACTTATTCCAACTCCAGTCAGTATGTGTCAATACGTGTTTTACTTACTAACTTATATAGCTTATTTTAATTTATATTAAATTTTTGAAAACTTTTCTTTCAGTTTCCAGTAAGCCTATATGAACCATTTGTCAACCATGTGAATCATTTTTGGTTAGAAGTGCTATATACTGTAATGGAACATGTCGTATTTCTGTTTACTGAGTGATGCACGCAGAATTGTGTCTAAAACAAGTGTTTATACTGGTTCTGGTTCATCAAGGTCCAGTCCAAAGAGCGAGATATCCAGAAGAGCAAAGACATCAAGCAGAACTTCGACTCGAGAATCCAAGATGTCTCTGAAAAGCTGAAAGCAATATCTGCTATGCTAAAGGAGAAAGCAACAGACATTACCCAAGCCAAAGAAGAAACCAAAGTATGCATTATGAAATAAATCACTTATTTTTTCCACACTATTATTTTGACATTCATAATGCACACCTTTGATGGTGATGTCTTACTCAAAAGCATCAAAAATGATCTTGTGTTATTTTATATGGATTGCTCAAGCAAGACTATGTGTCTATGTTTGCAGGGTCTGTGTATGGAGCTAGAAACCTGTGGCAGAGCTTTGTCAGAGCTAGCCATGGCTGTACAGGAGTTCGGCCGCAGAAACCCTCTCCTGGCACACCAGTTGAGCGAGGGCATCGGCAAACTGGAGGAGATCCAGCACCACACCAGCCGCCTAGCCGAGTACAGAGCAGCTTGGCTCAGGAAGGTCTGTCACACACCACTGTGGACTCATCAGATGCCAACAGCTAATTAAGTCTATCAGATAGCAACAGATTTGTGAAACTCCCTAGTTAGACTCACTACTAGACTCAAGTATGTCTATGATATGTGTATCTCTTTGGAGAGCCTGTGGATGGATTAGATGTACAGTAGTGTAGTCTTCACTGATGTTCTGGGGGCATCTAGCTCATTTGCATTATCAGTTGTTCAGTTGAAGTTTCTTGAGGTCCCCTCAAAAACGAGATGTTTCCTCTCAAGGGGTTTTCCACTTAGTAATACATTTGTCATATTCCAATGAAAGTAACAGCGACACTTGGTTGCTGTGTGCTTGAGTTGGTAAATATTGTGTGTGTGTGTGTGTGTGTGTGTGTGTGTGTGTGTGTGTGTGTGTGTGTGTGTGTGTGTGTGTGTGTGTGCGTGCGTGCGTGCGTGCGTGCGTGTGTGTGTGCTCCTCAGGCTGAGGTCTATGCAGATGAGTACCAGGAGATGCTGGAGTTCACGCTGAAGTGGACAGATAAAGCCAAGAGTCTACTGAAGGCCTCCGTCATCTGGAGCTCAGCCTCACATCTCCAGGAGCAAATCAGGATGTACCAGGTTAGACAGCAGCCATGAAACTCACTGAATGAATGAATGAATGAATGAATGAATGAATGAATGTAATAATGAATGGCTCTTTCTCTTTACTGATATGGACAATAAAGTTCTTGTAATTAGTAATTACTAGATGCACGATGCATGTAATCTCTCTCTATTATCATTTGCTCCTGCTGCTTAGTAATTACACTGTTGTTTGGACAGACAGTATATGATTGACACATTATTTATTTACACATTACTTACACATCCACACACACACTTGAATTTAGACAAAATTTTCGTTACTTGTTTTTTACTTCTTACTATTTCCTGTCAAGCATTGTGGTCTGGGTTAATACAAACACATTGTCTTTCTCTAACAGCGCTGACTGCAGAGGTCCTGGTTAGTTAGTTAGTTGCACATTTCTTGTAATTCACTGACCTGATCCAACCTACCTTGCAGAGCTCTGCCATCAGGAGTGATGCTGTGTTACCGTAGTGCTGCCAGTTAGAATACCTTTGTATTCCGGCACCATAGTGAAGGTTCTAGAGTTCAGGCCAAAACTCTTCAAATGAAAAAGGAAGGAAGAGCTACTGGCATGTTGCCTTCAATCACAGCTTCATCTACAGATATAAACATCTGTGCCTTTGCTTACTAAGTAACTGTTACTAAGGAAGTGAGGCACAGGAAGTGACTCATTCATTCAGGTTTCGTTCTCACGCTTCCTGGCTCTTGTCCGTTCCAGTCGGTGCTGCGTGAGTCGCGGGCGCTGCAGGGGGACCTGGAGGCCATGATGGAGAAGGTGGAGCTGCTCTCCGAGGGACTCCAGGTGGAGGCCATGAGTCAACAGGCGTCCGAGCTGAGCCGCCTCACCCAGCAGCTGGAGCAGGATATCCGGGCACGCTTACAGAGTCTGCAGGATGCAGCTGAGGTATCAGGAACTAACCCCCTAACTCTGATCACTTACAGTAACACAAGTATTTAGGCACTAATGCTAAAGCTTAAGGTTCAAGCTCATGTTCAGGCCAGGGTCATGGTCAAGTTGATCACTGTATTCTTGAATATTGGGCTCTAAAGTTAAACTGAAATGAAGTGAGTTAAGTTAAGAAAAGATAAGGTAGTGCTTTATTCATTCCAAATAGAGTTGTTTAAGAGTTAAATCTTTACATCCAAGTTATACGTGCTCCGAATGCTGTTGTTGTCCTAGTTAAGACTTCGATATAAGTCATATCATGGCAATTGAAAGAAGCTGTAGATGGAATTGAATCAGTTACCAGAATATGCTGTAATGAAGTCCTCTTTGCTGTGTTCAATTGCAGGACATGGAGAAGTTTGAGAGTGAGGTGAAGAATCTGCAGGTCTCTCTGGAACAGGTGCAATCCACACTCACGTCACCTGAGCTCACTCGCCTCACCCTGAAGGACCAGCTCTCCCACAGACAGGTAACACACAGATTACGACTAGTTCGCCGTCATTTTAATGTATCGTACCGACCATTTTTACATGTATCAATGTATTAGGTTGTACAGTACACATAGTGCAACCGAAATTATCTATAAACTAGAAAAGCGCTCAGAGAGCGCAGATTTCCGCCAAGGCAATGTGATCACATTCCAGATCATTTTTCTGGATCACCAATCACTACCAAAATTGAATCAGTTCTTAATTGTCCCAATATACACATTGTCCGAAAATTTCATCCAAATCCGTGCAGTACTTTTCGAGTTATCCTGCTGACAGACAGACAGACAAACAGACAAACCAATGCGACCGAAAACATAACCTCCTTGGCGGAGGTAACGAAAAGACTCTGCCTATAAATATCTATAAATAAATCTGTAAACCCAATGCTGGGCAATAATAATAATAATAATAATAATAATAATAATAATACATTTTATTTGTAAAGCACTTTATATTAAAAGCAATCTTAAAGTGCTACAGTGTTCAGAAAATAATGACTGTGGAGGCAATAATGTCAGTCAACACATGGTCTTGGACTCATAATCATCGGCTTTGACTTGTGTGTGTGTGTGTGTGTGTGTGTGTGTGTGTGTGTGTGTGTGTGTGTGTGTGTGTGTGTGTGTGTGTGTGTGTGTGTGTGTGTGTGTTAGCGTTTGTTGTCGGAGATGGAGAGCTTCAAGCAGCAGGTGCAGGAGGTGCAGGAGTGCCAGAGTGCTTTGAGGGTCCCTGAGGAGGCGGTGACCAGCCTGCCCATCTGCCGCAATGCCCTCAACCTCCAGCAGGAGGCCAGCCAACTGCAGCACACCGCCATCCAACAGTGCAACATCCTACAGGTAACCAGGACACACACACATAGCCCATGCACTATGTCTGTTATGTTGTCTGTTGTTATGTTAATGATATCTATTATTACCATGCCTGATATCTTGATATTTTGCACTTTATGTCTAGTGAGTTGTGATGTCTTATATACATCTTAGTTATACTTGTATGTCTTAATTTTTAACTTGCACATTTGGAGCTTTGAGAAATGCAATTTCAGTCTGCTTGCAATTTACTGTTGCAGTGCTTGATTGACAATAAAGTTCGCTTTGACTTTGACTTTTGACACGTACAGAGGGAGCGTACAGTATGTAATGTGATGCGTTATTTTACTGTAATTCACACAGAAAGTAATATGCACTGCAACAGACAAACATGCTGAGTCTACTTACATTGCCTACTAAGTGTTTTACTGGATTTACAGACATTGAATGATATTGTGCTGACTACCATTTATTATTTTGATTTAACAGAGGTTTGTATGTTGTGAGCATCCATGTCCACTTTTTAAAGATGTGTTTATGAATGTTATTTCCCAGGAGGCCGTGGTGCAGCATGAACAATATAAACAGGAAGTGAGTCACCTGCAGAGCCTGATGGAAGAGGCACATGGGCTTATTCAGGCCCAGCCTGTTGCCAGTGGCAACATCCAGGAGCTGCAGGCCCAGATCAAGCAACATGAGGTACACACACACACACACACACACACACACACACACACACACACACACACACACACACACACACACACACACACACACACACACACACACACACACAGACTATTCACACGCAAACAATTGTGCATGGTGGGCATCATACTACAAAGTAAATCAAGAGCTATTGTCATGCTATTGATATTTCCCCTGTTGCGTGTGTGGCACAGGAGCTGGCCCAGAAGATCCGGGGCTACCAGGAGCAGATCTCCTCCCTCAACTCCAAGTGTCGCATGCTGACAGTGAAGGCTCGTCACGCCAGCATGCTGCTCAGTGTCAGTGAAGGACAGGGGGGCCCAGACGACCCGTCCAAAAAGGCCTCTCCAGCACAGCCCTCTGTAGTCATGGTAGGTGTGTGTGTGTGTGTGTGTGTGTGTGTGTGTGTGTGTGTGTGTGTGTGTGTGTGTGTGTGTGTGTGTGTGTGTGTGTGTGTGTGAATAGTGTGTGTGTGTGTGTGTGTGTGTGTGTGTGTGTGTGTGTGTGTGTGTGTGTGTGTGTGTGTGTGTGAATAGTGTGTGTGTGTGTGTGTGTGTGTGTGTGTGTGAATAGTGTGTGTGTGTGTGTGTGTGTGTGTGTGTGTGTGTGTGTGTGTGTGTGTGTGAATAGTGTGTGTGTGTGTGTGTGTGAATAGTGTGTGTGTGTGTGTGTGTGTGTGTGTGTGTGTGTGTGTGTGTGTGTGTGTGTGTGTGTGTGTGTGTGTGTGTGTGTGTGTGTGTTTGTGCGTGTCAGTGTGTTTGTGTCAGTGTGCCGAGTGAGTAAGAAAAAGAGAGAGAGAAAAAAGACTGAGAACAATATATTTGATGGTTGCATGTCTTGGGCTTGTCAGACCTTTTGTTTCCGGGCTTTTCTGGTCGCTAACATACCCACTTCTTTTTCTAATATTATTTCTCTGTCTGTGTACTCATCCCTGTGTATGTATGTGTGTATGTACATGTGTTGGCATGCGTCCTCTCTGCAACACTCATGCTCTGTCAGATGACCGCTGGCCGCTGCCACACCCTTCTGTCTCCTGTCACTGAGGAGTCTGGCGAGGAGGGCACCAACAGCGAGATCTCCTCGCCCCCTTTCTGTCGCTCTCCCTCTCCTATTGCTTACACAGACGCCTCTCTCTACCAGGTACACACACACCTCACATAGTCAAGATTCAAGACTCATATCGATACGATAATGGGCTTCAATCACAGCAGCCATTTTTATCAAGAGGTTGCAAGGCAAGCAACTTCCTGTTTCATGACAGCCAATAAGATTCTTATTCAGTTTTGCAGAATCAGATCCCTATTGGATGTCATTAATAACACTTGTGCTTGCCCTGCAGTTTGTCGGAAAAATGGCAGCTATGATAAAGGCCCATTCTGTTTTTGTATTTGCCTCTTTTCACTCAGCACAAGATAACAGCTAATAACAGCATAACACATAATGAGGAATAAGATCTAAAAACACAAGCCTGTAACACACAATATGGCCCCAACTAAGAGCCTTCCAGGCTCTTGTACAGCTACCTCTCTCAGCTTCATGCTAAAGTGATGTGGTCATGTGTTTATTTTTATGTTATTGGTGTTAAACTAACATGTTGGGGAAAAAAAAGAAGTTGATACATAAAATGGGGTTCATGGGAACAGTAAAAACCAAAGATTTTACAGCATAGCACTCTAGAATCTTTGGTCAAAACTATGAGGTTTTGAAAATGTATCAACATCGAAACCTTTTTTGTGTTGATTTACTGAACTGCAGTTCTTGCAGTTAAACCAAGCATCGATGTTTGGTGTGTGTGAGATAGAGAGAGGTTGATGTGCTGATGTGTCTTATGCCCTCTTGACTGTCCAGCTCGGTAGGGGCACCCTGACACGCACCACAGTGCAGGAGCTCTATGATCCCACTCTGGAGTCTGTGGCCAACCTGGACGACCTACAGCGCTCCTGGGAAACTCTGAAGAACGTGGTATGTTGAGCACAACATTTTTGCTTACAAACACAAGAACAACAACAACTGCTATTAAAGGATACGTCCGGAGTGAATTCAAGCATATCCCTGTTGAACTAGCCTGCTAAATGAACAAGTTAGCGAGTGGAAATAGCGAGTGGAAAATGATTTGGAACAACATAGACCGAACGCGAACGTGAATCACTTTACATTGAGTCAAAGGTACCTGAGATCTTACTTTCGGTTTTGAATAATGAGGTTCTATTGATTCAGTGTAAAGTGCTTGTTCGTTTCTGCGTTCGCATTCGGTCTATGCTGTTCCAAATTATTTTGTTCCACTCGCTAAGTTGTTCATTTAGCAAGCTAGTTCAACAGGGCTATGCTTGAATTCACTCCGGACGTATCCTTTAAATGCAGTGTTTTTATGGCTTTTATTACTAAAACCCATGTTGAATAGATACCTCCGCCAAGGAGGTTATGTTTTACTTGGCGTGTGTTTGTGTGTGAGTCTGTGTGTGTGTCTGTGAGCAGCATAACTCGAAAAGTACTGCACGGATTTGGATCAAATTAGTAAGGACAAGTAAGAACTGATTCGATTTTGGTGGTGATCGGTGATCCAGAACACCATCTATGACCACACTGTCTTGGCGGAGGTCTGCGCTCTCTGAGCGCTTTTCTAGTTATTGATGCAATGAATGAAACTGTTTCCAGATCAGTGAGAAGCAGAGGAGCCTGTACGAGGCCCTGGAGAGACAGCAGCGCTACCAGGGCTCCCTGCAGGCCATCTCCTCTAAGATGGAGGCAGTGGAGGCCCAGCTGAGGCAGGAGAGCTTCGAGGCGGACCACAGCCCTGACGACCAGCTCGACAGCCATCAGGTAGCAGAGCCATGGCCTCTCCAGCACCACAGCAGAGGCTGTGTTAATGCTACAGTAGTCTCTTAGATTAGAAGGCGTTTAAAATGAACAGCGTCGCATTACTCAGTACAGTTTCTTATAGAAAGCAGAAAATCATGTCAGCATTTTGATCACAAAAAATCGTGAAATCCTTTAGGGACTAGTCACTGCACAATGACTAATATTTCATGTTATATTATTCCATTTGTTAATTTATAATATCTTCTCCTGATATAGTTTGAGAAAGCTGTAAGAAATATGTTCTTTTATATTACACTCCTTCATATACCCATGTCATGATTGGATTGCTTTTACTTGCTTTGGATTCAACCAGCTGTTAAATTACTGTGTACTGTGATATTATTATTATTTTTTTAGACTCTGATGGATGAGGTGCAGTGTCTGCAGGATGAGATTGAGGCGCTCCACAGTGGCTTCTCAGAAGAACTAGTGTCCGATGCACTTGATTCCGACCCCGGCCACCAGCTGGCGCTGCAGTCCAGTCTGTCCGTGCTGGCTGAGAGGATGGCTACCATCCGCACCAAGGCCTCAGGCAGAGGACAGCTACTGGAGGCAAGGCTCAACACACAGGCACAAAGACACACATACAGTACATGGATTGAATGGAATGGAATGGAATAATATCTCTGTCACAAACACACACAAACATGCACACATATATGTACGTATGCACACAACACACACATTCTCATACAACACACACACAGACACATTATCTCTATGATGAAGTACATACAGTAGAAAGATTGAAAAGACCAACAAACCTTTTTATTAGCCTTTTTATCATCCTTTTGTAGCTTTGAGTTCACAGTTAGTGCACCGCTCTGCCTGGTGTTGTTCACGGTTAAATCCTGGGCTCTCCCTACTTCTCCCCGAGAGCCCATTCTCACAAGCACCACTGTCTCTCTCTCTCTCTATCTGTGTGTGTGGATTGAATGGAATGAAATAGAATCATATCTAATATCTAATATAATAGTATATAATACAATAATAGAATATAATTCTCATTCACACACACACACACACACACACACACACACACACAAACTCAGACAAGCACACATATGTACACACACACATTCTCATGCAACACACGCACAGCACAGATGAAGCACGGTTCTCCCTGGTGTTGTTCACGGTTGAATCACGGTTCTCCCTACTTCTCCCCAAAGGCCCATTGATAAGCCCACTGTCTCTCTCTCTCTGTGTGTGTGTGTGTGTGTGTGTGTGCCCCCAGGAGCGGATGAGCCACCGGCTGGAGGGCCAGCAGCGTGAGGAGGTGCTGGAGGAGTGCCACGCCCTCGCTGACGAGCTCCACCAGTGGATGCTGAGCACCCGCAGCGCCCTCTGCTCCACCCCACAGGACGCAGACGCCGAGGAGCAGCTGGAGGACTGTCAGGTTAGTTAGTTAGTTAGTTAGTTAGAGCGCCCCCTGCAGTTTTTAACAGATCTACAGGCAATTCGCCTTTTTCATCTGGCTGCAATTCCGAACGAAAACGAGGCTCGGGTGGTAAACTAGAGGAAGTGCCGATGGCACGTCAATAATTTTTCACAGATGCTGGACAGAAAATCTACTGCTGGTCCCCTCTCTTACTGTTGGGCAGGTGGAAAGTTGGGCAGATGAGGGGCATCCCATCCCCAGAAGCTACTTCTGGGGAAGTTTTACCACTCAAGCCTTGTTCTAGTGCCTCATAGTGACGTACATGTAGGTGAAACAGATGAATAGGCAATAGACAGATGTAAGAAACAGAGATGGAGTATAAACCAGATTTCAGATTTGCTGTTGTGTCAGCATATTTTATTAATTGAGGATTAATAAAGGATTAATATGATTCAGAATTAGCCATGTGTTTTTACCCCTTGTCTGTACAGTAGTTCTACTCAAAATGTCTGCGTTTCCCTCCACTGTTTGCACTGTGCTAACAAGCTTCTGAGTGTTAAAAGGGCTTTGATTCCTGTGATTAAGCATATAATGGTACAAAGCTTCAAATTAAACAATAGTAAGTCTCTAGCTCTCGTTCCCCCTTCAGAGAGCTTAGGGGAAGTGGCCTGCCTGCACGGCAGCAGGAGAATTAGCTGCCTGTGTGTGTGTGTGGATCATTTAAATGGTTAGTGACTTAGCAGCTGTAGCCCTACACTTAATCTGATTATGCAGATGCCTGTGCATGACTTTGGCCAATCCTGTGCAGCGCCACCCGGGACTCTGTCCCAGCGCCCAGTGGGAATTGAGCTGATTACTGAAAGGCAGCGAGGGGATTGGTCTAGAGCAAGCATCTCTGTGTGCATATTCATGAGGGGGGGGGGGGGTTTCCCCCCAGAGAAGGGCGTGGGAGGTGCAGCACCTGTTGCTGTTGGGAAGACGGCGTTGGTTCAAGTCAGGAGACGTTCGACGTTAGCTATGACCCTGCGCAACAGCACCAACGATTCCTGTGACTTCCTGTCATCCTGCTCACGCTTAGCCTAAGCCTAGTTAGCTGCAAGATATGCAAGTCCTCTGTCTTGTGCCTTGACTTGGGGGGGGAAAAGAACGAGAGGGTGGCTCTTCTAACAACTATTCTTGCTGGGGGTTTTGACGGTTGTAGCAGAACCGCCGGCGGTGGCAGTATGTACTCGGAACACGGCTCATGAGGGATTACCGTCGGTGGCGGTGGTGCTTTAGCGGCGGTGGCCAGTGGGCTTTGGTGGTGGTGGTGGATCGTGGTGGGGGACGTGCGAGAGTCTTGCGATGCGATGAAGCCGGCGGGTCCGGGCTGATCCCACCTGACCCGACCCGACCCGACCCGTCCTGTCGGAGCAGGCGGCGCAGTTTGGGGAGTGATGTTTGAGCTGGCTTCTCTGCTGCTGCTCCTGCAGAATGCGCTGGCCGACCTGGAGGAGAAGGTGGCGGCTCTGGAGGCGCTGGTGCGGCGGGGGGAGAGCATGCAGCAGGAGGCTCCGCGGGAGGAGACGCGGCGGGAGGCCGAGCTGCTCACCAGCCGTCTGCGTACGCTCAAGGGCAGCCTGCTGGAGCTGCAGAGGATGCTGCAGGACAAACACCAACACCTGCAGGTCAGTGCTGTTTACGAGTCAATCAGGTAACAGGGAGGCTACACTGGATGCGTTAAGTCAAAGACTTATCTGCCGTAGCAATTAGCTTCCATTGTAAACAAGGGAAGTGGCTACACCAGATGCGGCATAACAGTCAACATTCTAAATTCTATTCACCATTCATTTCAATGTATTTTTGATGGAACTTAACTTAAGACTTAACTTAACGCATCCAGTGTAGCCCTAGGGTAAGAGTGCACACTCGTGGAGGTGCTGCCAGGCGAGGTTAACTTTGTACAGAATTTAGCACACACTCATGTCCTCTCTAAAGAAAAAGAAGACATGCGTGTGCCCTAAGTTCTGTACACTGTACCACCAGTGCCATTCATTATCTATGCAATGCATTACTGGGATAATATGAATCAGCATTACTGCAACTTTGAGGTGCAATAATCCACAGTGTTGTTGTTATTGTGTGTCTGTGTTTGCATGTGCATATGTGCAGAAGTTGTTGTGTGTAATTGTGTATCTGTGTATGCATGTGCATGTGCGTGTGTGCAGAGCTGTGCATTTATTATTGTGTCAAAATATTGATGTACTGTGGTGTGTGTGCATATATATATGCGTGCGTGCGTGCGTGCGTGCGTGCGTGCGTGCGTGCGTGCGTGTGTGTGTGTGTATATACTTAAGTTCTACATGCGTATATGTTTTTTACAGAGTTGGGGGTGCTTGAGTGTGTTTTTTGGGTTGTCAACTCT
>JAODXP020000024.1:9078809-9081309 GCA_027497455.2 Sardinella longiceps | reverse complement strand
ATCCTATTTCTCTCCCTGTTATCCGTGTGTCCTTCAGTCTGGTCTCTTTGTGCTCTGGTCTTACAGTACAGTACATTACATGCTTGCTTCTAATAAATAATGAAGCTCTGTTTGTATGACTGGTTTTGCTATGCTTTTCGTGACCGGTTAGCTGCCTATTGCTGCCTGTAACCTAGCTTAATTGCTAGTTAGACCACCGTGTGGATTTGTTGTTTACATTCTCAAGTTCACGTGGTTCAGATGAAAAAAGAGCAGCACATAGGTTGCGTCACTAAACCGGCCCGACTTTGCGTGACCCGGCATCATAGCGCGTTGCAAATGGGAAAAGGGCTATAATGTGAAGACCTTTGGATTGTTTTTCTTCCTGGCTCCTGCATTGAGGTGTGATGTCCATGTCCTCTCCTCCTCAGGTACCAGGGTGAGATGAACGAGCTGAGCCAGTGGCTGCAGGATGCTCTGGAGAGACTTGAGTACTGGAGCACCCAAGCCATGGTGGTCCCTCAGGACCCGGAGATGGTGCGAGACCACCTCTACACCTTCCTGGTAGGTCCCAGTGTTGTATGAAAAAATTAGAATCACCTTATTTGAGCTGTGTTTCAAAATTCATTCCATTGCAAGGGTCACACACCTTTTGTTAATCAAATTTTATTGTTCTAAGGATAGCTGTGGCTGATCAATCAACATGATAAGAGATCAAAGTGTTTTACATACTGTGTTTTGGATCTGTGGGGGCTGGTAGTTTTTCACTTTAAAAAGCCACTGTTGGCCAGTGTTCAGGGAGCCAGTTCAACGAGAGCCACCTCGGCTACGTTGCTGGTATCCCAGCGCCGACTCTGTAACCTATCGGTGTATTAAAATGTTCTTTACCATCATCAGTTTGGAACCGTCTCCATGAAATTATTAGCCATTATCAGCCACTGTCACTGTCAGATCAAGCAAGCTCCTCCACACTTGTGTTTTAATAATAGCGATGGACTTTAGCATGCAGCCTGTTAATGTTAATGTGCTAATGTGGAGATTAGGTCAATATCCAGATGATCTGTTTAATCGGAGCTTGCTATGTTCTTTATGCTAATGTGTGTTTGTGTTTTGGATGGAGGAGAGAAATGTTAATGTGACGTTCTCTTTTTTTTTACTTCTATTTGGAAAATGCTTTGATCCTGTGTTATGCTTTGCTATGCTATCCTTTGTAATAATAGTTGAACGGTTCTATTAAGAAAGGACTGCACAGATGTATGCTGTAAATTGTGGGAATGGGCAGCTGACTCTGTCATGTCTGTTGACAGGTTGTTGTCTAATAGAGGGGAAATGACTGAGTGGCTGTTAGTGAGTGAGTTGCTCTTATAAACTGTTTATCCTCGCTGTGCAGGAGTTCTGTAAAGAGGTGGAGAGACGCTCGCCGCTGAAGGCCTCCGTGCTCAGCGAGGGCAATCATCTACTGCGGCTGAAGCGCATGGACACGGCTGCGGTGCGGTCAGAGATGGCACTGGTGGACTCACAGTGGGGAGAGCTACTCACCCGCATGCCACTGGTCCAGGAGCGACTGCACCAGGTAGGCTCCAGTAGCACCCGCAGCACCAGTAGCTCTACTGTACCAACTCCAGCAAGCAGGCCCTTCTCAGCACTTTGAAGGATTAGCGGCTACCGCTAACAGGATTAGCCACACTTTCCCAGGGAGTGAAGCCTGATCTTTGTGGTGTTCAGTAGGACAAACATGTATCATTTCACCCCTTAGTAACCCCTTCCTGGACCCCTGACTGCCAACAGTTGATTTGGCATGGCATGTATACTCAAAGCACATTTGCTAAGGCTATGAATCCTTGTAGTAGAGTCAGTGACAGATGAGAGTGTTGATGTATTACAGCCGTAGGATTTCTGCCAACCTCTCACTTTATTTACTCATGGTCCAGTGGCCATGTTCAGCACATTATGCATAGTACATGATCTGTTTATTTTCTATTCATAAAATACCCTCGAGCGCTGACTACCCTGCCACTAGACAAAAGAGCTAACTGTGCTAACAAGGCAAGGTAACTGTGATACACTCAGTAACTCTTCTCTCAGGAAACACCGAAATCACAAAAGGCCTTTTATTATTTATTAGAAAACAAATTGCATTAGCATGATCATAAATATAGATCTAGTGTTTGGTGTTTTTATACTGTGCATCTCACTTCCCCATAGCATTTTTATCTTTTTTGTGTATTTATTTATTTATTTTTATTTTTATAATGTCCTGTGGAAGTGTGTTAGTGTATGTGCATGTGGAAGTGTATGTGTGTGTGCTACTGCTGCCAAACAATTGCCCAAGCTGGGACAAATAAAGCTACTAGTACTACCGTTCATCTCCCAGGTCTCTGATTGGTGTGCTTCTGTTCTGCCCCTCTGTTTCTCAGCTCCAGATGGAGAAGCTGGCCTCTCGACACGCCATGTCTGAGCTGGTGGCCTGGATCTCCCTCATGGATAAGATCCTACAGGAAGACGAGGAGAATCTCAAGTC
>JAODXP020000024.1:9056309-9058809 GCA_027497455.2 Sardinella longiceps | reverse complement strand
GGACTCGATGTGGGAGCGCGAGTTCGAGATGGAGGACGGCAGCGACCTGTGCAGCCTGCCGTGGAGCGAGCGCTTGGCCGACAGTCTCGCCTCGCCACAGCCTTCGTCCAGTCGCTCAGGTGCTTCACCTGTGGTCCTGCTGCGGGGTGCTGAGCGCTCGGGTCGCGACACACCTGCTAGCGTGGACTCCATCCCGTTGGAGTGGGACCACGACTACGACCTGAGCCGCGGCCTGGAGAGTGCCGGACGGACGCTGGACTCGGCGCAGGATCAGTCAGCTGACGAAAGCGACTTCCTGCAGGGCGGAGCTGTGGGGCTCACAGGTAAGTCATTGCTGGAGAATTGCCATGTCAAAGACAAAACCAATAGTATATGCCGAACACACCCAAAATCAACTCCAGCTATACATAAAAAGACTACTGCCAAATTCTCCGTAAATTCTGAGTAAAATGCTCTTTTTTGTTTTATTCTAGAACATACAACCAACATTTGTCATATAGAACATTTATTTGCAGAAAATGAGAAATGGTCCAGTTTATAAAGAAAATCCGGGGATGCATGTAAAATGATGCACTGTATACGCACACATACATTACGCATATACAGCATATGATTAGACTCACACACAGTTAGTAAAGGGTTTCCATTGGGGACAATACCAACGTGTGCCAACGTGCTATGAGCGTGCATACACTGTACATCAGTTAGGCCCAATCCCATTTCTATTCCCTAACACTAGCACTCATTTTCGAGTTCCCTCCAAGATGAGACACCCCTCGATTGTGTAGTGAGAAGTGCGATCTTCCCCTAATAAATGGGACAGCACTTTGCTTAAAAACGTCTTCACCTGTTTCATGCGTCTATCGTTAACACTGAACGGATATAACGCTCTTAACCGGGGTAAACTGTTCAAAAGCCGTCATCGACAATTATCATCACCCACATGAGAGGCTCTGGTAATTCTGGTGAAAGATTTGCGCACTTTGAAAAATATCGATCTTTCTAATAGTTATGTTTTAACACACCAGTGCGGAATTCAACTGAATTTACATCAAACTAAGATATCCCAACATTAATATATATATATATACATGCTTAATTGCAATAGTAGCTATATTTTTTAAGTTCTTATCCAGAGCTGAGAGAACGGGACACAGCTCGGGCAGTCGGACACAGATCGGGTACCGATACGCAGTTCGCAAAGAATCGTGGGTAATTTCATCTTAACTTCAACTTCACTTCGTTCGAAGTCTGCACCCGACCTCCCTCCGTTTGAAGGGGCGATTTGAAGGGCTGAAAGCCACTATCCCTCGGTCCCGAAAGTATTGGGACACCCTATACCCGAAAGTATTGGGACACCCTACACATCGAGGGGAAGTGATAGTGAAGTGATAGAAATGGGACTGGGCCTTACTCACATTGATTAACACAAGACCAAACTAATACATCGGATTTGCATTTACTGTAGAAGATGCAAGGCTTAACTGGAAAATCTAGTCCCACTTGTTCATATTCATGTTCAGTCATGCTGCTTACTTTAATTCTGCCTATTTTCCCCCCGCGCAGCATTTGTTGTAAAGCGGAGAAAGTAACACATAGAAACGTAATGTCAGTTCAGATTTACAGCTCAGACTCCCACAGACTTGTGTACTCTCTTGTGTATCTGTGTACAGTACATTGGTTGCAAACGTCCAGTATGTTTCCTTGCAGATGTAGTGATTCCCGAGAGCCCTGAGGCCTATGTTAGTCTTACTGAGCAGATTCTCAAAGCATCCAAGGGTAGGCCACCCACCCCAACCTGAGGCTACAGCATGCAGTGCTGCTGGCTCACTCACCGTTCGATCACCTCTCCACACACACAGACCGCTGTCTCCTACGCCTCTGCACGCTCTCGCTCTCTCTCTCTCTCTGATTGGCTAGAGGTGTCCATGCATTGTAATAGCATTCATTAAAGCAATATTGAATAGCTCATGGCACTCAAAATAATGATGATGATGATGATGATGATGATGATGATGGTGTAGCGTAGCGTGCAGAGTTGCGTATCGACACGGTCCGTGTTTTGTTAACTTCTAACCTCCTGACATTTTAGTTTTCAGTCACCTGAAATCTGACTTCTGTCAATAACTCCAAGTTTCTAACCTCCCCCGCTTGGTCGGCTCTTTTTCTGTCTCTGATTTGCAGTGCCTGATTTCAGTCTGATGTGCTCGAAAAATTCAAAATCTAGCTTCATTTTCAGATTTTGTTGTGGTTTTTTTTTTACTCTTGATTGGTTTCAGTTCACTTTCTAACTTCTCAGTCTTAGTTGATTGATTTGTTTTGCGTGTCTTTAGTTGTAATGATCCGACTCTCACTTGAATCTGTCTCACCAGTCAAACGTGGTCCTTGTCAGTGTGACTGGTTTTTAAATGTGATTGATTGGGTTTGATTGGGCTCTTGTTTGTGTGCTTACTGTACATCCGCAATTAGATACATTAGTGTGTTTAATAGTGATGAGTTC
>JAODXP020000024.1:8983809-9051309 GCA_027497455.2 Sardinella longiceps | reverse complement strand
TGAACTCTTCTGTTCTCTGTGGTCTTCAGCAAATCCTACTGTATTATTTTTGTGTTGTGTTACTATGTAATTGAACTTTTCTGTTCTCTGTGGTCTTCAGCAAATCCGGCGTGAGCTGCTGGACTCGCAGCTGAAGGTGGCCTCTCTGCAGGACATGTCCTTGCAGCTGCTGGTCCACGCTATGGGGCAGGACTGCCTGGAGGCCAAGGAGAAGGTCCACGTCATCGGAAACCGCCTCAAGCTGCTCCTCAAGGAGGTGTCCCGCCACATCCGTGAACTGGAGCGCAACTTGGACATCACCAGCAGTCAGCAGGTGCCTCTTCACACTGTCTGTCTGCTAATTTAATTTCCCTTCCTGGTTTGCCTTTCTTTCCTGGTCTGGCATAACAGCTTCTAGTCAACAAAAGTTCCTCTATCTACATTTTTACAATAATTTGCTCAATTTGTTTGTCCCAAGCTATTGGTAATTTTCATGAATTAAAATATGTAATATTAATTGTTGAAATTTTAATTCACTTACTTAAAACAAGAGCTTTTTGAAATAGGTGAAGTCTTGTGTCTTGTTCTGATTTTTTTAGTCAGTTTTGAATATATCTATAGAACAATCTCTTAATTTTATTCTATATATTGTTCTTATGTCTGTGCAATAATGTGGTTCCCTGATAGGATTTATCCTCGTGGTCATCCACTGATGAGCTGGACACATCCGGGTCCCAGAGTCCTGTCTCCGGGAGCAGTACACCCAGTCGCCGGCGATCGGTAACGTGCTCTCCTCTCGTTCTGTACTGCTCTTTTCCCCCTCCCCCATCCCCCCTTTCCCTCAAGAGCAGGAGAGCTACAGCTGTCACCCAAGAGATGTGTAGTGCCAGCCACCTGAATGTCCAAACCCTCAGTCTGTGTAGCACAGTCACTCCCAGCTCCTGGAATGTCGCCAGAAACCCGAAGATATATACACGTTGTCTTCCACGCCACTGTGATCCCTCACGCAGTTCCCCCTTCCTCCTTTCAAGATGTTGACCTTTAACCCTGACCTCCAGTGACCTTGACCTTGACCTTGGCCCCCCCAGCATGTTCCAATCCCCCACTGCTGAAGAGTGCTGACTGCTCCTGATCTTCTTAATCCCCTTGCTTCCAACCCAGTTGAATCAAAACCCAGTGCTCCACCCAAGACCACCCTCACACAGATCAGTGTATCTGTACTATCCCCCATCCCTCTTCATTCTCTAGTGTCTCTTAAACCCCTGCTAGGGAGTGGCCCATGGATACTGGCTTTGTTTCTGTCTCAGTCACAATCTTTGATTGTGCCAACACTTAAGCATGAACCTACCATATGACCATAGATTCCCTTCCCTTGTCACCAATACAAAACACCAGCATGTGTATTGATGTACACTGAGGGACTAAACATGGCCCCGATTGTAGCTAGCATGTAGCCGTCCATGTTGTGTGTTGTGTTCTTTGAGAAGCCAGTTTCCTGCCCTCTTGTAGTGATCCTCCCACGTTCCAAGTTCCATCTGCTGCCTCCGGTGCTCTTCTCTCATCCCTCTCATTGTTTTTAGGGGGTTTTCTCTCATCGGGTAGCTTTGTCTTGATTTGTCTGGACTGAAACATTCTTTCTTTCTTTTACCCCCCTGTTCATTGCAAACAGCCCCGGGGTAAAAGTAGCGGGGGCCAGGCCGGACCCCCAGAGAGCGGCCCGCCACACAGGTACCTGTCTCCTGGTTTCTAGAACCCCTAGAAGATCATGGAACCTGGGCCATGTTCTCAGCAGAACACTTTCAGACCTGCAAAAACGAGAACTAGAACTCCAGCAAAACATCCAAATGTGTTGTTTAGCTAAAGCAATATATTTACTATGCTTGCTCTGTAACATACAGTAGCTACAAAAAAACACACACACACACAACCATGGGGAACTTCAAGAGAGTATGAAACCAAGCTGGCATTGTTCAGAGCAAGCATGGAGTAGATTGATCTGGGGAATCAAAAAGGTAACATCTGCAACGAGCATCATGCCAGTGGCCTCCATGATCTTCTATAAATCTAGACCACTAAAGTAGGGCTCTAGCATAGCTCCAGCCGGTGAACACAGACTCACAGTCCAGCAGGAGCGCTACTCTCGAAGGGCTTCTTTCTCTCTGTCTCTCTGTCTGTCTTGTTTTCTTTCGCTCTCTCTCTCTCTCTGTCCAGCCGCTGCCATGGGCTGGAGTACAGCCCAGTCCTCACTCTCAGCTCATACGCTTATCTTTCTCAGTGGCCGTCAAGCTGGCAACTCGGGCTTCTTCGCCAATCTTCAGACAGCAGTACACAAGGGAAGGCTAGGCAGTCAATAAAAGCGTCTGCAATGAACAATGTGTCAGTCGCATTCACTTTCTCTCTGTTTCACGTCTCTCTCTCTATCCCCCTCTCTCTCTCTCTCTCTCTCTCTCTCTCGTGTGTGGCATCTTTCTCTAACTGATTTACTCACCTAAACACCACTCCCCCACCCCCACCCCCATTTCTCCCGTTGCTCCAGCAATCTGCGCCCCCCCCTCCCCGCCCCGCCCCGCATCTTTCACCCTCCTTATGGGTGTTTCAAGGTTGTCTGCTGACCCCCAGAGCAAACTGGAGCCCACACACAGAAAGAGGTCCTCAGTATCAGGATAAACTTTCATTGTAAAACTCCTGTCTGTGTCCTGTGTGTGTGTGTGTGTGTGTGTGTGTGTGTGTGTGTGTGTGTGTGTGTGTGTGTGTGTGTGTGTGTGTGTGTGTGTGTGTGTGCACCTATGGATGTTGTTAAAATGCCTTGCCAAGACATGATAGATAGTTGCAGTATCTCTCATTTAGATGGCCATTTTTCATATAGAGAGATTGGCCCTGTTACGCAGTACATATAATGACTGACCTTGTCAGTTACCAGGTGAAGACTGGCTATTTTAATGGATGTGAGAATGTGGTCACTGTTCCAGAAGACAGATGATTGGTTATGAGGATTGACTGACTGGCTATGTTGCTGCGTCATTGGAGTCCTTGGGGAAGCAACCCTGTCTGCTTTTTTTGGAGACTGAATGTCCTTCATGTGCCTTGTGTACGCTGGAGCAACTTAACTGCTGCAAGCTTTGTTTACCCCTTTGACCTCTGAGCATGAGCTTTGACCTTGGAGCTGCAGGAGAGAGCCTTGTCTTCTTTCTGCTACTGCAGCCTTGCATTTCTCCTCCAGCTAACAACTGACCAAACCACAAAAGTGTTGTTCTTTGATAGTGTGACTGAAGGAATATAGAGCAACATCTGTGTGATGTATCAAAACCAGAACACAAGGTCTGTGTCACTGAATTGTGGTAGGTTACTCTGTAGAGCAGTGTTATTAGGTTTTGTGTTACATCAGTGATTTATGTTTAGATAGCTCTATGGTAGAACTTTAGAAAAATAAAAAACAAAGAGCTCCACCACTACAGGAAAATTGAGATGTACTGTATATCCTGAAATGAAACATTGTACATCACTTTGCATAGACAATGTCATTGACAAATAAAACCAATTGATGAAGTCAGCAAAATGGCTAACATACAGTAGTAACAGCTACAAACAAAACAAAAGCCTTGCTGGTGTGCCTTTCCACTGGAATGCCCTAAAAGCTATTTAATGGCATGCATTTTCATACTTGAACTAACTTTAACAACAAACTGATTGAGTATGGGAGCCCGTACGTACAACAGAAAACATAGCTTCCTATCAGGTGAACATGTGACATGTTTTGAGGTGAATTGAAGCAAACCTACTTTTGTCTCTTCCTCCTCTCCCCTACCCAGGGTTCTCAGCGCCGTTGGATCCGCTTCCTCCCGTTCTGAGGGGTTGGTGTCGTCGTGGCGTCGGGGCTCAATGGTTCAGCGTGTGTTGTGGGCAGCGCTGCCCCTCCAGCTGTTGCTGCTGCTGCTGCTCCTGGCTCTGGCGTGCCTGGTGCCCTCAGGCGAGCACCACTACAGCTGCTCTCAGTCCAACAATTTTGCCCGCTCCTTCCACCCCATGCTCAGCTACACCAATGGCCCACCACCCATCTGAGCTCCAGAGAGAAGCAAATAAAAGGAGGAACAGAAATGGGGGGGAGGGGGCTGAGAATTTGTGGAGGTGCCACCACTACACCATCAACTCTTAACAATACTGATGAAAGCCAACTGGCTTCTGTACACCATCACCTACCACACTCATGCATCTAGTGTCAGTGTTGAGACAAATCTCTGGGGATGTACCGAAGGGCATCCCTCTGAACTACAATGTGGGCCAAGTGGCTACAAGTGCTACATGAACATATCTTCCTCTCTTCTAATGTATTTGAGTGAGCGCAGTACTGAATATGGAGTGGAAATCGCTGCTGTTGAAGGTACAACACGGTTGCCATTCATGTCATAAAGCCTATGTTTTTCATGTCCTTTTTTAATGGAAAGTATTGTCACTTAAGTTCAACACAAATATGAAAGCCTGTGGATCAGTTGAAAATATATGAATAACTAGTAAAATATTGAGAATTATATTGCAATTATTTTTACATGTATTTTTTTGGCATGCTATAATCTTTTATTTAAAAAAAAATGTCATACTTATACTGTTGAAACTTGTCATTGTGAAATGTTGATTTATTCTCAACTAACTTAATGTCAGAGCCCAAGAAAACTGAATCATGAATACTATAAGAATAACCACAGTCATTGTGGAAAATATATTTATGTATGTACAGTTTGCTAAGGCCTAACAACCTTTGCATTTTAAATACATAATAATATACATAACAAGATTAATCTTGTCTGTGTGTTTGTGAATTGATCAACTGAACTCAGCATCCATCTCTGTGAGGAAAGTATTGACAGCAACTTTTATTCTAATCACAAGATCAGATGCCATATGGTGACATCCTTTATTAAATAACGTTAGTCAAAGATTGTGAAGGGCACTGTTGGCCTTTAAAGAAGCTATCAAAAGAAAGTCAAGAAAATATCTCGGTAACTGTGACTTCCACACTTTCACATAGTAATCCAATTATATCCTTATAAGCCTATTTTGTCATTAGCCCTGTCAAGGCTGGTAGCCTATAGTTGGTTGTAGCCTATTGAAATCATGTTATTGTCAGTTGACAAAGTAACGTTATGTTTGGAAACAAATTTTCCATTTGAGAATGTTTTTCCACTGACTTGAAAATAGTCATGCATTTTCTACAAATCGGGAGATGTACAAAATAATGTCCTCTCCTGTGGTGGCATTAAAATCCACCAACCCAACAGATGACAGTGGTGCGCACAAGCCATTTCACAACCTCGTAGATAGGCCTAGTAGATACCCGAAGAAAAACGAACTGCTGTCTGCTGCTGTGCTCACAGTGACCAATCTCTGTGGCCCACCCTCTGCATCTCTGCGACAGCATGGCGGCGGTGGAGACTCGGGAATGTGAGACAGAGGGTTGCAATAGCGAGGCAAAACTTCAGTGCCCAACATGCATTAAACTTGGAATCCAAGGCTCATATTTCTGTTCGCAGGTATGATTTTCCTTAGCTGCTAATGAGTGTTTTGTAAAGGCATCCATTTTCAACGGCACACCCTGGCCAGAGACAGCGGCTTGTCAGCTAGCTAATGTTAATCTTAGCTCTGTGCACTGATAGCCTTGTGCATGTGTCACACGAGGAGTTGCCTGCTTGTGTGGCCTGGTGTCAACTGTCTGGTCACTTGCTGCTCAGTGAGTTTGCTGAACTACCGTTATAAACTTGAGCAAGGTTACAACGGTGGCCTCAATTCTGTCTCCTTAACCCAAGGCTACTTAAACAAGGTTTCTCACAAGTTAACTTAGGCACCGCAACGTACGTTATCTAGCTAGCCTTGATAAGTTAGCTAACTTTAGCAGGAAGCCCGTTAGGTTAACCATAGCCAGCGCAAGCGTTTCAGCATTTGCATTCGCATTCAATGAATGGGTAACGTTAACATTAGGCAACATCCTGGCAAAAGAAATAACTTTAGCTTACCTAAACTTCGGGGTAAGGTTAACGTGATACATAACGTTAAGAACTTGCAGTAACGATAAGGTACTACGATATTCAAGTCACTAACGTCACCATTCATAAAGCTAGGTTGCTAACTGAGTTTGTCAGGCGTATCATTGCGTTAGTGTTAGATGGGTAAAGTCGGGCTACCTGTTGGCCTAACGTTACCAGTCTCCTAGTCCTGCCTTATATTATTCAACACAAAGCGAGTGAGTTTGTTGGTCTTGTAATGGTATGGCTATATAAAAAAAAATACAACAGTGTTGACTCAGCATAAATACGCGAGCATCAAATGAATGTCAAAACTTTTAGATCAACTGTTGCACCAACCGGTTGTCAAGACTTGCCATTGCACAGTTACCTGTATTTTTCAAGGCTATTGCTGGTCAAATCGTTTACAGTCTATGTATTTTACTTGTAGGCTACAGTGTTGGCAGGTTTGCAAATGGACCTCACTTAAGACCTTGCTGTAGAGCAGCAAGGCCTTGATTATACTGCCCACAATAACGTATCATATAATCACCTTCATGTTTTGATCTGACTAACTGTCATAGAACACTCTTAACCATAATAAACAGCCTGTCCTATCTGTGATAGTAGAACTGACCATAGGCCTAATGTTTAATGTTCATGTAATATAATTCCTACATTGTTCTACACAGACACAGCACATATGTTATTAGAGAGCATAACGAAATGTGGCATAAGCATTGCCTATACTCGGAAAACACTTGATGAGTTGAGTTGAGAAGTTTTCCTTTTGTGCATTAACATATGGATAAATGAACTCTTCTGTGTTTGAAAGTGGTCAGCCACAACCTGTCAGTGTTAGCCAGAAATCTTTGATAAGTAAAATATGCAAAAATTTGCAAAAATGCCCAGAACCATGTAAGCTTATGTCCTATTACCTCAAACGTTAGAGTCTTTGTAAAAGCTGTGGAGCCTATTTTGTTTTTGGAGTTCTGTATAGCCTAATTGTTGTCAGCCAACCCATCTGCATGGCATGGTTACAAATGACAGACCACCTGATATCTACACATACAAGGACTCTGTAAGTTAGACTGGTTGGCTACAGCTCTAACCAAACCTGGTCTTCACTATGTTTAAGTAGTAATGAGAAGACTTGAGGTCAGCCATCTATCCAGTGTGATTAGTTTCTTCTTACTGTAGTAGGCCAGTGTGTAAAAAGTCTGCTGATGGCAGTGTTGTACATACAGTACAAGCTTAGGCTAGAGTGTGCACTTACAGCACATTATGTTGCCTGAATTGAGTGCCACTCTGGAGATTCGTTTTCTCCAAAGTTGTCGGTATCGGAAAAAACGCAAGCACAATAACATTATCTGAATGAGTTGTTAAATTTGAAAAGGTTTTAAAATCTGCTGTCCTTTCTCAAAGACTGATCGACATTCTTGCTTGCAACCTGCATGTGGTTGTATTCAGAATAACTATAACTCATCACCTACAGTGTATGTCCTTTTCTTTCTGATCAGTCTTTTACAAATCAACTGAAATAATATTTCTTATTTTGTTAAACACGGTTATGTGTCTGTGTGCCTTACAGGAATGCTTCAAGGGTAGTTGGTCCACTCATAAATTGCTCCACAAAAAAGCAAGTACGTTCATTTTTTCAATCATCTTCCTCTCCAAGAGTTGTTTTCAAACACTATTTTACTTGAGCAGTCTATTGTCTGGGATTATATGGCATTTGTGGTATAGAGTGCTCTAGAGTTGTATGGAGTAACCTGATATGGCCAGCATGTGCGTTTGTGTGTTGTCAGATGTCGTTAAGAACTGCGTGGAGCAGGACACCAATACTGACCCATGGCCAGGCTACCGATACACGGGGAAGCTCCGCCCTCATTATCCTCTGGTGAGGCTGCTCTCCTGCTTTTCCTCCATTACCTCACTTCACCATCAGTCATAACGCACATAACATTTGAGCTTACTTACCGTCCTTGTCCATATATTTTGAGCTGTATCAATAAGTGAATCTGGAATATCTGTCACCGTAATGGCACATCCATTTCAGTGTGTGTAATATTCTCTTTGTGTTGCACATAACCATGATCACCTTCGCTGATCTTTGTCTTTTGCGATATGTTGTGATTGCATGTTCCTACAGACTCCCAAACGACCTGTTCCTGGGACTATCCAGAGACCTGACTATGCCGATCATCCCATGGGTAAAATCATCCTTACACTTATAAACTCCTTACAAACACACACACACACACACACACACACACACCCCTAAGCACTAGATGTGGGCAGTCGGTTATGAGTATTGCAGCAATATGTATAAAAGTGTGTTTTTTGCTTGGAGCAGCCGACGGTGAGCGTAAGTAACAGTTATGTGCTGTGTGTGCACATACCAGCTTAGAGATGCACAGTAGACTTGTAGAAACCCAGCTGTAGTGAAAACGTGTAGCGGACTAGACAGAATTTGTTTGCGTTGCTGAATTCTTTGTTTAGAATACATCTAGAGTATAGAGTATGGTATATAAGCTGAGAGTGTGTCTGTGTGAAAGTTAAGATTGTTGCAGTTGTAGAAATGTAGGTAGGTCTACATGTAAATGTTTGTCCTTTTGTGTAGTTAGATATGTCTGTGTGTCTGTTTTTTGTGTGCGTGTCTGTCTGACTGTTTTGTTGCTAAGTGTACGAGCAGTATGAATTCTAAGCTCCACATAGTTAGGAGGGTGGGGGGGAAACAGGTGTCAGCGTTGTGGGCATGAAAGCTCACCGTAGTATGTCTAGAGATTTGTAAGCAAAACACAAACTGACGGAGAGAAGAATGCCCTCTTTACTTAGAGAACCAATACTATTGTTCACCTGCTAGTAAGCGGAAATGTGCCGTAACCGCATCCCAATCTACCTGTCGGGAGGAACCGGAGATAAACCCTGCAGTGTTGAAATATACAGTCATATACAGTTACTGACTTCTTTCGGTGTTAAATATATGTTCTATATGTATATAAACTCTTGGGGGAAAAAATTGGGACGTCTTTGTGTGCCACTTGTCTATATGGTTCTTTGCATTGGAGAGAGACTGTGTGTATGTTTGTGTTTGTTGCTCAAGTTCTTCTCTCGCTCAATGCAGCAGCAGAGGTGGGGCTTTTGGCAGGTACTGTACGAGGCCCCGCCGCTGTTTGTATGAGTGTGTGTGTGTGTGTGTGTGTGTGTGTGTGTGTGTGTGTGTGTGTGTGTGTGTGTGTATGAATGTCTATCGTATCAAAGTCTTCGTTTGGACTTGTACAAATATTTTGATTGGCTGTGAGTGACCGTCTGTGTCTCAGTGTTGTGTCAGTGTGTCGGTGTGGGTGTTCTCAAGTGGCCCAAGGTGATTGAAAATTAGATGTATGTGGTGAGCCTAGATTGTTGTGGTTCGGTTTTGGTGTATGTACGTACTGTAGGTGTCTGTGTAGCATGGCTTTGCCGACTCTGCATGCGTCTTGTCTCCGACTCTTGTCGTTGATGAGAAGAGTCTGGATGTTCTGGAGTTGTATGGTTGCATATAGATGAGGGGTATAGCCTTCAGATTGTTCTTTGGTTAGGTGAGCGAACGTGTGTGTCTCTGTGTATGTATTACTTGGCACAGTGATGTGTTGGACACTGTATTTACATGTATGTGAATGGAAGAGTGTGTGTGTGTTTTACTATGATTTCTGTATGTTAAATATGTCTGTGTGTGCGCAGGCATGTCTGAATCGGAGCAGTCGCTGAAAGGGACGTCCCAGATAAAGACCTTGAATGATGATGAGATTGAGGGCATGCGAACAGTGTGCAAGGTAATGCTCTAAATCTGCTATCTGACTTCTTTTCCCCCTCATCTAGTGTCCTCATTTCCTTCTTGCCTCCTTGGCAAATGATTTTCTTTTTCTTATCTATTCTACAGTTAGCACGGGAAGTTTTGGACATCGCTGCTTTGATGGTCAAGCCAGGGGTTACGACAGAGGAGATTGACCATGCTGTACACCTGGTAAAGTGTCTCTCTTTCCTCACCTCTACTGCCATCCCTTATTCACGCTCAGTTTCTGATGCTCTGTGCCCTTACTGGGTAACCTCACTCACGTCAGATGCAGCGTCCCCTTGGGCGCATGCATCTGATGTCGCTTGATAAGAAAATTGTTTCAAAAGACCGGACGTCATCAAAAAAATCCTTGATGAGATGAGTTGCGTCAAAAATCCCGCCCGCTGCTTCTTACGCGTTTCCTGATTGGTCCGTCCGTTCAATATCAGCCCCGAAATACCTTTTAATGGACGCAACATCAGATCGCTGCGCCCAAGGGGGCGCTGCATCTGACGTGAGTGAGGTAACTTACTGGGTGCGTATGGGCATTCTTTATTGTCCTCAGGCCTGCACTGCACGCAACTGCTACCCATCTCCCCTCAACTACTACAACTTCCCCAAGTCCTGCTGCACCTCTGTCAATGAGGTTATCTGCCACGGCATCCCAGATCGCAGGGTTCTTCAGGAGGGTGACATACTCAATGGTACTTCTCTCAGACTCAAGCAAATACCAGCTAGGGGTTTAGCTGTAAAGTGTTTCATTTCTGTGATGTTTTGTTTGACCGGGGGGAAAAGTCTAATTATTTTCATAATCAGTGGATAGTCCAGATTTATATGTGTTCTGACGTGTCTTAATGCCCGTGTTTCCTATTTTTTTATTTATTGATTGATTTGATTGATTGATTGCTTTCTTGAATAGTGGACATCACAGTCTTTCACAACGGTTACCATGGAGACCTCAACGAGACCTTTTTCGTGGGTGAGGTGGATGAAGGAGCCAAACGTCTGGTGCAGACCACCTATGAGTGCCTCATGCAGGCCATCGATGCAGGTGATTGCTTATGTTTCTATGCTTCGCTTTGTACAGAGGGTCTAGACTTTCTGGCACGAGAAACAGTTGATTGCTGGAGATGTTTAAATTCAAAAAGATAGGATCAGCCTTTGACTATAGTATTCTGGCGCTGCATTCACTCTGTGCACTGATTGGCCAGGAAGAAATGCCTCCTGAGAGTTTGAGGTCAATGGGACAAATCCCAGATGGAGGGACTGAAGGGAGAGGAAAATAGAGCAGAATTGCATAGGAAGGCAATGGCCAGGTTGGTGCCCTTGTAGTACCGCCACACAATAATCTTTTAGCTAAAGTGCTACATCAGGGTGATCGCCAAAGGCATCCTCATCTGTTTTCTAGCAATGAATCAGAAATTAAAGACAGTCCCAACAGGTTTTAAGTTTAGGTGTTTTCAAATCAGGTGTGTTCTAACACAAAGTGTAGGGAAGTGAAATAGTTTGGATCTTCGAGCTTGTTGTCATTTTGATTAATTTGATTAATTTTGTACCCGATGTAAAATATGACTATAAATATAGTATATCAAATCTGCAAATGTATATAAATATATATAAAATATAGATGCATTTTGAGTGCACAGATCTCCACCAAGGCCAAAGGTCACAGTCGCAAATAAAAACCCTAAATGGTTGACATCTGCTCCAAAATATTTTGGTAGAGAAATGTTTTTCCATAAATGGCAAAAATATGTAACATCACTCACGTCAGATGACTCATTACGCTGCAAGCTGCACTTACCTCTGATCACTCTTCATACAAAAATTGCTTCATAAGACTGGACGTCATCAGAAATAAATACAATTGGACAAATCACTTTTCTGTCATCTTACTTTAACCATTCACATCGAAACCAACCCGTGACAAGACACTGTATCCCATCATGCATTGTGGTTTCTAGTTTCTCAACTATTCCAAACAAACAAACGTCGGTATCTGTGGCATAATTGCCACAATAATCGATTTACCTGGAACTTGCAGAATATAGATATATCTCTTATACATAACTGTTAGTTATGCATACCTAGGAGGTTATGTTTTCACTGACGTTTGTCTCTGTGTGTCTTTCTGTACAGCATAACTTTAAAAGTATTGCATGGATTTGGATAACATTTTCGGACATGTATATCGAGACAAGTAAGAATTGATTAAATTTTGGTGGTGATCGGTAATCCAGAACACCATCTGGAATTTATATTGTCTGTGACCACATTGCCTTGGCAGACGTCTGCGCTCTCTAACTGTACGTTCAGACCGCAAGCGATAAATTGCCAAGAGTCGCCGAAGACTCCCAAGAAACATCGCTTGAGCACAGCAACCAAAACGGCAAATTTGCCCATGACGTTAGCTTTCAAACGTTCGATCCTGCTTCTCTACAGGCATCTCCCCAGTAAATCGACATTCTGATTGGTAATCGCCCAACCGCATCATAGCTCATTGCATAAAGTTAACCGAAGTTTAACTTGATTTTATCGCCCAAGTCGCCTGCCACTTTTGTCGCCCAAATCGCCGGTCCCAATACAAAGTCAATTACTTCCGTCGCCTGAATCGGTCTCGGTCTGAACGCACAGTTAGTGCTTTTTTAGTTGTGTTTTATACGCATGTAAGAGATGAGCTACTGTACGTCAAAAATGTCGCCCTCCATTTCCTACTGTCTTTCTGAAATCCCCTATCTCGCATCGCTGAGTACATCATTTGATGTGGGTGAGGTTAGAAAATATGGCCTTAAGTTCTCACTGTAAATTACATGGTAAAAAAAATTAAAACGATGTATCAGTGAATTGCATTTTGATTGCAGCTTCTGTTTGACAGACAAGTGACCTCTGTGTGTGTGTGTGTGTGTGTGTGTGTGTGTGTGTGTGTGTGTGTGTGTGTGTGTGTTACAGTGAAACCAGGTGTGCGCTACCGGGAGCTGGGCAATATCATCCAGAAGCACGCCCAGGCAAGCGGTTTCTCTGTCGTCAGGAGCTACTGTGGCCATGGCATCCACAAGCTATTTCACACTGCACCCAATGTGCCACACTACGCTAGTAAGTGTGTTGGGTGTGGGTGTGGGTGTGAGAGAGCGAGAGAGAGATTCACTCAAGGCATAGTCCACGGGGAGATGGGACCGTACTGTTATTTCATTGGGGAGAACAGCCTTTTGTCTGACGCATTCCTCGGCACAGTAGCTGTTACCAGAAGTGCTGACAAGCCAATTGCTCCATTGTACATCCTGGTGCAGCCTACTGACGTAACATTGAGATGAATCTGTTATTAGTAGGTACCCGTATGAAATTGTCAGCTGTGGATAATACTTCTTTTCTGTTTTCTCTATGCAGAGAATAAGGCAGTAGGTGTCATGAAGCCTGGTCATGTATTCACCATTGAGCCCATGATCTGTGAGGGTGAGTTGGCTGCTGGTATTCTTGCTTGATTCTTACATATATTTATGTGTAAATAAAGGCTTTTTATATTTTTCACATATGAAGAGTGCCTTGGATCTTTTCTTTTTTCAAGTTCTTCACTCTGTCTGTCTGTCCTTGTGTGTGTGTGTGTGTGTGTGTGTGTGTGTGTGTGTGTGTGTGTGTGTGTGTAGGGGGTTGGCAGGACGAGACCTGGCCAGACGGCTGGACGGCGGTGACCCGGGACGGCAAACGCTCGGCTCAGTTTGAACACACACTCGTGGTGACTGAAACAGGCTGTGACATTCTCACACGACGCCTGGAGGACAACGGTCGTGCCCACTTCCTGTCCTTCATGTAGACGCAGGGTTGGATCTGACCCCGCCCCCCAGGCCCCACCCACACACCCGCCTCGCCCAGCCCCCACCCTCCCCCCTCACTCCCCTAAGGTCTGGTGGGCTGGCTCTGGTCCGGAGGAGAGGGGATGGATGCGATGAATACTGAGCTGGAGAAGAAGAAGAAGAAGCTGAGAAAATTGCCGAATGTTATCACCTTGACGGCCGTTATGACTTGAGTGTTAAATTCTTACTGCGTGTCTTTGTTTCGACACGCTGGTGCCCCCCAACCCAACCCAACCCCACCCAACCTCACACAACCTCCACCCCCCTTCCACCACAGAAAGGAGCAAGTATGCTCCAGCCCTAGTCTGCACCATGTTGTGCACCAAGACCCAGTCTGCTCAGGGCATCAATGAACCTGGTTCCTCAAGTCGTCTTCAACCACCGAGTAGACATCCATGGAGCATTCTCTGTGTAAGATATACACAAAGAGAAGGTATCAGACAGGCCAGAGGTACATTGACGCCCACAGCAGACTTGTCTGAGTAATTGTGTGTTTCTGTATGCACAACTGTTTCTTTGTGTGTGTGTGTGTGTGTGTGTGTGTGTGTGTGTGTGTGTGAGGGAGAGCTTGAGTGTCTGTGAGCAATCAGTGCCTGACTGTTTGAACGAGTGACACTATATGTCAAGATATTTCTGTGAGCAGTTGCTGGCCTGTACTGTATATGGTTTGTGTGTGTGTTTTTTAGTGTGTGTGTGTGTGTGTGTGTGTGTGTGTGTGTGTGTGTGTGTGTGTGTGTGTGTGTGTGTCTGTGCGCAAGGAGTAGTCTGAGAAGTTAGAACTTTTTTTTTAACTCTCAATGTGGAGACTCTTCTCTTACTGTCGGCTCACTGTTTCTTGAAAGATCTGATTTAATTCCAAAGATCACAGGTCCTGTTTTATTCAAGAGTGCCTCACGTCACCGCATTCAACATGGACAATCCAATCCTCACACCCAACCCCTTCACCATTCACAGCCACACAATTACAAATGCCACCCATCACTTGTTTCTTATTTATGCACTTGTACAAGCAGAGCAGAGCAGAGCTGTACTGATGTTTGTTATGTTATGTCCGTTCTTGTTTTCCTGTCAAACAAAACTCTTGATTACTTTGGACTCAGACGTGTGTTTTATGGGGGTTGGAGGTGTGAATTCATGCTCGTGTGTGCAGAGGGGTAGATGGAAGGAAGGGTCTTAAAAAGGAGTGTGCTGTTGTCCAGAATACATACCTTGGATAAATGTGTATCCTGTAATGTAATGTAATGTTTTGTTCTACATATTCATTTTATGTGTAACTTGTTACACTGTAAGGTGATTGATGTGAACATATTCTGTGAAGATGGCTGAACAACACATCTTGCTTGGTTTCTGAAGAGGGTTATGGGTGGCAGAACTGAGGTTTCGTCATGCTGTCTTTGGCTTTTCAGTCTTGAAAGTGACACAGTATCACTCGGGGTTGGTATGCTACCATGGTAATGAGCAGGCATGGCACAATTGAAATAGTACTTGGTGCTATGATTGTAATTTGAAAAGAGAAAATAATTAAATTTATTTCAGTATTCTTTGTCAAGCTGAATTAAACTGTTAATCCTTGTGAAAGTGACGGTCTTTCTCTATTGCATTCTTCTGGTCTTACTCACAGTATGTCGCCCCCCCCCCCCCCCCTATACCAGAATAGACATTTTAGAATGGATGTCCCATGGTAACAACAGGGCCGTGAATTCATCCACACTGAATTACTGCATTCAAAGCGTCTGGTAATGTGATATCATCTATCAGTTAGGCTACCTCTAATAATCCTTGATAGAATGAAACCTAATGCCTTTGTATAGCTTTTATAAAGACCTATGTTCTGTGATTGGTTAGTCTTTTTTGTTACTTCTTCTATAATTAGAAAAACATCCTGCAATCTCCCACTGAACAACACCCCCACCACCAGCCGCCAGCAGTCTTGCGTAATCTCTGATGAGCAAATGCTTCCCATAATTCCAATCGGCCGGAAACAACAGGCTACTTCGAGCAGCTCCTTCTCCGTCCCCTAGCTACCAGTCGTTTATTATTAGTGTTTTGACTTAACTATGCCTTTCAACGAATGCGCAGAGGTATAATTAATCTGTTAGTTGTATAAAAAATACACATAAACGTCTTGCTGTGTGGAAATATAACGTCACTGCATAGCATAACGATTGAGGATAAGGACGCCAGTGGCTAGCTAGCGAGCGAGCTAGCCATTTCATCTCTGGTAAGATCTGCAATATCGTTAGCTATTTTGGACCTGCACGAAATCCAGTAAATGTCACGCAAATACACCTCTCTGCAAAATGTCAGTCGTAGGACCTGTGCTATTCATCTGTATCTCTGTGTGTTGAATAGTGTTACATCGCATATCTGTTTTAGAAATGTCTGATAAGCATGTGCTTGCGCAGATTAACCTAATATGTCACTAGCCAATTCAACGTATAGATAACGCTAGCCAGCTGGCTTGCTAGTGTGTGCTGTGTGGCTGCTCCATTTGACAGAGGCTTTTGTTTTGTTTTTGTGCTCATCAAGTCATCAAGCTAATGCCACGCCCACTACAGCAGTCAGATCTTGGTAATGTTGACATACGAGCTCGGCAGGTAAAGGCTTGCGGGCTCGTTTAGCATAGCTTTTAATCAGCTAATAATGCTAATGGAGACTATGATGTGACCAACACTGACATGAACTGAGTTTGATAACTTGCCAGCCTGTTCCCTTCGTTTCCTTTTATGAGTTGATGAAGGCTTGCTTTCGATTTTAACGTTACCTGCCAAATGACTGAGAACTTCAATGTGTGGTCGTTCATAGCAAGGACATTGTGGCATTGTGAAAGTCTTAAGGTGACCCAAAACTTTTTGTTTAATTATTTTCTCTCGCAGTAAAATCCTTATGTAAGAAACCGCCAAATCTGCCAAGTGCAAGACATTGGAGGGCACTGGAGTAAGGAATGTAGAAATCACAGTCTGGAGTCTGGACTATTAATCCCCTCAATGGTTGATTGTTTGTTTGTTTGTTTTTAAATGCCATAATATACCATGTTGTACATTACCTTGTCATCTCATACGTTTTCTACAGCACTGTACAGAGACAAATTGATGGGTATAGAGGGTTGTGTAAATGTATGCGTACCGTGGCAACATAATGACATGAGAACATAATTAAGTCATTATGTCATTGTCATTGACCTTTCAAAGGAAGGAAAGCAGTCTGGTGTTGCTGACTGTGCACGCAGTCGCCTTCCCTTGTGAGAGCTAACACACATGTGTGCTTCTTTCCTCAGATGTGACGATCTCCTCTGAGTGTGGACCATGAGCAACAGCCACCCTTTGCGGCCGCACAGCTCGGCGGCCCAGATTGACCACATGCACCTTCTCTCTGAGCAGCTTGGGGCTCTCCTGCCGGGAGAGGAGTACAGCGACGTCACGCTGGTGGTGGAGGAGAAGCGATTCCCTGCCCACAGGGTCATCCTGGCCGCCCGCTGCCATTACTTCAGGTATCTATCTTGTCCCTGGTTCACATCACACGTTTTGTTGTTGTCCTGTTAAGTTGTAGTAATTGTATCAGATGCTATGTATGGCGCAGAACAAATTTCCGTAAGGACAAATAAATATCTATCATCTATCTATCATCTATCATCTATCTACTGGCTGCATTTTCTCAGACTGTCATGTCCAGTGATTCCATAATTTTTTTATTGATGCACTTTTTATTTCATTTCATTGACAGTTTTTTTCCTCTCTGTCCGCTCATTTGCTTCTTTTATCATTCATTCTGTGCCACCTTTTGTGCCATAAAAACACAACAAATAAAATTAAAAAATAAAAAAAACATTTTCTCTTTCACTCCTCTGTCTCTCTTTCCCTCGTCCCCACTGTCTCTTGCCTTGGATTAATAAAGTACTATCTTATCTTATTGCTCTTCCTTCATGTTTTATTGCTTCTCTCCCTTCTCCACACAGAGCCTTGCTGTATGGCGGGATGCGTGAGTCCCATCCACAGGCGGAGGTCCGACTGGAGGAGACGCACGCCGAGGCCTTCTCCATGCTGCTGCAGTACCTGTACACGGGCCGGGCCAACCTAGCGGAGGCGCGCGAAGAGACGCTGCTGGACTTCCTGGGCCTGGCGCACCGCTACGGGCTGCAGCCGCTGGAGGCCTCCATCTGCGAGTTCCTGCGCACGCTGTTGAGCACGCGCAACGTCTGCCTGGTGTTCGACGTGGCCAGTCTGTACTGCCTGAGTGGCCTGGCCGAGGCATGCTGCGCCTACATGGACCGCCACGCTCCCGAGGTCCTAGAGTCTGAGGGCTTTCTTTCCCTCTCGAAGGTGAGAATGAAGTAATAAATTATACTATATATATATAGTAAACACTACTTGAAGATATGTAGTAAACACTACTTGAAGATATGTATATATATAAGATATATATATATATAGTAAACACTACTTGAAGATATGTATATATGAAGAATTCAGATGCAAAACCCCCTAAACACCATTTTTGTGAAAACTGAGTTAATGATATTGTGTGAATCCTGTATAAATCTAGAATATGTAAATGAAATGTTTTTGTGAAAAAATAAAATAAAACCTGCTTCCCGCCGTGTCTAAAATATCTGTTTACAATTAAAACAATGTAAACGCCTGATAGAAAATGGCCTTTTTCTCAAAAAGTGGTTTTGCATCTGAACTCTTCATATATATATATACCCCTCCCCTTAATTTTGAGACTTTTTTTACTCATGCTCTCTGTTCCTGCAGACGGCCCTGCTAACTGTGGTCCGCAGGGACTCTTTCGCTGCGAGCGAGCGGGAGATCTTCCAGGCCCTGTGCCGCTGGTGCCGGCACAACGGCGAGGGTGCCGACTGTCAGGAAGTGATGTCGGCCGTTCGCCTGCCACTCATGAGCCTGTCAGAGATGTTAAACGTGGTGCGGCCCTCGGGCCTCCTGAGCCCTGACGATCTGCTGGATGCCATCCAGACGCGCTCCGAGAGCCGCGACATGGACCTCAACTACAGGGGCATGCTGAGTGAGTGCAAACCAACTACCATATGTATACTCCTTTTAGTTTAGTTTAGTTTAGTTGATTTTAAAAGGGACAGTGTATAACAAACATTAACCTTGTGTGTAAAACAAGAGGAGCTGCATTGCACCAGTTTTTTAGCAAAGCCAAGCTATTTTGCACCTGCTGATTCAGCTAATGATACACCAACTTTTTTCAGTCCTGAGTGTATGCCACTTGCAATGACTAATATGACAGTAGGGCTACATACATGCAGATATTCAGTGAATGTAATAGCAGGCACCGCTAATTAAAGTGTTAAAAGGTAACATATCTTCAAGTAGTGTTTACTTACCAAAGTTCTTCATGATCTTTAACTCACTGTTGTTCCACTTTGTCTTTGTAGTTCCAGAGGAGAACATTGCGACCATGAAGCACGGCGCCGTGGTGGTTAAGGGCGAGCTGAAGTCCGCCCTGCTGGACGGCGACACACAGAATTACGACTTGGACCACGGTTTCTCGCGGCACCCCATCGAGGAGGATGGCCGGGCCACAGGCCTCCTGGTGCGGCTGGGCCAACCCTCCATCATCAACCACGTGCGCCTATTGCTGTGGGACAGGGACAGCCGGTGAGCAGTCAGTGGATTCATTACTGCATACAACAGTCAACAGTTGCCTTCATGTACATGTATATACAATAGTAATAGTATGCAGTAATTAACATGTAACAGGTGCAAAAGCTTGTACTCTGCCAATGCTGATCTGTTTTTTTTTTTGTTTTTTTTTAGTAGTTAGCTGGCCTCAATAACGTCAATAATGTAAAAATATCTGTGTGGCTCCTTTCTTTGCTTCAGGTCTTACTCGTACTATTTGGAGGTGTCGATGGACGAGCTGGACTGGGTCCGTGTCGTTGATCACGCCAAGTTCCTCTGCCGCTCGTGGCAGAACCTCTTCTTCCCAGCACGGGTCTGCAGGTAAACAACAACTCTTTATCCTTGATGCAACAAAACTTTGTTCAGACTACCAAGAAGTATGGGTTTTGTATTCTATTATTGTTGAGATTAAGATGTGATTTTGTGCTTTCAGGTACATCCGTGTAGTTGGGACCCATAATACCGTCAACAAGGTCTTTCACCTTGTGGCCTTGGAGTGCATGTACACTAGTCGGCCCTTCACTCTGGAGCGAGGACTGCTTGGTAATGGATCTTATTACAATTTCCCTCTAACCTCTTTTAGAAATCAAATGACCACTAATCCCTAAAATTGTTTTCCTTTTGTCTTTGTGAGTTGGTTTTTACCGACATTTTCGTTATCCTGACCAAAGCTTAATTTTGTAATAAATAAACTGTTGCCAAGCCTTGATAGGATAATAGGGCAGTTTTTTCTTAAATGAGACTGAACGGAATGGAATTCTTTTCTCCAGTGCCCACAGAAAACGTTGCCACGGTGATGTCCTGTGCCAGCGTGGTGGAGGGAGTGAGTCGGAGCCGGAACGCGTTACTGAACGGGGACACTAGCCACTACGACTGGGACTCGGGCTACACCTGCCACCAGCTGGGCTCCGGAGCCATCGTCATCCAGCTGGCCCAGCCCTTCATGATCAGCTCCATGAGGTCACCACAACCACTTCACACCAATACATAAATAGGGAGCCGAAGTCACGCCCTCTTCCGCGTTAGCATAGGGTCCTGTCTAGCCTATTAAAATGAACGAACAGATACCTATAACTTCTGGTCCGCTTTGGTATGCGTCGTGGGTTTCACATATAATGTTTATAATGTTTAAACTTACATTTTGAGCTTCACAAACGTAAAAAATAAATTGATTGTAGACGAACGTCAAAAGTTACGTTACATAAAACAACAAACATAGTCTTGATTGGCATGAATGGTTATCACATGCAAATTCACATGCAACATATGTGTGACTCAAGTTATGAATCAAGGTGGACCAAAAAGTCACGTTTATTTGTCCATTCACTTTTTTTTCGATAGGTCCCGTATGCTAATCGGAAGTTAGCATGACTTCGCTTCCCTATACATGTCTACAGTCTCTCTCACTTACACACACACATCCTCCTCATTTTCAAAATGCCATTCTTTATATTCCTGTGTCATCGATTTCAAAGACACTACCATGATCATCCATAGAGAAGAAATCATGTCTCTGAAATTGAAAAAAGCAGCTTATGAGAGTGATAGTGACACACACACACAAATCCTCATTTCAGTCTACTGAATATACATCATCTCCACCCATAGTACTTAAATTGAGTTTACACAAAGAACAAGATTGATACAGAAATTCTGCATATAATTTGTTGTAACTACACAAGCTGGCACCTTGTTACTCTCCTCATGCTGGTGCATGTGTGTTAACACACACTCTATGTAAAAGGCCTAATCTTGTGATATCAGAACTTAAGCTTGACAATTTTTCATGTGTTTGCAGGCTGTTGTTGTGGGACTGTGATGATCGCAGCTACAGCTACTATGTGGAGGTTTCCACCAACCAGCAGCAGTGGACCAGAGTGGTAGACCGCACTAAAGTAGCTTGCAGGTATGTGTCCGCTATCAGCTGTAAGCACTCATCATGTGTGTTTAACTTGTTGCTGCTGTACTGATTTCCTCTTACCCCTCTCCAAAGGTCATGGCAAACACTGTTCTTCGATGGCCAGGCTGCCTCCTTCATTCGGATTGTGGGGACCCACAACACTGCCAATGAGGTAGAGTTCACAAATCAGGGTGGACGAGTTTATGCACACACACACACACACACACACACACACACACACACAAACCCTCCAAATATAGCCAAATAGCTTATTCTGGAAAATGAGATCATCTCGTGCCTATCTCTTCCATCTGCAGGTCTTCCACTGTGTCCATTTCGAATGTCCTGCCCAGGTGGAAACGGAGGTGAAGGAGAACCCTCCAGGACCCGACCAGATTGGCCCAGAGCCCCAGAACCCCCAAAACCCCCAGAATCCCCAGAACCCCCAGCATGCCCCTGTGTCCCGCACCCAGAGGCCCTCTTCCTCCCCCTCGTCCTCCTCCCACTCTTAGACTGACTTGATGTTTATCATGAACCCCTCCCCTCACACACACACACACATACACGCACCACACACACTTACACACACACTCATTGAGATGCTTCATACATATGCTTATGATGTGCTGCTAAAAAAAGAGATGAATCTATGTAGGCTATATTTATAATAAAACTGTGGTGAATGGTGAAAATGGCTGTGAATGGCTCTTACTAATTATGGCGTGCATGTAGCCTATAATATTTTTGGGGCTTGCGGGTGTAAGTTTCATGGTCTGATTCAGTGAGCAACGGCATCAAATCTCAAGCTTTTCTGGTTTATTGCCATGAAGTTCCATGTGAAATGCTGGCCTAATCAGCACCCAACCAAGCCTGGTTCTCATACAAACAGAACGTGTTGCATTACACCCACCTTCATTGTATTGGGGTAAAAGTCAGGTTTTGATTGGTTGCTTATCTTAGGCGAATAGAAAGATGTGGAGATGGATCTCCTGGCCAGACTAACATGCATAGCACATCATTAAGTGAGAAATGCCAACCAGTTTGAGAAAAAGAACAACCTACTCAAGTCTTCCACAAGAGAGCCTCTGGGGGCGTGGCGTTGCGTCTCATCACGTGATTTAAGAACATGACGTTCCGTCTCGGTGTAAAGACGTCTTTCGGTCAGAGTAGGTTACTTGTGATTACTAATGGTGCCTTTTGAAGATTTATAGAATTAGTACCATTATGATTTGAGGTAACGTTAGTGCACTGTGCAAGTGATATGTGGCATTTTTCTATGTGATTACGTCAAAACAGTGTTCTGTATGCAGTTGCTGCCTGACTGAGTTGCAGTTAGCTCCTGTAGCCCCGTTTCACAAAGCCATGTGGTTTAATCGGATCTGTTTGTCGACTTCTTGGAAAAGCCCACTATTTTAGTCCAGAAACTTCACGAAACAGACCACTTGGCCTCGTCGTCAGATGGATAACGTGTCCAAAGCATAGAAATGAATGCACCATTGGTAAAAGAGGTGATTGTTGATGAAGATGCCAATATCGTAAGCAGAGCTTTCAGAAGAGAGCGTGTTTTTCTAGATCGACAAGACCCATTAGCACATCCTGACGATTATTTGTATGATCAGTATCGATTTAGTCGCGAAGGAATCATCTACTTGCAACAGTTATTGGGACGCCACATTGCAAGTCCGACAGAGCGAAGTGCAGCTTTGACTGTGGTGCAGACACTTTGTATCGGCCTCCGCTTCTTTGCCAATGGAACGTTTTTATATGCTGTTGGTGACGCTGAAAGTATCAGTAAAGCGTCTGTATGTCGTGCCATCAGAAAAGTTTACCTTGCTTTGAAAAGATATGTAAATGTGTTCATCAGATTCCCCGGGCACGCAAACATAGATACAATCAAGGAAGGTTTCCAGTCACTTGCAGGTAAATAAAACAAATTAAAGAGAGTGAAGATAGATTGCAACTTGTTTAACAAGGTCTTACACCTGAAATGTGTTTACATACAGGTATTCCAGATGTCCTTGGTGTAGTGGACTGCACCCAGATCCCTATTAAAGCACCTCCAGGTCCTTATGAGGGTGATTACATCAATACTAGGGCTTTCTACAGCATAAACGTCCAGGTACATCATAACATTAACCCACCATATTTGTCTGATTCGCATCGGCTTTGATGGCCTTTAATGTCAGGATGGCCTAAGTGGATATGACTTGGCATTTATTTATTTTGTCTGGTTTGCCTGTACTAGATTATCTGCGACTCCACTTGTGTCATCACCAATATTGAGGCAAAGTGGCCTGGTGCCGTCCTTGATGACCGCATCTTCAAAGAGTCCAGCCTGTGTGACAAATTTGATCAAGGTACTGATAGACATAAATTAATGACCCCCTGTGCGCTTCAACACATCCCATCTATCTCCTGTTTTTGCCTGTAGATGTTCATTGACACATCCCATCTATCTCATGTTTTTGCCTGTAGATGTCCATTGTGATTTAATAACAGAGTGTCCTCCCACAGGTCAGTATGGCGATGGCATCCTTTTAGGAGACATGGGCTACACCTGCAGACCCTTCTTCATGACCCCCTACTCAAACCCCAGCGCTGGTCCCCAAGAACGCTTCAACACAGCTATGGCTCAGACAAGATCCAAGATTGAAACAACCATAGGGCAGCTTAGAGGACGTTTCCAGTGCCTTAATGGCCTAAGAGTCTTGCCTGACAGGGCGTGTGAAATAACGGCTGCATGTGCCGTACTGCATAATATTGCTACAATCCGCAAAGAAAGCAATCTGCCACTTTGCTTACAGACTATTGATGACATTGAGCCTCTCTACCTGGATGAGCCTGAAGGTCTAGCTGTGCGGGACAGGATTGCTACCCAGTATTTCAGTTGAAATTTCCACCACCTTTGTTCAGACTCAAAGTGACATGTTAGATAGGTTTTATAAAGGGCTTCACAAGAAACTTTTTGTCAAAACATTTATTAAATAAATTATTGTTTTTCCTGTGAAGAAGATGAAATGTTTAGTTGATTAAGATGCATAGACATGGAGAATAGGGATTTATCTCTCTACATCAATTTACTTACCAACTGTTTATCAAGTAACAGTATTTCCCTCTCCACTTTTCTCATTTTGAGAGCTCTGTAAGCCATCTCTTGATCCCTGTTCTCAATTTCTTTAATTAGATAACGCCGGTACAGTGTCTTTATGTCTTCTGTCTGCCCCTGTCAAACAAATTATGTTAACTGATATGTTAACAATGTGCTACTGTTCATGGACAGAAGTCAAATGCAGAAACATTTGGGAATTACCTCTCCAGGTGTCTTTCCAGGCGGAAGACCCTTCTCCTGGAAACTGCTGGGATCAAATTCCTAGGAAAATAACATTCATACTTCAATTTCATTTGATATTTCCAGTGAATAGATTGATTTAATTTTCCCACATATTCTGGTGTAAAAACACATGACCAGAGGAGGCTCCATACCATAGTGTTCACTACAGACAACAGTGTTATCACTAAATATGCAAGTGTTGTAAAGGAAACATGTACCTCATCCACATGTGTGTCATTAGAGAGCGTCTCATCACAGACTGAGTACTCCGGGTCACTCTGTGGCGGAGGCAAAAGGGTGAGAGAGTGACCGGTCACTGTTTAGAAGGGGTGGAAAGAAAGGGTAGTAATGAGTGAGGTGACCTATGACATGTTCCAGAAAGGTTTGTATACGAGATGAAGCTCACACCTAGCCTGACATTGACTAAACAATACTACTGTTCATCCGTATTCATGGTCTAGCGGTTCTTTAACCAGAAGCGATTATGGGTGGGGGGGTGTACTCAGCTCTGGTTTGAAACGATTGGACAGCTCGCCCAATCAGCCTTGCTGATTGGCCGGTTGTCTGTTAACATACTATACCCTCCCCAGAAGACCGTCTCAAGGCCATGAATACGGACGAACAGTAGTATTATGGGTGGGCTATGTATGTCAGGCTAGCTCACACCCACCCCTGATGTAGGAGCTGCTACACATGGCTGCAGGCTCTGAGCTTGTGCCTCCTGGGATGCCCTCCACGATCGGCCTAACGTCCACGCACTGCTGGACAGGACATTCATCTTCAGACTCATCTGATTTGATGATGACATTCGTTTGTATCTCATCGTCTTCTTTCTTATAGTCTTCCCTCGTCGCCTTTTTCCTGTTGGCTGTCAACGTGAAGGCAGTTTTTGAGGTGTGAAGATTTTGATGGTGATGCAGTTCATCATTTGGCCATTCTGACTGAGAACCCACCTGTTTGTATCAGATTTTTATATTTTATTTTCACTTGTTGCCACGTGCGCTTGTAGCCACTGCCCGAATGCCTGGGAAATAAATATTGTAAGAAAAAAGATTCAGATGTTTTGGGGTCACATTATAATTACAATCACTTAAGGTCACAGCTTCTATGGATTCAGTAGCCTTTAAATTAAAATGCTAAGAGTAGTCTCACTTATTTAATTTGTCAGCAATTCTCTGCCAAGCTTCCTCCCTCATTTTTGATGCCTTTATAGTGTTGGATTTGGCCATTAATATGGGCCGCTCTTCGCCATAGCCCACAATGAGAAGTTGTTGCTCTTTTGAAGTGAAGAAATGAGCCCTCTCACTTTTCTCCATGATGTCCATAATGTTGTGACCTGTAGCAACGAAGTTAAAGTGTCAGCACAGGTGAAACAGATTAAAAGCAGTCCAAAATGTTAAATAAATAAATAAATAAAAAATGTACAAAACATATGTAATTTACATTATTTGCACTGCTATGCAATGACATGTAAAAGCCAATTTAGGCCTATCTGTCATAAACAGGATAGTTTGACACCGGATGAGAAGTTCCCTACAGTATGTCCCTTAGGGTGCGCCGTAGACTTATCAAATCCTCGTCCTAGGTTTACAAGTCTAATCCTCGAGGATGTGACTTCTTTATAAACCTCAACGTTATTAAGATTTTTGTCCTACGAACTGTTGCAAAGTACCTACGAGAGAGTCCAGCAATGCTGTATAAATAGTGCAACACGAACTTAATTGTGTTATGGTGTCACTTTGTCGCCAACCAGTCATTATCAAGCCTAGGCTACAAGTTAACTATGTTGTGAGTGCACAATCAACTCCATACAATGTGAATGCATTCCACTCCATTCAGGATAGGAAGAATACAAAGGAAAGCAAAACTTTGGAAGAGCAACTTTCTCAATGAAATTAAAGAGCAAATAGCTCAATGAAATTAAACTAGACTCGTTTCAGCTCTGAATTGAACTGGTTAACCTATTTTACGATTGTAATAATGTGTATAAATAGGTAAACAACTTACTAGAAATAATATAACAGCCAAATCAAAAGCAATCCAAACAGGACCTCGGATTATAGGCCTATCGTTGGACTGTGCGGATTTTAGAGAACACACTGACTGAGCCTACCTCTGTCTCGCCATACACAGCCTCATCACCCAGGATTTGTTGTTCAGTTTATCATCTCACAGAATTGTGACTGTGTGATTTATTTATTTAATGAACTCCCGCGTTTAGCTGTCTGTGATCGTAATCCTCGTTCGTGAAACGCAGTAAACATGATCGAGGTATCTGATTTATTGCGCACGCGCCAGATTCATTGGCTGTGACGTTAACAACATGAATGTGTTTCTGTCCTTTGCAGAGGGCAGATTTCACAAGGTGATCCCTTCGAATTATTTCTGTCGCTTTGGTCTTATGAGCACTTTGTTGGTTTGATGTGCCGCGCGTGGTGCGAAAAATAATTCTCTTCATGTTGAGCTTATGTGGAAAGAAGAACTGTGGTAAAATAGCACAGAATCCAATGACACTGCAATTTAAGCTACTTGTACAGTCACTACTCTATCTGCCACATGGGGGCACCACAGACACGAGTGAAATACGCACTGAAGTTGAGAAGCTGCGTTCCAGGCTTGGCCTACACAGCCTAGTTTTAACTTCTACAGTACAGCCAACATCAATAGCAAACCAGATATAAATAGCTGAACTACTTGGTGTCCACCACCCTTTAATGCGGTTTTAATTATCATTTTAATATTATAATTTAATAAGAAATCTGGAAAAAATTGTTTGGTTTTCGATGTGAATTTATTCCTTTCATTATGCACCGAACTTTGAGCTAGTCCATGTAAGGTGTGAACTTGAAAAACATATGTCACATGTGTACATAATAGCCTCCCTATTCTATGAGTTAAACTAGCTTTGTGAGAAGTTGGTTTTCTTGTATGTGTCTCAAAGATTCAGTTTACGCATTTAACGTGTTGCAGAAAAGTTCACTGTGGAACTATGTACTATTTTATGTTCAATCAGTTGGACAGGCGTAGTAACTGAAGACGGCCTCCACAATCTGCACAACCACCAAGAATTGGCATTGTATGCGCTGGAGAGACAGCGTATACAGGAGAGATTGGAGTGGGAGACACTGATGAGCCAGAGAGAGGAGGCCTTGCAAAAAGATTTCATTTCTGTGCTTATCAATAGAGAAAAGATGCTGAAAAACCTAAGGAAGCAGTCAGGCAGTCTGGTAAAGACAGATTGCTTTTTGTGTTTCTACATCAGATTTGGGAGATATTGCTGACAGATAATGAACTGATCTATGCATTTGTGTTATTTTTCTAGAGTCCACTTGAGGCCGTTAATGAGGCAAAATGCAGCATGAAACATGAGCCCACTGGCAGTACGGGCATCACACTCCAGGTAGGCTACCTACACTATTTCCCAGGGCCATACTTCTTAGTGGGCTTATGAGCATAATGTAGGCCTATTATGTCATCATTGGGGCACAGAAATGGATAATTTCCTTTTCACCTACAGTATTTGTACATTCAAATAGACCATTTCTATATTTCCTTTCTGCAGTGTGCCTCCTCCAGTGTTAAACACAAGGAGAAAGATCTGCTCAAGATTGCAGTGATGGAGGAAAAGGTCAGAATGGCTGAAACAAAAAAACAGCAGAAAGCTCTTCAAAAGGCTGAGAAGGTAGCAAAGAAAGCACAGAATAAGAAAGAAAACGAGGAAAAAAAGAAACTGGGGAGGATGGATGATACACTCCCAAGCTGCTCAGCATCAGATGTGATGAACACAGAGAGTGATTGAAAGACCAAGAAAGGCCCTGGGTTTTTCCGGCGTCTATTTCGCCGCAAAAACTAATACGACCAGCAAACCTGTTACTGAACAGTTTTTAAAAAATCTATTTTGGTAGATATATTTTTAATATTCATGAATAAACAAAGCTTCATTTTATGATCTTTGTTTGTCATTAATTGCAAATATGCAAAACACACACACACACACACACACACACACACACACACACTTAGACTTAGACTTGTTTTATTGTCATTCAACAAATACACCATCAGTGTACATATCAAACGAGATATCGATGCATTTGAGCTCATTAGTACATAAAAAAAGTGTAAAATATTCACAGAATAAAGTATCATATGATTCAATTTAGTCAAAAACTAGGATTTTTTTGTCACACACACACACACACACACACACACACACACACTCTTAAATTAGGCTAGGCCTGTTTTTATCCTACAGGGGTCTTAATCACATCAACCAGCAAACTTAAAAAAATAACCTAAAGTTAAACCACTTTACCTTTATACACTTTACCTTTAATGCGCTATAGTTTATATATCGCAATGCAGATGCATCCATAATGCTGTGGTGTGTTTTTAACTAGCCAGAGAGGGTACATGCACTGTTTGCCACTTTTCATTTACTTTCTGTGTTGGCCTATAGTTGCTAGTGTTCCCAGACCTATTGGATCATACTTTACACCACAGTACAACCTGAGTATTAAATACCAAACTCCAGAGAGGCTTCAACATTTGGCAGTACTGATCTTTTGTTTATCTTTTCTTGCAGCAAGGCACTAAATTTAACTTTCTTGGTTTGTGACAGACTATCCTTAATGGATTGATCTACTAAGCCTGCAATTATGCATACTCCATCCCTATGATACTAAATCACATGGAATTGTGAAACTCGTGCTATGAGAATTGATCTGAAATGTACAGTATTAAGTAGTAGTTTTCCATCCATGGGAGATGCTCACCCACTGCTGATGTATTTGTAGGGTGTTATGCATTAAGTTTCAATGACACATGTTTGTGACATTGTGTTGGAGCTATAAATGATGAATAACATTTTAATTTACTTATAAGATAGATAAGATACTTTATTCGTCCTGTAGGAAATGCAAGCATCATACATATACACATGATCAAATACACAAACTCATAGGAAGTATAACAATAACAGTAAGAGTCTCAGTAAAGTTTGAGGTCAAAACATGGACACATTTCCTAAAAGCCCCTCTGGTTAAGCCGCCATGGTGACCAAACAAACACATCTGCATACATGGGCTGAACTGTAGTTAAGGCACAGGAAGTTGTTTAGGCAGTTCTTTTTGCATTGGTAGCCTACAGTTTATTTATCCTCAAAGCTTCTTTCCAGAATGCTTCAATATACATGGCAAAAAATTCATATTGCACCTGATAGGACCGTCAAAACTATAAAATTACAACCTGTGTAGTTGTAGTTGGTGAGATCTTGAATGAACTGAGGCCAAATGTTGGTACAGTCAGGGCACTGATGCACAGTAGGGTATTTCATCTCTTGTCAAACCTTGTGGTAAAGTTTTCCCACACCTGTTTTGATAGTAGCTGACACTCTCAACCCAACAGATATCGTCTTCCTCATTTCTATGGTTTTCCAATTATGATGGCTTCACCAGGCTAATTTTTTGTAACATGTCATATACAGTAGATTAATTGATAATATTCATTACTATTACAATTGTTATTGTACTTTGCAGTAAAATCATTTCAGTTGTTAAGTTTCAGTGTTGCATTTCCCAGAAGCACTGATGGTTGCAATTGTAACGGAGGCCAGCTAGCTCGGCTAGCGTGATGGTAGTACGTGTAAATCCCCATCACCCAATTCCATGTTAGCTTTTAACGGCTGAATTAGAAACTAGGGCTTTTAGCTCAGTTGGTTAGAGCGTCTCACTCCCACACTGTGAGTTTGTAGCTTGCGGGTTGGCGGGTTCGAGACCCGTGTGTGTGCGGTGCGGACCTCCACCGGCTACACATTGCAATATCCCATTTCCAGCTAACAAAGGGAAACGGATGCCAGAAAAGAGGATGCAAAACTTAAAAAAAAAAAAAAAAATCATAGACATACGTGCAGGGGGTGGAGTGAGGCATAGCTTCTTCCCTTTAGATACCAGCAACACCTTAGCTGTTTATACTCCACCATGCACGTGATACTTACTGTGCACATAGGGGGACACTTCTTAAACCAGTGTTAATAACCAAACAGTCTGGAAGGATTAAAGTTAACACGAGGTAAATTGAAAATCTCAATGGTATGTACGAAATTAAATAAATAATTTCAGTGATAATGTTTCATAGATATTATTACTATTTGCAAACTAAAGAAACACTGAATCAGTTATTAGCAAAGCCACTTGGTTTGAAGCTTAACCTTCTTCAAATTAATTAATTGATTGATTGATTGATTTTTGGATTAAGAACACATACAAATCCAAAGGATAATATGTTTTAATTTGATGCTCTTACATATTTGATAGACTAACCAATGTCCATAATTTTCATTACAGAGTCACTGAATTGATTTCTGCCCAATAATGAGAAGTGACATGAATGGAAATGTTCTAATGTAATTAGGATCTAAGAGCATCACCATGCATACCACTGTGCACAGATGGCTCACTACTCCGGTCTGCATTCTTATATTTAGTGTTTGTATTGATCATGTGTCTGGATTCACATATGGAATGTGTGTGGTACATTATCCCGTCAAAATCGGTGATCGCACAAAAATGTTGTGCTACAGCCAAGAATTGGAGCGAGTGCCACCAAAGATTCCACTTAACGTAACTGAAATAGACATTTGTCACAATAAAATAAAAAAGATTAAAAGTCAGGATTTCCGAAATCTTACACAGTTACAAACCTTGAACATCTCTAACAACTTAATCTCTTATGTGGAGACAGGAGCTTTCAAAGACTTGATTAACTTAACAGAATTGGTCCTGAGCAATAACGCATTGACCATGATCACAAAAGACCTTTTCCTTGGTTTGACTAATCTAAAAGTGCTTCTTCTTGAGGGAAACAACATTTCAAAAATTGAAAATTCATCATTTTCGGTTTCCACACATCTTGAGTGTGTGAAGCTGTCTGACAATAGGATAAGAGATATGAAACGACTTCAACCCATTTTCAGCATACCAACTCTGAATGAACTACACATTGCCAACAACAACATCTCAATTTTTCAGTCCACCGATATTTCAAATTCATCCATCAGACTTAAAAAAATTAATTTGGCGCTCAATCCTCTGCGTAGCTTCAGGATTAATGCAGACATTTTCCCCTACCTAAAGGAAGTAAATCTATCACATACTTTCCAAAACAAATGTTTAGAATGGGATGTGCTGAACTCGAGTTTCTTTAGGAATGTTAATAGACTAGATATTTCTGCAATCACTACATCTGTAGTGAGATTCAATGAAATACTGCAAACATTTAATAACACACTGTCCCAGCTCACAATGAGTGGAGTGCATTCAGTACAATCTCTTATAAGTAGAGCTTGCCTGATTCCAACACTAAGCAGTGTTACATTGAGAAGCAATCACATTAGGACCTTAAACCGAACAGGGCTGGAGAACTGCACTCAGCTTAAGGCCATTGATTTAAATACAAACCATCTTGATAATCTGGAAGACATTTTTGAATCACTAAGGAATCTTACTTCTTTAAAGCTGGGTGATAACAATTTTTCAGCCATTCCAGAAATGCTCAAAAAATTACCCTTACTGGAAAACTTAGATTTAAAATTCAATCAAATTAAAGACTTGGGTCATTCCTGCTTTAAAAATGTCAGCAATCTCAAGCGTCTCTATTTAGATAGGAATAGAATTGACACACTGAGAGATAGTCTCCAACATCTGATTAACCTCAAAGAACTGTCCTTAAGATCAAACAATATTCAATTTTTAGAGGGAGCTTTCAGATATGGTCCTGGGAATTTGCAATATCTAGACTTAAGCTCAAACTCATTAGTCTACATTAGGACTAAGGACTTCAAAGGTTTGAAATCACTTGAAATGTTACTTTTAAATGATAATAAAATAAGACATATTGTCCAGAGATCTTTTTTAGGATTAGCTAATCTGAGACATCTGAATTTGCAGTCTAACAAACTGACAGATGATTCCCTCCAACCAGATGTGTTTTTAGGACTGGCTAAACTATCAAGATTGCTTTTATCAGATAACAATTTATTAAGAAGAAGAGTGTTTCAGAACTCTCCTTTTTATCATTTACAGTCTCTTAACTACCTCTATATATTTTCTCAAACTCATCATAACGTAAAAACGTTCTTACCCTCTGGTTTACTAAAGAATCTGACAAGTTTGGATAGTTTTTGGGCTCAAGACGTTGGGCTTAAGCATTTACCGGATGACCTGTTCAAAGACAACACAGAGCTCACTCAACTAGGCCTGAGTGAAAATGACTTCACCACTCTCTCTCCTAATGTATTCCTGCCTCTGAGAAAATTGTACAGGCTCTTTTTAAAACAAACCCACTTGAAAACTTTAGATTTTGTTATAAAAGCAAATTTAGCACACCTCTATTATTTGCAAATCAGTGATAACCAAATTACATCAATCAATGACACAATAATCAAGTCTCTTCCAGCACTGAGACTTGTGTACATACAAGAAAACACCTTCACTTGCGACTGCAGTAATGCTCAATTCATCAAATGGGTAGAGGAGGACAACTTAACACAAGTATTTGGAGCAGATATGTATAAGTGTAACAGTCCTCCTGAATTGAAACAAACGGCGCTTTTAAGCTTAGATGTGCATTCCTGTTCAGTAGACATTGAATTTTTTTGTTACATATCCAGCATGTCTCTGGTGCTTCTGACCTTGGTCAGCTCTCTGGTCTATCACTTTCTACACTGGCAAATAGTGTATGCATATTATTTCCTCTTGGCTTTTCTCTATGACAATAAGCGGAAGGAGTCAAACAAACAATTTGGTTTCCAGTATGATGCTTTTGTCTCCTACAACACACTTGATGAACTTTGGGTCACAAATGAGTTGCTCCCTAAACTGGAGGGGGAACAAGGATGGAAATTATGTTTGCACCATCGGGACTTTCTACCAGGAAAACCCATTGTGGACAACATTGTGGACGGCATCTACAGCAGCCGCAAAACTATCTGTGTCATCAGCCAGCACTACCTGGAGAGCGAGTGGTGCTCCAGGGAAGTGCAGGTGGCCAGCTTCCGTCTGTTTGATGAGAAAAAGGATGTTCTGATCCTGGTGTTCCTAGAGGACATTCCAGTCTATCGACTGTCGCCATACTACAGGATGAGGGCGCTGGTGAAGAAGCGCACGTACCTCAGCTGGCCCAAAGCGGGACAAGACACCCGGGCCTTCTGGGAGAAACTCAGAGTTGCCCTTGGAGCCAGAAGTGGGCTCAGAGGAGGAGAATGCCCTCACTGATGTGCAGAATGCCTTTTGATCCTTGTAAAGTTAGGCTTTGACTATCTGTCAAGAGACACAATGCCTGTAGGCACATTGTTCATTTGTACTAGCGTGATTTTTTTTTACATTTTCTGTCATTCCATATGAATAAATCAGCCCAGTAGTTTTCGCAGTTTAGGCTACAATGTATTTTTCAACTGTTACTATAATGGCTTGTTTAGTTGACCACTTATGCTCAATCTGATTTCATATGATTTTACTGCAATAAAATTAAATGTAATAAATCAATATGTGAATAAAAATATACAATAGAGTGAAACATTGTGACTATTTAGTCAAAGAAGCTTCATTTTATGGCAGCAAAGCCCTTCCACAACTTTGAAAGTAATTCTTTGGATAGAATGTCATTCTAACCTACCTCCTATAAAATTGTATTCCATCATGATGAATGTGGCAGACGGGCTTTAAGCATCCTCCCTGTTCAGAATCTAAATGTATGACCTAAAGGTCAGACCTGGGAACAAAGACAGAAAATGACTCAGTTTCAAGTTTCACTTCATGTGATTTAGGCGTATTTTTTTCTACAGTAAACTATCACTCTCTAAAGCTCACTCTAGTCTACAATCCAACGGAAAATTACTTCCTCATGGTACACAATCTTACACAGCAATGTGGCATGATACAGGCATATACAACAGGATAGAATTCAAGATACATGAATGATACAACATACACAGAGCAGTGAAGCAACGACTAATACTAACTGAATGGGGCATAACAACTTCTTTTCAGTTCCATTTCATTATGGAAATGGAACTGAGTCAACATTCAGTCAACATTAGCAATCGGTTTGCTATTCGGTCAATGTAGCACAGTGTAGAACATCTTATCATGTAGTCAACAAAATTATTGTTTAAGGCCAAACGTTTCAAAATGATTTTGACAATACACTGACCTCACCGATTCAGTTTTGTAGCCTTGTTTGCTCACTGATGTACAGAAGGAATATAGCAACTCTGTTGATTCATATCACTATTATTAAGTGTTGTATGTGGTCTTTGGTCTTTTTTTACTTCAACGGTGCCTTCCAGGCAACCCTGCCTTCAAAGCACTACTAATTTGGGGGGCGCCAAGGGGTGTCATGTGGACCAAAGGCGTGGACCTAAAGCGTTTGTTCATGAAAGGTTGAGAACCACTGATGTAGCATCACTCATCTCTCTTTTACCAACACATAACATGCCTCGAGTGCGTGTCACTAGATCAGTTTCCACAGGCCTCCACCCAGTGCCTTCATACAATAATGGCTTTGGGCAGAGGTCCTTTATGCACACTGCTGCCAAAGTCTGGAATGGCATTCCTCGACAAATTAAGAGAATTACAAACCATCACACAATTCAAAAAACACTATAAACTGCATCTCCTCACCTGCAAACACTGAGCTATACCGGCTGATCTGATATCACCAAGTAATTAAGAGTCCAGGATCAATGTCAAACTTGTTGCCCTGGATCAATGGGTTAGGTTTAGAATTGGGGTTAAGGTTAGGGTTAGGCTTAGGGTCAGGGTTAGAGTACATTGATCCAGGACAAACAAGTTTAACATTGATCCTGGACTCTTATTTACTTGGTGATATCAGATCTTGCGAGCTATACCAATGTCTCTGTTAAGTCTGTTGTGTGTGTTTGTTTGTGTTTGCCCAGTGCTGTATGTAATATGTGTGATATATTGTTATACTGTATGTGCTGCAGAACAGGAACCTGCTGGAAATCAGCTTCTCGCTGAGTCAGGCCCATTTTAAATTGTAACTTTGTTAGTTTTAATACTTTGCTGTATAATAAATATGAAATTATATGGAAATGAATTAAATTTGTCATTCTCTTTTCTTAAAGGTAAAAAACTATTGACGGATTCACACCAGATTTCTCCTTTAATGTTTCTCGCATAGTGATGAATATTGTTTTTGTTTTCAGACTCAAAAGAAGAGGTGTGGAGTTTAATTAATGAATTAATTAATAGTGTATTTTAGCTACAGTTTAGTGTGGGTGTAAGGACAGCCTACATGTACATGAAGAATTCTACCTGAGGCCTAATAAGTTTCGGAATAATAGGGATTTTAGGAATAACAATTGTTTTATTACCCAGCACAAAATTGGCAAGACATTGTCTGTGTTGAAAACACAAAGGTTGGCTATCTCATGCAGAGAATGGACAGTACTTGATTAAAGTGTGTTAACCGAAATCAGGGATTTTCTTAGGTATCGTGCAGACAACACCCCTGGGCTGGCCCATCTGTTACTCAGTAACATTATGAGGTGCAGAGGGTGAGGTTATGAGGTTCTCTATAGAGGTGAGGATCTGCCTTCCAATGTCAAGGCGAGGTATACCGTGTAACTGACTGTCTCTGTCCAGCAGGTATCACATTCCTCATGTGTATTCCCTTCACAAATATATAATATAAATATAATATGGTTCCACCAGGCTCAGCAGATGGTTAAAGATATGCTGATTCATATCTAACCAGCTTTTTGTAGATGGTAGGATCTTTGACATTAAAAGCTAATAACTGGGTGCCAGTGTAATGTTACAGGAAAGAGTTAACAAATATATCTAGTAAAGTTGCATTTTAAAGAGGTTTCAGTTAAAACAGTAAAGAAGTAAGTAGCTGTTTAAGTAGAAAAGGGAAGTATACCCACTGCTCTGCACCCCACGCTTATGGAAATGATCACTGAAAATGAGGAAAAATAGAGATGATTCTATAACTATACTCCATAGTACATTACAGAAGAGCATGAATGCCAGTATAAGCTTAATTTTTGACCAACAATCTTACATAGATCAGTTTATGCCACATTCTTGTGCAAATTTCAAGTGACTTGAACTTTTACACTGTTGGGCCTTGTTTGTCTTTTGGTTTTCACTGCGGTGCAGGAACTACAAGACCCTCTCAGTTCCTTTTCTGAAATCTTAAAATTCATGTCTTGATTCTTTATACACCCACACTAAGAGGCTCGAAAACTTTGCAAAACCTTTTGTTAATAGTTTTACGCATCAAATCTTGATTCTATGATTGTGCTAAACACATCACATACATTTGTAATTGGTTAATCTGAAATTAGTTGCATTCAACAAGGTCACAACAAAAAACATTATTGTCTTAGTACACATTACTGTCTTGTCAGTGTTTTATACAATATAGTTATTGCCTGGAAATTAACACCTTAATCATGAAATCAATAACAGTTCAATGTCTTATCTTCTTTAGGAAGTATCGGATTAAAATCAATAATGCTTCAATTTTGCAGACAAAGCACTTGTACAAGTACAAGCAATTACGGAATGACATAGGGAAGGGGAAATATCTTTTCTTCCTCTTGAGAGTCGTGTTCCGTTTCTTCCCCTGTTACATTTGAAATACTTGTCTGCACAGCGGTGTGGTACTTCTTAAAGCAGTACTTATGACCAAGTAATTGACTGAAAGGATTCACGTTCATCCTTAATTTGAGAAGCACCAGTGGTATGTATGGAATGAAACATGACATTTTAATGCATTGCTTCAGTGACTACAATGTCTAGATATGGGGGTAAAGCAATATTTATATGTATGTTAATAGTTAAGCACTTAAAGAGGCACTATGCAGGATGGTACATTTCTTTACCATTTTCTATCTCGCATTTTCTCAACAGACCCCCCTATGCAAGCATTTGTTTCTCAAAACATTAGTTCATTGGTAGTGGACTGGTAGTGGGCATTGCAACTAACAAAGTTTTCTCAGCTTTGTGCAAGATTTGAGTTTGCTTTCTTCTCTGTAAGAGCTCTCCATACAGCGTCACGAGATTTGATCAGAAACTGGTGGGACAAACTTATATATTCGCAATTTCGGCACAAAGACGCTAGATAGACTCAAATCAGGTACCAATTGACCACTCCAACCACCACAATGAATCATGCTAAATAAAGGTTAGTTTAGCTAAAATAGTTGCATAATTCGTCTTTAACATGATGTAACTACTGAAAGAGATGCTTTTGTAAAAAAAAAAAAAAGTATTTTAATAGTACAATATTTTGAATACTATTTATTTTATTTTATTTTATCTTATTTAATATTAATTGTCATTTCCAATACAGACAGCTAGCTGCAAATTGCTGGTGATCTGGTGCAAGGATCAGTGAACAGACGTCTTCACATGTGACTGAAGCTTTCATAGAGGTTTCAAGACTCGCCATGCATTTCAACTTGCACAGACAGTTCCCTATTTTCCTCTGCATTGCTCTCTACTTTGTGGTTTCTGTTATTCATGTGTCTGGATTCACATATGGGGCGTGTGAGGTGCTGCCCTACAGAGGTGAAATACACTTTTTCTGCTACAGAAAAAATATAGACCAGGTGCCACAAAAGCTCCCACTTGACTTAACTCATATAGACATTTCTGAGAACAGAATAAAAAAGATAAGGAGTGGGGATTTCCAAAATCTTACATATTTACGAAAATTAAACATTTCCTGCAACTCAATCTCATATGTGGGAAAGGGGGCTTTCAGAGACTTAATATCCCTAACCGATTTGGACCTGAGCCATAACACTTTGACTATTATCACAAAAGACCTTTTTCATGGCCTGACCAATCTCCTAGGACTCTCCCTCAAGGAAAACAAAATTTCAACAATTGAAGAGTCATCCTTTTCTAGCTTCCAACACCTAGTAAATGTGACCCTCACAAGCAATATGTTGACAGATATGAAATCGATGCAATCCATATTCAGAATAAAGAGCTTGAAGGAAATACAAATAGGGTATAACAAAATCAATGTTTTTCAATCAATTGATATTTCAAATTCATCCCTAACACTTAAAATACTGAATTTAGCTCACAATACATTAAATGTTTTCAGGATTAGTGCAGATATTTTCCCCAAACTTGAGACAATTGATCTATCATACTGTTTTTCAAACAAAAATTTAGAATGGGACGTAAAGAATACAAGTTTTTTTAAGGCTGTAAAGAGGCTGGATTTAGCAGGCATCAGTGTGTCAGTGGTGAAATTTAATGCTATACTGAAAACATTTAGTCATTCACTGGCCATGGTGACACTGAACAGAGTGTATCCTGTCAAATCCCTTATAAATAGCACTTGTCTGATTCCAACCATCTTAAGTCTTACACTGCGAGACAATAACATCAGAAGCCTAGAGGGTACAGGGCTTGAGAAATGTTTTCAAATTAAGGCTTTGGATCTGTATCATAACAATCTCTTTGATCTTGAAAGAGTCTTTGCAGCGCTAAAGAATCTTACTTCTTTACAACTGGGTTATAATAGATTTACCTCCATTCCAAGTATAATGCAAAATCTATCCTCTCTGGAAAGCGTGAATTTTGTATTTAATCAAATTGAAAGATTGGAGTGTTCCACCTTTACAAACCTCAACAAACTTGAAACTGTCCAGCTATTTGGCAATGTCATTAATGTGGTGAAACGCTGTGTTTTTGGAGACCTGGTGAATTTAAGAAACCTGTATTTAGGATCCAATTGTATTAAATTTTTACATGGAGCTTTCATAAATGGTCCAGGAAAGTTGGAAGTTCTGGACCTAAACTCAAACTCATTAGTCTCCATTACCAAGGATGACTTCAGAGGTTTAAAATCTCTTCAGTCATTGTTTTTAAATGACAATAAAATTAAAGTAATCCAAAATGAAGCTTTCAGTGAACTGATTAATTTAAAATCACTGGTTTTGGAGTCTAACAAGGTGGCAGACAATTCACTCAGACAAAATGTATTTTCAGGGCTTTCAAATCTAACAATTCTGTCTTTACAGAATAATTACATATTGAGAACAAAAACAAGCAAAAGCCCCCCTTTTTATCATTTAAAATCTCTAAAATGGCTTTATGTTTTCTCACAGCGTAATCACAAAAAAACGTCTTACTTGCCCTCAAATTTTCTGTGGAATTTGACATGTTTGATTAGCTTCTGGGCCAATAATGTCGGTCTTACGTCTCTACCTGAAGACCTGTTCAAAGATAACGCCCAGCTCACTGAACTAGCTCTGAGTGGCAATGCTCTCATAGAACTCTCACCTAAATTATTCTTACCATTGAGTAACCTCTCTTTACTGTATCTGAAAGAAACCCACCTGAAAACCTTAGACTTTCTTTTGCAAGCAAACCTTGTCACTCTCAGTTTTTTGCAGGTCAGTAATAACCAAATTACATCAATCAATGACACGATTCTCAAGTCTCTCCCTCAGTTAACTATAATTGACATGAAAGGAAGCACCTTCGCCTGTGATTGCAGCAATGCTTGGTTCATCAAATGGGTAGAAGAGGGTAATGTTACACAAGTATTAGGAGCAGATAAGTTTGAGTGTTACTCTCCACCTGATCTGAGACAAACTAAACTTTTACATGTGGATGTGCATTCTTGTTCAGTAGACATTGAGTTTTTTTGTTACATATCCAGCATGTCTCTGGTGCTTCTGACCTTGGTCAGCTCTCTGGTCTATCACTTTCTACACTGGCAAATAGTGTATGCATATTATTTCCTCTTGGCTTTTCTCTATGACAATAAGCGGAAGGAGTCAAACAAACAATTTGGTTTCCAGTATGATGCTTTTGTCTCCTACAACACACTTGATGAACTTTGGGTCACAAATGAGTTGCTCCCTAAACTGGAGGGGGAACAAGGATGGAAATTATGTTTGCACCATCGGGACTTTCTACCAGGAAAACCCATTGTGGACAACATTGTGGACGGCATCTACAGCAGCCGCAAAACTATCTGTGTCATCAGCCAGCACTACCTGGAGAGCGAGTGGTGCTCCAGGGAAGTGCAGGTGGCCAGCTTCCGTCTGTTTGATGAGAAAAAGGATGTTCTGATCCTGGTGTTCCTAGAGGACATTCCAGTCTATCGACTGTCGCCATACTACAGGATGAGGGCGCTGGTGAAGAAGCGCACGTACCTCAGCTGGCCCAAAGCGGGACAAGACACCCGGGCCTTCTGGGAGAAATTCAGAGGTGCCCTTGGTACCAGAAGGGACTCAGAGGAGGAGAATGCCCTCAGTAGGGTTTTACATTCTGTCAAAAAGTAATGGCACAAGTTGACGTTGACATAACCGATAAAACCATGGTTACAGATTAATTTGTCCTGTTGCTGATCTTAATAATTCAGTGTTATTTTAAAATTTTGAACTTTTTAAATGTAAGACGATAAAGGTGATGAAATTAAGCTTTGTTTGTATTTTTTCAAATATTGTCCATTTGATTGTTTCAGTCTTATTACTCTTTGACTAAATAAATGAATGTTGAAATGTTGAAATGTTGAAAAACTGAACTTGTAAAAACCTAACTGTTTTACACCCAGCCCAAGAAAATGTAAATATTTTGCATTACTTTTTTTTTTACATTGTATCTTTATACGATAATCAGTGTGAAAATGTAAATGTGGAACAAATTCATTTGAAGGTGAAAAATAATATACAGAAACAACAATTAAATGAATGAAAAAGAAATCTATTTATTTCTTTAATCAAAAGCTAATCTATTTTCCTAAGATGTCAGAAGGGATTGTCACCTCTGTAATATCCAGAAAAGTGACAGTGTGCATTTAAACATAAATTACAGAAGTAGCCTCTTTGGCTTGGGGCCCAATCAATGGAAACTAAAACAAAACTCATATGACACACATTCATGTGATCTGTATGGACCATGAAATGGCCACTTAACTATGAATGGTGAAAACTTGTATTTAGGCATTATCCAGAGGTTTAATAATCTTAAGCTCATTTGAAATGTACCTTGAAGATGTGGAAAACTGTCTTCTGATCACACAAATACCAATAAAAATGTTCTCTCCTTTTTTTGGAAATCGTGGATCCAATCGCGGACATTTTTAGGGCTACAGGATACAAATCATCCTTGTATTAGTGGAGGTTTGAGCAACTTATGCTGCCACCCAGACATGGGAATGTGCTACATATGCTATTACCAGTGACTTGTTGCAGTCTAGATCGGTTATGCATAGCACAGAAGAAATCAAGATACCTACTACACTATAAAAAATTATTTGTAATATAATGGTTCCTTGAAAAATGTGTGGACACTCGTTGCCTCAAAAGAGTTAAGTAGGCCTAAATGTGACTTTTCTTTTTAGATGTAAAGTAATTTGAACTTGAAAAAGAAAAGTCATATTTACTCATAAAAGTCATATTTCTACTGGTAATTAAAGTGTCTTCCTTTGTTTTCTCTTTAGTCTAATTAAACTTTTCCGTACTTTTGTTAATACCCCTACATTTTCAGATGAGCTAGCGGCCTCAGATTTGAAATGATCGCATGCACAAACAAACACAGGGTTCAAGGCATACACCTACCTACCTCATCAAAGTCAGAGGCTGAGGGTTTGTAGGAAAATGTACTCAATCACTTATTAGACACTGGATCCACAGAGGGCTGTCAGGGGTTCTGTTGGAGAAGGCAAAGGAAGGATTCAGAAGAGGAGATTATGCCCAGGTAGCACCTAAAGAGCCAGGTTCAAAAAGCCATAGGCAGTCCCACCACCCAAAGATGTTCTGGAACGAAACATTAGCAAAGAGCCAGTTTCAAAAAGCCATAGGCAGTCCCACCACCCAAAGATGTTCTGGAATGAAACATTACCTAAGACCCTGTTTCAAAAAGCCATAGGCAGTCCCACCACCCAAAGATGTTCTGGAACGAAACATTAGCAAAGAGCCAGATCCCAGGTGACTCCTTTTGCCATTTATTGTTAAGCACTTGTGGTGCCACCAAGTGAAGAGGATGTAGAACATGTGACTTGCGGTATGCTGGAGGAGATGTGAGCTAGGCATAGGCATATTTTCGTTCCTCCTAGCAACTATGTCCTAGTCATAAATTGCTGGGGCACTGGGACAGAGAGGGAAAGAGTCTCATACGTATTTTACTTTACTTTAATATTGCGTAATAGCCAACACGGTAAGGAAAGTCTTCAGTGTCAAAACAGTTGCTTTTTTTTGTCTGATTTTGAGTTGCAAACTGTATTATATTATATTGGGTTGCATAAAACATTTCTTACTGCTTTCTAAAAATGCTCATACAAATGTCTATCCTACTAAAGAGGCCATCACAGCTTATTTATCCCATACATACATCCCATACATTAGTGACACAACCAGCACACAGTGAAGCTCGTAAAGCGCACACACTCCAACAAACACAAGTTCAGACTCACTAGGGGATCTGAAAGTGCAACCATGAGGCCATGGTGGGTGGATTCATCCAGACGATTCATTAACTTGAACATCAAGTATCTTGTAAGCGCCCTCCTCTGGCAGTCTTGAGTAGGATTCTCATAGTATAGCCTAATTGTAGGCAATTTATAACCTCTGTATGCTGTTTTTGTTCTATAAACTGATCCCAGATGGGCAGTGTAGAATAGTGTACTGTATGCTTTGAAGAGCAAAGATATTAAAACAGCACTTTTGCTTATTGATATTCCACACCATTATCTGTACATACAGTACATTAAGCAGCTGCTGTAGCCCAGGAATACTTGGACAGAAGATAACGAGATTATCTGCATACAGTACATAAGATGGTTCGCCAGCAATCATACAGTACATCCAGTAATAGTGACATCAAGTGCTCAGCCGCCTACAGTCACCGCACCATGAATAAGCGCACATACCTCAGATGGCCCAAAGCGGGACAAGACAACTGAGTCTTCTGAGAGAAACTGGTGCTTTTGGTAGTAGAGTGGCTCAGTGGAGTAGAGGTCACTCATTGACTGCAGAGTGTCCATTGATCCTCATCCAGTTAGGATTTCACCACCTGCCAAGAGATGCACATTGCCTTATGCTCATATGATTTTGTTTAAGTATTCAAGATTGTTGTTATTTATTTATGTGTGACTTTTCATGGCTTTTAAAAGTAACAGTTTTTAGTTAACATGTTTTTTTTTTTACCTATTAAAACTGATTAGGTTGAATGACTGCTGCTGTTTTTCAGAGACATCTTTTAATTCCAGCTCAAGGACTATTATTGCATATAGTTTACGTTCTATAAGGGAAGTGTCCTCCTTGTATGTACAATATATGGAAACGATACCTAAGAACACGCAAAGAAAGTGACTGTCTCAGTTTCAAGTTTCATTTCACGTGAGGATTCACGTTTCAGATCCCAAATGAAAATACAATAGAAGAAAAATTTCACAAACATTTGTTAAACATTTGGAACTATTCATCTAGCCAGTGCTAACATGTATCTCAGCTAGTGCTGTCAAATGATTAAAAAAAAACTATCTGATTAATCACAAAATCTTGCCATGATTAATCACCTTTAATCACAACTCATTTCCTCCAGTAAGAATTCAGATTCTAGATTATGTTGGATCTTTATTTTGCCCTCTGTTGTTGTTGGACATTCAGGAGCTAGGCCATAATTTTAATCTAGTTTAACTTGATAGCCTAGCCATGTTCTATCTGGATCTGAATACATGCCATGAAAGTGTAACCATATCCATCAGGATTAATCTGAGTTCGTTTTTAAAATCTGGGTTAATTTTTTTTTTGTATTAATCACTTGAGTTAAAGCGTTAATTTTGCCAGCTCTAATCTCTACAATTCATTGCCTCAAGAGACAGTTCCTTCTTGCTTACAAAAAACCTACAGCACACACCATCCTCTCACCTGAATGTGAGAATGCTATTCATCACAGACTTAAAGGGGAGTAACGGAGTGAATTCAAACATAGCCCTGTTGAAAGAGCTTGCTAAATGCGCTAGTTAGCGAGTGGAACAAAATAATTTGGTGCAGCACAGACCGAACGCGAACGCAGAAGCGAACAGGCATTTTACACTGAATCAATGGGACCTGACTGTTGGAAACCAAAAGTAAGATCTGAGGTTACATTGACTCAATGTAAAGTGTTTCGCGTTCACGTTAGGTCTGTGCTGTTCGAAAATCTTTCATTTCATGCAAAATATATTGCTGTTGGAAGGCTCGTGCAGCAGGGCTATGCTTAAACTTACTCCTGTATATTGCTTTAAGTTCAGCCTTCCTCACGATAGTGCCAGTTCGGTCCCAACTCACGGCTCCAGGTTAGTGTATGCTTCATTTTACTGTGTGCAATATGTTTGTTTTTACTGGTTCATGGTTGGGAACTTGGGATAAATGGACAAATTTACCTCACAGGATGAAAAGTGTAATGCCTATAGGAGACAGCAGAGTTGCAATTACACTTTACTTCACAAAGATCAGCCTAAAGACCTAGAGAGAGACTAACGATCAGCCAATATCACTTGAGAGACAGAGAGGGAGTCACATGTTTTGAAATACCTTGCACAGAAACATAGAGAGCTGACACACAACATGTTCTTAGGAAGCCCAATGATCTTCCTTTCTCAAGTAATCTCAAGGTTTCTACATCCATCCTAAAGGCCGCAAGCTGTCATCACTCTCTTTGTATGGGCGCATTGTTCATTTTTCCATCCGTGATGCACATTGTCTAGATAGGAGACAAAAATGTTCCATCACAGGTATATTGGCAAAAGGAGGTGTGGTCCTGCAAAAAGTCATTTTATGGCTGCATAATACATAGGTTCTGTTATTTACAGGGATGCTTACAATGCTCATCTATGCAAAACCAAAAATTAAGCAACAACAAAAAAATATTACAATGGAAAGATTTGTATGTTAGATCTCTATGAAAATGTGCAAGTACAGGTTATGCTTTGCAAAAAACACATCTAATAAAGATTAAGCTGAAGACTTGCTAATGCTGCAAATGTTTTCTTAAAATAGCCTTTCAGATAGAAGAAACAAAGTGAGTTCAAAAGGAGGGAAAACTTCTGTGTAGGCTACTGTCTTCTTCTGATCCCTTGGAAATCCCCTTTAACACAATTGGCTATTTAAAAAGGAAACCTAATTCAGTGTATATACCCTAGTACTCTCGGTGAAACAGTGGAAATGCAGTACACGTTACCATGACGCTGGTGGCGGATTATCAAATTGGCTATGGTTCTGTGGCACCAGCCTCCAACCAATGATAAGATAAGATTTTATTCATCCTAAAGGAAATTCATGCATCCTGAAGCACCCAGAACAACGTAATCATAAACACAAACAAGCACTGTCCTGTAAAAGTTGCCAAAGCACTAGACAAACTCAACAGGCACACGCAGGACACAAGAGGTAGTAAGTAAGAAAAGAATAACATAAAACATAAATGTTCAGGGGGCCATTGTGCAAAGGGTGACATTGTCAGTGGCAGCCCAAGTAATTTGTCAGTGCAGACCATAACAAATGTAGGGTAAAGTAGTTTCCCAGGATAATAAAATAATAACAATAAGTACAATACACAACCCAAGAGATGGATCTAAAAAGGCGCAATGCGTGATAGGTGTGGGGCTTGGCTAATATAGCCAGTAGAGGGGTCCAGTTTAACCTACAGTGTATGTATGTGTGGAGGGGATAAGGTCATAGTACAGGCTCAAGCACACAGGTCAATCTCCCACCAGTATATTTCTCAGTAGCATTGTATATTTGAATGGCTCATGGTACAAAAGACTTTTTCAATCTGTTTGTGGAGAATGTCAGACACAGGAGTCTGTTAGTGAAAGAGCTCCTTTGTTACCTCCACCAAGGAGGTTATGTTTTCGGTCGCGTTGGTTTGTCTGTTTGTTTGTTTGTCTGTTTGTAAGCAGGATAATTCGAAAAGTACTCCACCAAGGAGGTTATGTTTTCGGTCGCGTTGGTTTGTCTGTTTGTTTGTTTGTCTGTTTGTAAGAAGGATAATTCGAAAAGTACTGCACAGATTTGGATGAAATTTTCGGGACAATGTGTATATTGGGACAAGCATGAACTGATTCAAATTTGGTGGCGATCGGTGATCCAGAACATGATCTGGATTTTATATTGTGTCTGTGTCCACACTAGCCTAGACTCTAGACGTACCCCTAGCGGTAGCAAATTTGAATTTGCACAGAGGATACGTCTAGAGGCCACTGATAGAAACCCGTTGTAGCCTTCCTCTGGCGGCGGATAACCAATCACAGCGCGGTATGTGTACAGGAAATCGTAAGGCGGGCTTTGTACGATGACGACAGCCCTGCTCAAACCAGAGCGGAATCGTCTTTGGCTTTAGTTTTGGACGAATTGCACTTGTCATTTTCTTTGAAAGTGAAACAAGAAAGTGCACTGAAGTTTTTCGTTCTGAAAAATATGTCTTTGCCGTGTTACCGACGGGCTACGGGAAAAGTTTGATATACCAGCTGGTACCACTGGCCGGAACGCTAGCCTATTACGTGGAGAGGCAATTTGAAAGACAACGCAATCACCCGCCCCTCCATTGAGGTACAGTCTATCAGTGGTCTTCAGACTATACATTCTTATGATATAGTCTGGCGTGTCAGGCTATGTCCACACTGCCTTGGCGGAGGTCTGCGCTCTCTGAGCGCTTTTCTAGTTTGTGGAATGTGGTGAGTAGATAGTGATAGCCAAACTCTGATCACTAGTGGCACTCTCACTTTTTTACTGAAATAATTTCTTTGATCACGACGTGAATTCCAAATAAACATAAAGCAAAAAGTAGGAATATTTGTGTTTAATAGGGTATTTTTGTTTTGTTTACATATCTGGGCAAAAACAGAATAATGACCCAAAAATGTTACACGATCCGATGTTACAAGGAATCCTCACTGTACCGTCTTCAACTTTTTCGGGAGTAGAAATTTGGCAACATACTGTAGCAACATAGTGAGCAACAGAGTAATAAGTCTCCTGATTGGACAATTGATTTTTAAAATATGAATTAAATACTTCCAATTTGTCATGTGATGACAACGAGGGATGATATGGACAATGTGGTTGCCATGTTTTAATGTTGTGCATGTCACATTAATAATTTTAATAAATTCAAGGAATACTATGTTTTTAGTACACTTGTCTATGTGTTCAAAGCCTAGTTTCAACTGCACGGGTGCCCTTTTCCTGTTGGCAGGTTTGCAGTTGGCAGGCCAGCAGGAGTAGGAGGTGGGGGCAACTTTGGAGGCGTTCTTTATTTTCTCCTCATAGCAGGTGGGCAGTTAAGTGTCAGTCTGATATTGAGAGGAAGAGTCTCAGACTCCTCATTTCAACATTAAGAGGAGTGAGGTTATACACCACTGGAGGGATTCCATTTTTTTTAAACATAGACTCAACAAGCAACTTTGGTATGTATACAATGAAACTTCATTTTCATATGAATGTTTGAATGCTCCTCCTATTGATTGTTCATCTTTATGCTAGCATAATTTATATTTACTATTTGTACTTGCAAACTAAACAGATTAATATGACCTGCAGTATTGATTTACAATTCTTCATTTAACAAATTTGGCTGTAACAGAAAAAAGATATTTACCCTATGACATTACTTTACATTAATGTACAATAATCGACAGCGTAATCATAATTTACAATTGGCTTTGAAAGGAAGAAGTGAAAGTAAAGCAAATAGAATAGAGGAAGCAAAGTAGCAAGGCGCCAACACCTACAAAACCACAGGAAATGGGTAAGAGATAGTCTGGTAATAAATAAATAAATAAACAAACAAATAAATAAACAGTCCCTTGTTCTATGCCTCTCTTTGTACAGAGCATCTGGACATTCAGTTATTGAGAAAATCTTGCTTACTGGAGGTGTTTAAATGTAGTGTAGTATTCTCCCGCGCTACCTTTACTCTGGTTGCTGATTGGCCAGGAGGACTCCTAAATCTCCTAAAAAATCTAACTGAATTAGACAACTCTGAAACAGAGCACTGAACAGAGATGAGAATTGAGTGGAAATGCACAGGATGTCAATGACCAGGCTATTATATCAGAGAGGCTCAAGAAACGAAATCAACCACAAATCTTCAGTTGGATTGTCTGAGACCGTTTGTGTTTGCTTGTTCACTATTTGGTCTATGCTGCCTCAAATTTTCTTGTTCTTCTTCCCGTTAACAGCACTTTTTGACCTTACACAAACTGGATGAATCACACCAGATTTCCCTTTTAAGGTAAAGTAATATATAACCTCACATTTTGGGTTGCAGTGCATCTCTCAGTGTCTCTGATATAATAATAATAATAATAATAATAATAATAATCATCATCATCATCATCATTACTATTTAATTTTCATTACAGACTCACAGACTTTCTTCATGAGGTTGACACTGTCAAGATAGTGAATAGAAGTCTTCAGGCTTTCAACTGAATATCACAATGCAAATCCCTATACACAGGCAGTTAACTGTTCTTCTCTGCGTCACTCTCTGCATTGTTGTGTATGTTAGTCAGGTGTCCACATACACATATGGGGCTTGTGAGTTAAGTGACAAAAGGCAGAGTGGAGGCTATACAACATTTTCCTGCTACAAAAAAGGTCTCTATTACGTACCACAAAACATTCCTCTTGACATAATTAGATTAAACATTTCTCGCAATAAAATTACAAGAATAAAACGTGGGGATTTCCGAAATCTAACACTTCTAGCAACTTTAGACATCTCCTACAACTTAATCGCTGAAGTGGACAAAGAATCATTCCAGGATTTGATGTCCTTAACAGAACTAGACCTGAGCAGAAACCGTCTGACCAGAATCACGAAAGACCTCTTCCATGGCCTAAGCAATCTAAAAGTGCTGCTCCTCAGTTATAACAACATTTCAACCATTGAAGATTCAGCATTTTCTATGTTTCTCCATCTAGTATGTGTGAAAATGTCTGATAATAACATAACAGACATGAAACAGCTCCAACCGATTTTCAGAGTACAAACTCTGAACGAGATACATATTCCTTACAACGACATCTCAATTTTTCAATCAATTGATATTTCAAACTCATCCCTGCAACTCAGAATACTAAATTTAGCTCACAATCCTCTACAGATTTTTAGGATTAGTGCAGATATTTTCCCCTTTCTAGATGAAATCAATCTCTCATTCTGCTTTTTAAATGGAAATTTAAAGTGGGAGGTGCTAAATACAAGTTTCTTAGGGAATGTAAAGACACTTAACATCGCTGGTATTAACGTCTCAGTAGTGGAATTCAATGTCATTCTGCAAGCATTTAATAATTCACTGTCCCAGCTGACAATGAATGCTGTACATTCTGCACAATCCCTTATAAATAGCACCTGTCAGATTCCAACAGTCATAAATCTTACACTGAGAGACAACAAGATGAGAAGCTTAAACAGAACAGGGCTGGAGAAATGTGCTCAAATTAAAGATTTGGATCTGTACTACAACAGTCTTTCTGACTTACATGTCGTTGCATCACTAAAAAATCTAACTTCTTTGAAAATGGGTTATAATCAGTTTTCCATCATTCCAAATATGATACAACATCTATCCATGCTGGAATACATAGATTTCGTATTCAATCAAATTGGAACATTAGGTTGTTTAACATTTAGAAATCTAAACAATCTCAAAGTTCTGCGTTTGTATGGGAACAGAATTACTGCGGTGAAAGAGTGTGTTTTCCAACACTTGATAAAATTAGAACGTCTGCACATAGGATCAAATGGCATAAAATTTTTAGATGGAGCTTTCAAAAATGGTCCTTCACAGATGAGAGTTCTGGAAATAAGCTCAAACTCATTGACCTCTCTTAAGACTGACGATTTCAGAGGTTTAAAGTCACTGACGGAATTAATTTTAGATGACAATAAAATAAATTCAATTGATGATGGGACTTTTGATGCATTAATTAACCTGACACTACTAAATTTACAGTATAACAAAATTACAGATGAATCACTCAGACCGAAAGTATTTTCAGGGCTTTCAAATTTAACAATACTATTTTTACAAGATAATCATGTTTTAAAAACATACATTTTTCATAAACCGCCATTTACTAATTTAAAATCTCTAAAAACACTATACCTTTTATCACAACAAAATCGTAAAAAACGCTCTTTCTTGCCCTATAATCTACTACAGAATTTAACATGCTTGGATAGTTTTTGGGCCCAAAATAATGGGCTGAAATATGTACCTGATGATCTGTTCAAAGACAACACCCAGCTCACTAAAGTAGCCTTCAGCAAAAATTACCTCATCACTCTATCTCCTAATATATTCCTTCCCCTGGAAAGACTTTCTGCACTCCATTTAGACGGAACCCGTCTGAAAACCTTAGATTTTCTCGTGCGAGCCAGTCTTCACAAGCTCTATTATTTGCAGGTCAGCAATAATCAAATTACATCAATCAACGACACAATTGTCAAGTCCCTTCCTGGGTTAAGGCTTCTCAATATACAAGGAAACACCTTCACTTGTGACTGCAGCAATGCTTGGTTCATCAAATGGGTAAAAGAGGGTAATCTCACACAAGTTACTGCTGCAAATAAGTTTGAATGCTCCAGTCCTCCTGAATTGAAACAAACTAAACTTTTACATTTAGATGTGCATTCTTGTTCAGTAGACATTGAGTTTTTTTGTTACATATCCAGCATGTCTCTTGTGCTTCTGACCTTGGTCACTTCTCTGGTCTATCACTTTCTACACTGGCAAATAGTGTATGCATATAATCTCCTCTTGGCCTTTCTCTATGATAAGCATAAGAAGGGTTCAAAAAACTCATCAGGTTTCCAATATGATGCTTTCATTTCCTACAACATACATAATGAACTTTGGGTCACAAATGAGTTGCTCCCTAAACTGGAGGGGGAACAAGGATGGAAATTATGTTTGCACCATCGGGACTTTCTACCAGGAAAACCCATTGTGGACAACATTGTGGACGGCATCTACAGCAGCCGCAAAACTATCTGTGTCATAAGCCAGCACTACCTGGAGAGCGAGTGGTGCTCCAGGGAAGTGCAGGTGGCCAGCTTCCGTCTGTTTGATGAGAAAAAGGATGTTCTGATCCTGGTGTTCCTAGAGGACATTCCAGTCTATCAACTGTCGCCATACTACAGGATGAGGGCGCTGGTGAAGAAGCGCACGTACCTCAGCTGGCCCAAAGCAGGACAAGACGCCCGGGTCTTCTGGGAGAAACTCAGAGTTGCCCTTGGAGCCAGAAGGGACTCAGAGGAGGAGAATGCCCTCACTGATGTGCAGAATGGCCTTTGATCCAAATTCGCTTAGGCTTTAACAATCTGTCAAGAGATAATGACACATACATAGGCAATAAGATTTGTTTTTTCATATTGTGATTTAGGGCTGTGTTGTGTGTGTATGTAGAAAATATGATAATTACGTCCATGCACCATCGAGAGCAAGCAGTGCCAAATCTTCATTGTGCAATTGACTGTATAAGTTAAAAACAAAATTGCTCTCAGTGGCTAAATTTATGATATTTACTAAATCAAGGAAGTGTTAATGTTATAAGAATCAAAGTCAAACTCAAATTGAGAAAATAACATATATGGATATGCAACTACATGACAAACTAACTTATTACTTTTTTAGTATTAAGACTTGAAATGTTTTCTTTTCTGTTCTTTCCTTTCCTAGATGTTCCTGTTATCAATGTTCAATCAATATTCCTTGATAAATAATCCATGATTGATTATGATACTGGTTTTGCGGTGTGGAATCATTTGTGTCAAACTATTTGTCACTGATTGTCACTGCCTCTAGGAGGGTCGGACAATCTCATGAAGGGGCTCATTTTACTCCGGAACATGCCATTTATCAATTCTAGTGGGTTCTAGGCAATTTACATAAAGGTGTAATGAAACGTCGAAATTTTACCTAAATGTTGCAAGTGGGGGCTTTAAACTGTAACTTGAATTGGCAGATGCTTTGGATCACCTGGACATATTGCTAAGTTTTTTGGTATTTAATCAGTCTAACTGGTTTAATGCTTTTTCAGAATTCTTGTTGCTTCTGAGGCAGTTGGGTTGTAATACCCAAAAGTCCCACTTGAGTAAAAAAGTAGCCTAAGTACACTGTTTCTCAAACTGTGGGGCGGGTCCCACTAGTGGGGCGCAGACACATGACAGGTGGGGCGCGAGACCTCTCTTTGCCCCCCGAATTTACAGTTATTCGTCAGATATGCATCTTTGACAGTAAATTGAGCTTTCAAATGGTGTCATTTGCTGGTTGGTGATGAGGGATTTGGGAGAAATTTGGCTTTGAATTAGTAACATGAAAATTCTAATTTTACAGTTATTCGTCAGATATGCATCTTTGACAGTAAATTGAGCTTTCAAATAGTGTCATTTGCTGGTTGGTGATGAGGGATTTGAGAGAAATTTGGCTTTGAATTAGTAACATGAAAATTCTAACATTGTGAGAAATACTTTGCGATTATAGGATTTTTGTCAGAGATATTGTGCACAAATTGAGCCTTCCAGGTGGGGCGTGAAAATTCTCTGCCTTTCAAAGTGGGGAATGACAAAAAAAGTTTGAGAACCACTGGGGCCTAAGGACAGGCATCCTGCAAAAATTGTCTTTACTATACCAAAGTCCTTCTAAGGTATCTAAGTCCTTATAAGTGTCTCTGACTATATACGTAGGTATCAGAAGTAATTTATTACAACATAGACAGAATAGCAAACTGTCCTCTAATGTTAACTCAATGGAGCATAGGGATAACTGAAAGTTTTCTCAGATTGGCTGATGGGGTGGCCATAAACTTTGCATAACTGGCTCCCTGAGACGATTATCTGCTGTGCACCATCGCCAGAGTTCCAAACCTCTGTTATTTCGTATGTGACGCGAAGGGAATTGCTTGAACAGGACTGAGAGCCATTGGAGCTGCTCAAAGTTGATTGGTTCTCGACCAAGAGGGGGCAGTTCCCCCGTCTAGGGGAATTCAGAAATCCTGCCCGATCAGAAGCTGGCCAGACCAGCGACAGCAATGCCGAAGGTGTTAACGTTTGAGGTCGTTATCCCGTACAAATTGTAATGAATAATGGAGTGGTAATGGCATCCCACACACATGCCAGCGAATCATAGCTGAGGTGGCATGGTGTTGGCACCGCTGATGGACACGACTTGAACAAACCAGTTCATCTCGCATGATTAAGGCCTCCCCAACACCTGTGGGTGCACCATGCACCACGCCCGGTTGTCGACAATTTTAATTTTAAAACTATCAGCGCATATAGTTGTAATGAAATTCATGTTGTAGAAGACAAGTCCTGGTGAGTAGACGTTGAAGAATTTTAGTGCGCGTGTTTTAATTTTATAGTTTGCACTGTTGTTTGAACGGGGTACCGTTTGATGGGTGGCACCCACAATTAACTAGATTTGTCCGGAACACGCTGAAATCACGTTACGTCACTGGGAGGGCGTGCCAGGCTAGAATTCAGTGGCAATAGACTTGTTTCACACCTGAACATTCCGACATTCCATGGTAGTAAACTGAACATTCTATCATTGAAATGCATTGATTTATGCCTCATTCTGACTTGAAAAAAATGGGTAATAACATTTAAAACATGCCTAAATTCACTTTCTTTCAAATAATATACATTTGAAGAACACAAATTTGGAGGTCCCGAATAGATAAAAGTGGTTTTACATTTATGTGCATGAAGCTTCAATCTATTCGAATGGAATGTCGGAATGTTCAGATGTGAAACAAGTCCATAGGGCTATGGATTGATTCACACCCCATTTCTCCTTTACTGTAGAATTTGTTCACAGACAAATTGGCCAATACAAAACCTTGTTGCATTCAATTGACCACTAAACACAATTTCATCTGATAGGCCTACTTAAAGGGCAACTTCAACAAGAGCTCTATGCTTCAAGCTACTTGAGATTAGTCAATACTGAAGATGTGTAACGGAGGCCAGCTAGCTCGGCGGTAGTACGTGTAAATCCTCATCACCCGCGCTGAGTTAGAAGCTCAGGCTTTTAGCTCAGTTGGTTAGAGCGTTCCACTCCCACACCAGGAGTTTGTATCTTGTGGGGTGGCGAGTTCGAGACCCGTGTGCGGTGCGGACCGCCACTGGCTACATTGGTGCCGTGACCCGGATGGGAGTAAGGATTTGGAGGGTGAGTGTAACGGAGGCCAGCTAGCTCGGCGGTAGTACGTGTAAATCCTCATCACCCAATTCCATGGGCGCTTCTAACACGCTGAGTTAGAAGCTTGGGCTTTTAGCCTAGCTCAGTTGGTTAGAGCGTTCCACTCCGGGTTCGAGACCCGTGTGCGGTGCGGACCGCCACTGGCTGCAGATGCAAGACATTTTGGTCCAAACTTGAACAGAGAATAATCACTAACAACTATAGCCCATGGCAGCAGACTTTTGAACTGTATTTTTAACATCTTAAAGGAGACATAGAATGGAAAACCACTTTTACATTGGCTTTGATGAGTTAAGAGAGGTTGTGCATGGTCAAAAAGCTATCATGAACATGAGGCATGGTTCTGCCCTCTTTCATAAGGAAATCTTACATTTAGAAATAGCCACTAAAACATGGGCGAATTAGAACAAAGCCTACAAGTGATGTCAAATAGCACAAAGATATGGCAGTTCAATTAAGGTGGCCAGAGTGAGGCGTTGTTTAGGGGGGAAAAAAGAAAGAAAAAAAAAACGTTTCAATAAACATCTTCAATATGAGGTGTTAATTTGGCTTGTAAAATATCACTTGATCTTATTTTTGACAGAATACAATTGAATGTGTTGTAATCAGATAACAAGGTGCTCAATTAATTAATTCTATGTCCCTTTCAACATAACCCAAATATCACCACAGAAACTATGAAACATCAACAAACACTTTACAACACAGAACTGTAGTGTATGTCTACAAATGGCTGAAAAAGTGGTTAAAACTGTGTTTTTATGCAAGCAGCCAAATGTTGTTTATTTACTACAGTTTTGTAAACACTGCATAAAAAACACTATTCTAACCACTTTGTTAGACACTTGTAGTCACAAGCACTACGTGGTGTGTGGTAATGGCTAAGTTGCCCTTTAACTATAGCCTGACAATTGGTTGCAACAGTATTCCCAGGCGGTAATGAAAGCATGACAATGATAGGACTAATACATTTGACAGAAAGCCTGCAGCTGCCAACATAGTGATATTGAATGACACGCTCAAAGCACCACACATTGGGCACAGTTTCTGTGAACAACACGGAACAACACAGAGGTTGCCGACGCCAGTGCGCAGGGATATATAAAAACGCAATCTAAGTATGAAAGTGAGTTCATGGAGATGTCTTGTCGTGTCCTGGCAGATATCATGTAGTCTGAAATCCTTACTCCCTGAACTTGGCATAATGGTGCCCCCATGATTCTCACTGGACACTATCATGCACTTGAAGCATCCTGTTTGAATGGTCTAATCGCGGTTTTAACATGAGCTTCACCCCATGTGACTTGCACAACCAATGCTAATGCCAGTTAAGGGTGTCGATAAGACCATAGCCTTCTTGTGCAGTTAGTTGACCTAGTTGGCGAACAGACTTCCACGATGAACATTTAGCAGTCAGAATGCAGTGTTTCAGAATAACAGCGCATTTCCGTTCACTGAGTGCACCACTTTTGACATCATATCCCATCTGCCACACGGGGGCTCAAACGGGAAAGAACTGTGTTCCCCTTCCCTCTAGGTTTGGTCTACCACGCCTAGCAGTAGGCAAACCTGTAAGCCAGTCTCGTAGCTTTCGACTGACCCGGGCACATCACAAAATGACTGATCAAGGTTTAACAGACGAGGCTGTTGCAGCTGCATGCAAGGATGGAAACCCAATTACCAAGGTATAGATAGGTTTAGCCATTTTGCATGTAATTATGTGGTCGAAGATGTCATTTGGCATTATATAGCAATGCATGCATCGATAGCAAAGTTTCAACTAACTTAAGCGACAAACAAGTCACACAACCCATCGGAATGTGAATATTAACGTTAGTGTATCAAACTTCTGGATAACGTTGACGTTAACTAAGGCCAAACTATATATGTAGGCACATTTTAGCCCTTTCAGCCCTAAGAACCACATTATCTGACGGTAACATAAAATCTTTAAAAGCTATCGAACTTACCTATGTTCACAGGTTAGTTAACGTTAGCTGCGCTAACGTGAATTGTCAAATTCAGGTAGGCGCTAGCCAAGGTATAGGTAACAGTGTTTTCACTATTTATGAACTTTTCAAGTTATCGGATCTCTCAAATTGGCTTCTACTCAAGAGTGGCAACATTATAGTCGACACAGAATTAGCACTGACATTTCCGACTTCTTCTAATGTGAACTGCAAGCAGTGACGCTAACTTGGCTGATTATGCTAGGTTCTACTGTGTAACTTAACTTTGTTAGGCTGGTCCATTTTGGAGTCAATCAGGTGATGTAGGAATAAATAGGCAAAATACAAATTCCTGCATTCCAGTCTTCGGTCTTTTGCAAATAATTTTGTTATTCAAAGTATTAGTATGTAATATAATTTTGGAAATTGGCATAAACTATTAGCCTATCAAAATTGTTGAATGTAGAAATAAAAAGCACTTAATTCCTTATTTCCTTCATTGATTAATCTGCTTTTGAAAGCAGTCTGTGTAATTCAAAGTATTAGAATGTAATATAATCTTGGAGATTGACGTAAACCAGCATCACAAGTTGTTGTACATTAAATTATATTGCTTGGCAAGTGGTGAGCTTGCTATTGTTTGCTATCCCTTTTAATAGGGGAAAGGCCCCCCTTAATTGTCAAGTTCAAGATGTTTGCTGTGCCTGTTTAGCAGAGACCCATGCCCCAGCCCCTTTAAGAGGGGCAACACCCCCCTATGTTAATGTATTGCTCACACATGACTAGAGCCTAGTTCACAGTGGTTGTTTTAATCTTTGGTCATCTCCAAAAGGTAGCTTAATGTTTTGTTTGGTGTTGGCACAGGACTTTATGATGCAGCAAACTATGCTGAGAGTAAAGGATCCTGTGAAGTCACTAGATTTTTACACACGAATCCTTGGAATGACGTGAGTCAACAACTAGCCACCCTCTCCTTTAATTTTGTCGATTTTTCTTCTGTGTTTATTCTTTCCTAGTTCTGTTCTGTAGACTGCAATTTTGGCTAAAACAAGTCTTATCTGTTGCAGCTTGTTGCAGAAGTTAGATTTCCCAGCTATGCGCTTCTCTCTCTATTTCCTGGGTTATGAGGAAAAGAAGGAGATTCCCAGTGACGTGAAAGAGAGGACGGCGTGGACATTCTCCCGAAGAGCCACCATTGAACTAACACAGTGAGATTAGCTCATCATTTCTGGGGTTAAAAATACTAATGTCATGTCAGTGGTACAATCCGAAACTGCTATACTAAAAAAAGGTTACATTCTTTTTCAATGCTGTAACAGCAGTTCATTAGAACAAGTTGAATCAGTCTATATTTTCTTGTATTTCAAAACTGCTAACCTTTCTACAGAGCACCATTAGGGCCGTTATTATGATCTGCAACTGAACGGAATATCACTCCACTGTCAACTGGGCATGCATGATTTTTTAGGTTAACCATTCAAGGAGTCAAAGGATGAAAAGCTGATGTTGCCTCCAAGTCTTCATTGACCTCTTTGTGGGTGGTGATTGGGTCATATCTAACTATCCCTTTGACTTCCTTAGAGTCCCTTCAGTGAGTGTCCGTATGATAGTAGAGTGATACTCTTTCCATATGCACGTCCATGTGGTGCAGTACTTCCTCCAGGGGTCAGAGATATTGAAATACATCTGTGAACAGCTGGATTAATATGCATTTGCAAAGATAAGGTTGTTGTCACTCGCAGATGTCCTGGGAGAGTTCTTTGAATAGGCTTAAAAAATACAAAGCAAAAACTACATATCTATATGTCTTGTCCTAAGAAGCTTGGATGAGTGGGAGAGTTCTTTGCCTTCACCCCCAAGAAATTTTGTGTGCCACACCTTGGTATTGATAAACCTTTTTATGGCCCACCAAAATGTACTAATCTGCATGGGGTCTGTTTCTGAAAAGCATAGTTGGCAACTTTTCCATTGGCAACCAACTAAATTGCTAACTGGTTAGGAACTATGCTTTTGGGAAGCTGACCCCAGGCTGATACTGTTATGTACAAATGGGAGGCAGAATTACCTTCACATTACTCACAGATTACAGATGGCTCCTTTGCCTTTTCTTGCCTTGATTTAATGCTTTCTTAATATTTTTTAATACTCCCACCCCATACCATTGACGGGCAAAAATGTCCTGGTCAGTAGGCAAATCACAAATACCTGTACTGAAAAAAGTGCAATGTGTGATGTGACGTACTGGTACTGTGCATGCAAATTATTTTCACCGCTGTAACTGTTGTGCACTAATGTAAATTTTCTGCCGTCAACAGTAACTGGGGATCAGAAAATGACGAGAGCCAGTCCTACCACAATGGAAACTCAGACCCACGTGGATTTGGTGATTTTTTTTTATGTTTTTCTATCCTTTTGATATCCATTATATATCTTCTGGCACATGATCTATGTTCTGACATCACATGGTATTTTGATGTCCATAATATATATAACCAGGTAGATAAGTAACTTTTCAAGATTCAAGATATCTTTATTACTTCTCATCATAGGTTTGACTTTGAAGCCTATGAAAGAGTAAAAATTCTTGTGTTTTGTCTCCTCAAAAAAGATAAATAAATGAAAGGTGTGTGTGTGTGTGTGTGTGTGTGTGTGTGTGTGTGTGTGTGTGTGTGTGTGTGTGTGTATAGACTATCCAAATATTTTGTCCAGTGTGAAATATTCTAATGACCCAATGCAGGGCAATAGACTCGTTATCCGTCTATTTGTTGAATTTGCCAGAGCAGTGTGGGCTGTGTACAATAAATCAAATTGGAAATCTTGTTTTAGTTATGACCCTGTACAGTCTTATGGTTTTGACTTCCATTGATTGTGAAAACACCATAGTTGAGACACAAAGCTTATTTTGCTGTTTTCTGTTTTGTTTGGCCAGTGTAAATAATAGGGGCTGGGTGGCCAGGTAGTGATTTTAAATCCCTAAAACTGTCATAAATACACAGGTGTTCATACTCACCATGCTCAGAAGTTCAGCAGATACAGTACATATTTGCATAACAATATTTGACAATTGTTCCGATTTATTTGGTCTCTATAGGTCACCTTGGCATTGCTGTTCCTGATGTGTATGCTGCCTGCAAGCTTTTTGAGGAGCAAGGAGTAACCTTTGTGAAGAAGGCAGATGATGGTGTGTACAAACCTACATTTTTTCCTCAGCATGAGTACATGGTAGTGTATATACATCAATGGAAGGTATAGATGAATGCTTATCACCAGCTCAGTTCCTAGTTTTGACTAAATTTTGTGGGTAAATATTAAGTAGTAGTTTGTAACTTGTATGTTTTGTTTCCCCATAAATCATATTTCAACAGCAGTTTATAAAAGTTTATTATTGATCTTTTTGGCCAATGTGCATTTTTCTTGATATTTGAGGTTAGACACACCCAGCTCTGGACCACAGAGCTTTAACAAAAATTGCTGGTCGGTTGTACTAGCAAGTTTATCACTGACTTTCATGAATGTACAGACACCAGACATGTCCTCTGATTTTGTTATTACAGGTAAAATGAAAGGCCTGGCATTCATTCAGGATCCGGATGGTTATTGGATTGAGATTCTGAGCCCCAACAATATGGTCTCCATCTGCTCACCTTCATCCTGAGGAAGGGGCAGGATTTGCATTGACCATCATGTGCAATTAACGACAATTTGGGAGCAGGTAGCAATAACTGGTGGTTTACAAAATGTGTAATTACACAGGTCAGAATATAGTGTACCTAAGTATTTCATCCAAGGCATTTGAGAGAGCTGGATGGGTAACTGTAATAACTGTGATGTAAGACTCTATTCTTTTTTTTCTCACGCATTAACGTTGTTGTTCATATAGGATATGAAACTTCCTAACACTACTGATATTGTCTGCGATTGGTAACATCTCAATCATGTAGTGTCTTCACTTGTTGCCATTTTTGACTTGCAGTAGATCAATAAATGCTCTGAAGTCAGTGCTTTTTTTGCCACCTTTAAATTGCTAATTTGAACCTTTTCATTCTTAAAAAATGCTAATAAGGTGCATAACCATAAATGGTATAAGAATTATGAATATTGCTGGGAAAATAAGGGGAAAAGACAAATTGTAGACATATAAAAATATTGTTTTAATTTGAATAATTCTTTTAAAGTCCAATGCTTCAGTTACAGATCAATCAAATATTAATTAAAATCACAAACATGGTAATAAAAAAGAAGAAAGAAAGAAAAATCCGGTATTTAGTTAATACTATAGTTCAGTCTGTCTGGATGTGATTCCATGTTAAGAGTGTCCATTGGTCTTTTTGACTTGCTGTAGATCTATAAATACTCAGAAGTTGGTGTATCTGCCATCTTAAAATTGACAAATTTCACTCCTTTCATTCATTCATTCATTCAAAAAAAAAATGCTGTTCATGCCCACAAATAGCACAAACAACTATTCATATTGCTGGACAACCAAGGAGAAAAGACAAATTGTAGACATACAAAAACATTTTTAATTTGAACAATCCCTTTAAGGTCCATTATTGCTTCATTTACAGGTATATCAAACATTAATTAAAATCACAGAAACATACCATAATATAAGACAAACACATACATAAAAATTCAACATTTTCCTTTAAAATGCTGGTAAAATGTCCCCATGTAAACAGTTTTCAATGTAGTTTAGTGTGTGTGTGTGTGAGAGAGAGAGAGAGAGATTATCAGGAAGTAGGAGTGTCCATTGGTCCTATTCTGGGTGATCAGAACCAACACTCTCTTGAGAGCACTGGGCTGGAGTTCTGGAGTTCTTTAGGAGTTTTGTGCCAAGGAGACGATGATTATGCAGAGACTCAGCGACCCAACAAACAAACCAATCACAACCAAGCACAGCGCCTGTAGGAAAGAGACCATCGGCATACCAATTTTGTTAGAGATTTGATGCATATACTGTATATTTATATATATGTTTATGTTAAGATTGACTAATTAATTTAAAAATTATGTGACAGAGAAAGAACTTGTCTTAAATGTACATCCTTCGATGCTCTACCTCCACTTCTTCCGAAATGGCCTTATAAACAAGTAATTAAGGTTAAATAGTCCACTTAAAAGCTCATCGTTAAATAAATGTCTACATCTATAAATGACTAGTCTCCTTACCTATGTACCTAATCAGTGGTCCCATACCCATGCTGAAACCTACACTGCAATACACTATACTGTGAGTGAAAGATGTGAACATAAGCTCAATGGGGGCCTAATCCTGTACACGCCCATTAAGACATGTCCTTGGGTGGGTCCCACGATAGTTCACTGTAAAATCTCACTGGGCTAAGACCAATGCCCAACCCACCTGTAAATCACCTAATTTTGCATTAAGAGTAGTGGGAGGCAGAACATGTATGGTAGGGCTAATGCAGTGTTTCTCAAACTTTTTCTGTCATTCCCCACTTTGGAAGGCAGAGAATTTTCACGCCCCACCTGGAAGGCTCAATTTGCGCACAATATCTCTGTGAGGAATACTTTGGGATTTTTGCCAATGTTAGAATTTTTAATGTTACTAATTCAAAGCCAGATTTCTCTCGAACCCCTCATCACAGCAACAATTCATTGTCATATGTGGATATCTATCGATAGCTGTGAATTCGGGGGGCATGGTGTGGCCATTGGTCAATTGCAAAGAGATGTCTTGCCCGCCCCACAGTTTGAGAAACACTGGGCTAATGAGAGAATGTAGAGACTGTAGAAGAGTCGTCCAAAAAGACTTGGTTAAAGGTAAGGAAGGGGGGGGGGGTGTTAGTGGCAGGTGAGAGAAGTATAAAATACCTGCAATGAGGTAGAGACTGAAGAGCATGCAGGTAGAGAAACAGGAGCAGAGAGACTATCAAAGATTGAGAAGAAAAAGAGGAGACGTAGAGACAGCGGAGCGGAGGGAGGGAGATATTGAGTGGTACCCCAAGAGCTGGCAGGGAAAGGAGGGGGTGCGAGCGCATCCTCAATGACAACAGGCCAGGGAACACAAACAGCAGGCAGGTGGAGGTGGTGGCACCTGCAGAGGAGCAAAGAAATAGAACCAGTCAGACATGAAGGGTACAGCAACCAATCTCAACTCGCACCGTGAGATCAGTTTTACCTAAACCACAATATTCCTATTAACAACTAGAAAAGCGCTCAGAGAGCGCAGACCTCCGCCAAGACAATGTGGTCACAGATGGTGTTCTGGGTCACCGATCACCACCAAAATCGAATCAGTTCTTCCTCGACCCAGTACACATGTTGTCCGAAAATTTCATCCAAATCCGTGCAGTTCTTTTCGAGTTATGTCTTACACAGACAGACACACACACACACGCCGGCGGAGGTAATAATTATGTGTTGTAAGTCTATGTGCAATCCTTGTCCACAATATGCAACCATAGCAAAGTCACCCACACCCAGTCTTACCGACAACGCCAAAGACATTGCTGATGTCCGGGACAAATATGGCCAGCAGCAGCACAATGGTGAGAATGAAGATGGTGGTGAGGGAGTGGGAGAACCAGGAGAATGGCCGATCCCCCATCACCAACAACTGCACAGCCTTACGAGCCTAATAATCACAATCACAACAAACACATCATCTGAATCTGAATCTGAATTTCAAGGTTTTTTGACAGAAACAAGTGTGTGTGTGTGTGTGTGTGTGTGTGAGAATGTGTGTGAGTAAGGGAGAGAGAGAGAGAGAGAGAGATACACACTCACTGGAAAGTGGATGATGGGAACAGTGACCAGCACTGCCAAAAGGATATCCAGACGCACCAACATCACCAGGATGTCACGTGGCAAGTAGGTATCATAGCCTAACAGCAACTCAGAAGGCACCTTATCTGCACAACACAAAACAACTCAGTGAGTGAGTGAATAAATGTCAAATTGTCAGATTAAATTTAGACTATTTGAAATCACATCTGTGTAAGAAAGTCTTCAGAGACAGTGGTGTGTATGGATTTATATTTCAAAGAAGGAACTACCAAAAAGATCTCAAAATTAAAATAGTCAATAGCCTTTGTGCGTGTGTGTGTGTGTGTGTGTGTGTGTGTGTGTGTGTGTGTGTGTGTGCGTGTGTGTGTGTGTGCGTTATGTAAGGGAAATGAGGAGGCAAGTCTAAGTAATTGGAGTATGCTATACCAAAGAAAGTGAGGTATCCAAATAAGGCCGAGATGAAATAGAGTAGGAAGCTGAGGGAGATGCCGGTATTGACCACATTCTGCATTCTCTTCTTGGAGGGTCTGATCAGAGCAGAGCAGAGGAATCAAAAATCACAGCAAAATTATGCATACCCATATCTGCAGTCAAAACAGTATTTATAATAGACTTTCTGTTGCTTTTTACAACACATCACCCCTGTCTCTCTTAGGTTCCCATTCAGTTTAGAATTCAGTTCAAAGTTTTACTTATTGTCTTAAAAGCTTTAAATGGGCAGGCCCCTGCCTATAACTTCTCCGGTTTTAGTCGGCCACCTTGTCCCTTAGGTCCTCAAGAGTGAAACAGAAAGGTGATTGGGCCTTTTCTGTGGCTTCTCCTAATCTGTGGAACCAGCTACAGTACCCTCAGATATTAGAGGTGCCTCCTCTCTATGGCCACTAGATTAAACTAGATTAAAAACTCACCCGTATAATTAGCCTAATTTTACCATTTAAAATGCTCATTTATCATTATTATTTTATCTTTTCTTATTTTGTACAGCACTTTGGTCACTGATGGCTCTCTTTGATAAATAAATCTTACTTACTTCACTTACGTTGTCTGCAGACGCAGCTGAGTCATAAGTTGGCTATGCCCTTGGCCTTCTGGCAAATATTACGTTTATTCAGTGCCAAAGGTGTTGAACTTTGATCTTTAATGAGTAGATTTATTACTAATGTGTTATGACTCATAACCCACAGCATGGGGTGCATTTCAATTCTGCAAACAGTGGCAAACATGTTTTCTCTGAAAAGTTCAGTTCCATTAAACTGAATGATTTTGAATGAACTGAATGTGTAAACATTTTGTCAAACTCCCATATACTGTTTGTTAGATTCAAGTGCCTCCTCAAACAGTTTGTATTCGTGGAGGGCTCAAAGCAAACAGAATACTGCTTGCAATTCCTGAAACTTTGCTCTAGTTTGTGAATTTGAACGCCCCTCAGATTCATGTTGAGGGGAAATTAATGCACAGATAAACACGGATATTATAATTTCACCATAGGTAATAATTTCACTTTATATCATGCATCGTATCATATTTACTCCTACACATACACACCTTTTTAATTCACAGTAAATGGGAAGAACTGCAGTGTGACAGAGGAAAGAGAACGCCATAGTAGGGACAGCATAGGCACCCTGAAACAGATGTAGTACAAAAAGGTACACAAATCTTAGGTAATGTTAGGGTTGATTATATGGACAGTTTGTCCATCTAGTCAGGAAATGGTACAACACAGTTATACTCATTGTAGATTAATGACTTTTCTGCTTAGACTGCTTAAAAGTCTACAAAGGTCATGTAATATACAGTGTGGTCTTTTTTTTAATATTATAATCAGCACAGACTGAGAATTAATAAACGAAGGTTTATAAATAATTATGCGAAAGTCAAACAAACCTTGCTGTTAAAAATGAAGAGTTTTGGTGTGCACTCTGATACATTTGATGACACCTGTGGGGAAATTAACACACAGATGAAAATGTCTGGTGTCATTCGTGATCAAATAGCTGTATGCTGGCCTGAGGCAGTCAACCTCAACATTAATAGATATTGAGCTGAAATGATTCTAAAATTATTCCAATCAAGCAAGAGACACTAGGATTGACTTTAGATACAAATCAACTTAAAAAATAATTTCATTAACTAGTAGCACGCTGCACATCTATAACCTGCTTTTTTGGACGAGAGTAAAGGCCACATTTAAAGCCATATATGCATATATATATGTGTGTGTGTGTGTGTGTGTGTGTGTGTGTGTGTTTAGGCATGCATGTACTTTATATAGATTTATTATGTTGTACGCATATAAACCAACCTCATACAAACTCAGGGTTCCATTAATGGGGAGTGGACAAGGAATGGACCATTTCTTTACTACAACCTACAAGAAAAGAAAAAAACCCATGACTGATCACACTCTAGTTAGTGTGTGTGTGTGTGTGTGTGTGTGTGTGTGTGTGTGTATGTGTCCTTGCTGACTTACCACCACTGCAAAGAAGAGCATGAAGAAACAGCCCAGACTGCTGGTATAACTCAAGAAACCTGTTACACACACGTGCAGACACGCCCCGGTTACATCATACACTACAGTGACCTTTTCTTCTAACAAACACATCCCACGTAAAACAGATCCCTCAAAGCCTTACCGATTTTGGGTAGCATGGCCAGCGGAAGCACAATTAAAACAGCAACTAGGATGACGAGAATAGTACCGTCCAAATACCATACGTCCCTACATGGGGAGAGAGAGAGAGAGAGAGAGAGAGAGAGAGAGAGAGAGAGAGAGAGAGAGAGAGAGAGAGAGAGAGAGAGAGAGAAATAAACATATACTGTATCATCAAATGAAAATAAATAAAAAGAAGACATGGATGAGAGGCTAGTACTGGCCTGTACATATCCATATGTAGACCACATGGATAACCATTTAAATTAGTGCTGTCAAACGATTAAAAAAATAATCTGATTAATCACAAAATTTTGCAATGATCACTTTTAATCTGAACTAATTTCCTCCAAGAATTTGGATGCTAGGGTATGTTGGATCCTTATTTTGCCCTTAATACTAAATAGCTGGCTTTGTTCTTCTCAAAAGGGGCAATTCACACATATCCCCTACCCCCACACAGTCTCCAAACATCAACCCTCTGCTGTTGTTGGACATTCAGGACCTAGGCCATAATCTTGTCGTCTAGTTTGACTTGATAGTTGAGCCATTTTCTATCTGAAATTGAACATAATACGTGCCATGAAAGTGAAACCATATCCATCAGGATTAATATGAGTTTTTTTTAATCCGAGTTAAAATTTTTGGATTAATCACTTGAGTTAATCAGTTAATTTTGCCAGCACTAATTTAAATGAATAGTATTTTGTATATTTGCTGTAATTATGACAAAAGGTGTTGAGAATGATGATGATTACTGGTCATGGTCTGGACTGAGGAAGCTAATGATGGTGGCAGGAAACTCAGACTTGAGGATGAACATGTAGGAAGACATGGCTGTGGAAAAGGAGAATTGAGAATTGAGTCACAACATTGCTTTGTTTGTTACCGGAAGCCTAATTCACATTCATTAAAGCCACCACATGCAACATTTAGGTAAAATTTCGACGTTTCCTATTCATTACACCTTTATGTAAATTGCCTAGAACTCACTAGACTTGATAAATGACATGTTCCGGAGTAAAACGAGCCCCTTCACGAGATTGTCCGACCCTCCTAGAGGCAGATACCGCCTATGCAAGATCAGGGAGCGCGTCCCGGCTATCGTAAGTTTTGGTTAGCAAGCAAGCTAGGTCACGTGACTTAGCCAGAGTTTACTGTTTGAATTACAACGCGATTTGTGACTTCTCAGCGCATTCAACTGTCGATACATTTTGTTAGCGGCGATCACCATTGACTATGCAATTCTAAATGGAGGATTATTGGCAGAAACGCTTAATAACTGCTTTGTTTGGTTGTTAGCTTACTGGATGACGCCACCGGATCCTGCATAGGTTCTCTTTAAGACAGCTATTCTCCCAGGTGCTG
>JAODXP020000024.1:8861309-8981309 GCA_027497455.2 Sardinella longiceps | reverse complement strand
TACAAATAAAGTGGTCACGTCTTCACAAAAAGTGATGATGCTGCAACGTTCTCCTACGCTCATGTGATGACTTCAGCATGATGAAATGAACTTCAAGAAATCAGTGTGCCATGGGTTAGTTTAACTGGCATATCTATGGTCGTTTGTGGCTTTGGTTATTTTTCTATCATTAAAACAATTCAACCATAGCACACATCGTCAAGAACGCTATGACCTCTGATAAAGTGAACAATAGACCCATATCTCAAATGTGCACCAGGAAGGCAAGAGAGAATTAACGTTATTGGCAAAACTGTTAAAGTTATAAACAAGCTACTTACAGGTCCTAACAGAGGAGTCGACTCATCATCGTCCCCGTCAATAGGACGATAGTCGCTCTGAATGGTATTATTAGTGTGACGATTCATTCTAGCTTTTCCCTTCAGTGGAGGTAGGTTTGTTGTTAGAAGACATTAAGTAAAGTTACAAAGTTACCAGAGATTTATACTGCACCACAACATAAAGTTGCGCTCTGGTAATGTCACATGACCTGCAGCAGAAGCTGCCATCAACCAATCAAAATAGAAAACAGACGTCCACTTCTGATGACGTACTTTGTACGCATAGCATTACATGTGCAGATATTGCACGAGTCTGGCGATGATAAGGTGAGAAATCGTTTGATCACTTGATTGTTTTGCTTTGTTTTGTCCCACATTATTCCATGACAGTGTCTTGACAACAATAACATCAAAGTGTTATTCATAGTACAACAAAAAACTATTAACCAAGGACATTTAAGGGTGCTTTCTTTCCTAAATCGTTATTTTCTTCCACAGAAGTGCATGGAAAAGGCTTTTCGCTGTAACGTTACTAAAGACTCAAAGTTGTCATCACTCGCCATCTATACTGTGTCCTTTTCCCTGTGGAGGTGACGGCTCGAAGCACGCAATAGGCAGGAGTTTTGTTCGATTTAATGCAACACTGGTGACTCCAATGCAAGACCAGGATCAGTCATCAGTCGAGCAAGGGCTCTACAGGGCTCCCTCCGCGGTCCGGGGCATGACCTGTCTTGACCGTGATGCCTTTGCCCAAACGATTATTGTTCCGGCGATTAGGATACCAAAGACAGTCCTCAACAAAGTAGTTAAGTCTTTGAAAAAAGTGTCATTACAAAGGCCGGGATTGAAACGTGTAATTGACGAGGATGGGAGTGAAGACAGTGAGCACAAATTGTTGCTACTGGACCCAAAGAAGATCACCTCCTCGAGCGCATTCGGCGAAGAGGAGGCAGGGGCACTGAGAGCGTTTGATGTAGCGCAGGAGGTTTGCAACTATGAACTCAGACTGACCTATGATAATCTTAAAACCGAGGAAATTCTGCGCGCAGTGCTTCCAGAGGGCCAGGATGTAACCAGCGGTTTTAGCCGCGTAGGACACATCGCACATCTGAATCTACGAGACCATCAGCTGCCACATCAGAAGCTTATAGGTAAGTATTTGTATTTGCTCTCAGAGTCTGATCCTATCCAGCCCTGCTGATTAATCTGAGATCTGATCTCAGTCATTAATTACTATCACATCAGTTCTTCATCCGTAAGGCAAATACTGTGAATGTCTTGATCAGGTTAAAGAACTGAGAACATTACAAAACAGTGTCCTTTAATTAAATCCTTCCTCAGGACAAGTCATCATGGACAAGAATCCAGGCATTACCTGTGTGGTAAACAAGACCAACACCATTGACTCCACTTATCGGAACTTTCAAATGGACGTGCTAGCTGGGGAAAAGAACATGGTTGCCAAGGTCAGCTCCCAACTATGTCACATCCATTTAAAAATTGACTTACTGGTAATTAATTAGCCTTTATAGTCCTCCACTACACTTCTGGTTCCTATTAGTAGTGACCAGGGTGCTATGTCTGTGGCTTTAGGCCAGTTAAATTATAATTCTCAACCTCCATTATTGACCATGTGAAATGAATAGTATCCTCCTCCCCGCAGGTGCGTGAGAATGGAGTGTCCTATGAGTTCGACTTCTCTCAAGTCTACTGGAACCCAAGGCTGAGCACAGAGCACGAGCGAGTGGTGTCCTTGCTTAAACGCGGTGATGTGGTATTTGACGTATTTGCAGGTGTGGGACCTTTTGCTGTTCCAGCAGCACGCCGTGGTTGCACAGTCTTGGCCAACGACCTCAACCCAGAGTCTCACCGCTGGCTTGTGCATAACTGCCAGCTGAATAAGGTCAACTCGAAGGTCACAACCTTCAACTTGGATGGCCGGGATTTTATCCGTGGACCTGCAAAAGAGCGGTTGCCTGATTTGTTATCGAGTGATGCTGGGGTCCACTTTGTGATGAACTTGCCAGCGCTTGCACTTGAGTTTTTGGATGCCTTCAAAGGCCTCTTGGCTCCAGACTCAGGTAAGGAGACTTCAGAAAAATCCAAGCTGCCAAAGGTGCACTGCTATGGGTTTTCCAAGGAGGATGACCCCAAGAAGGATGTAGTGGCGCGGGCCTCAGCCAGCCTGGGTTTTGAGCTGGAGGGATGTTGCTCAGTGCACATGGTCAGGAACGTGGCACCCAACAAGGAAATGATGTGCGTGTCGTTCACACTTCCACGTGAGGTGCTTTACAGTGCACACACAGGTGAGAGAAGGAATAATTCACTGCTGACCCATATAGCACTCATGCATTTGATATATGTCTGTGTAACACACACCTTTTGTGTATGATTTTTTTTTTTTTTTTTTTAGACGATCCGGAAGAACCAGCCACCAAGAGACAGAAATGTGAAGCAGAGCTCGACTAAGGCATGCAAACTTTCTTGTACACTTTTATAAACATAACATGATCCTGTACATTTTCTTTTATAATAAAATTATAAATTCTAATCTCCACTCTGCTTTTGTCAAACAGCCAAACAATGGATTAAAAAGTAGTCTGTAAAAATATTTTAATAGAATATATACATACATATCAGGAAAAACACACTCTTAACCCCAGACTGCAATTTTTATGAAGTCTGGATGGAAAGGGTCTTACCCAACACACTCAAATCCCACATTTCTGATCTTTTGTCCTATTTTCTGTCCATCTGCTGTGTAAGCAGCAGCAATGTTGATGATGGTGCCAACAGTCTGAAACACTTTAGCAAAATTGACTCCCAAAGAGACTCTAAAAATGGTCATCTGCTGTAGATGGGCACAAACCAAGGAGAACTATTGGTTCTCCACAAGATCTACGACCTTCAGATGGTAAATCCCAAATCTGAATGGTCTCCAGTACTTGAATTGTCTGGGGAGCGACTAGAGCAGATGTTCTCTCAAGGGGTGGACGTGTAGAGGCACAACTAGGATGTGCCTCATCATATCCATCCAGATCAGGGGAAGAGTCCGCTGAAAGCGTCCTGAACTGCACGGTGACAAGCTAATCCAGAGTTGTAGCCTCCAGCCATGTCCTGCTGGGATGCTCCTCGCACGTGATTCAGGTACCTGCGGAGAACAGATATAATGGAAATGGTTACCAGTGGGAACTTTTCCTTTTTTCGAAATGACTCAAAGACAAACTTTCTTTACACGGGCACTGTACAGAAGGTAATACAGCATTTATACCAAGGAAAAACTGATTCGCTTATGCCTTCTACAGACTCATTGTGCAGTGGCTAAAATGTAATTTTGAACCTTTAAAGAATGGCACATGATGTAAATGCTTTTGTGCCACTACCCCACAGTATTCATTCCACACCACAACTATAACAGCTAAAGTCTTACCCCAGTCTCTGCAGCTGGTCCAGCTCAGGCACCTGGGGGCCGTATGTGGGGATAAACACCGACTGATAGTGATACAGAACCTCCCGGATCTCTGGCATGGGCTGTAGTGACACCGTCTGACCCTGAGGGAGGGAGAGAACACAATAGTTGGGTAATGCTAGAAAGACTTAGCCTGACATAGCCCGACCATTATACTGCTGTTCATCCGTATTCATGATCTGGAGGTTCTTTAACCTGGCGTGATTATAGGACGGGGGGAGGGCATTCAGTTCTGGTTTGAAACGATTGGACAGCTCGTCTAATCAGCTTCGCTTATGGCCGGTAGTCTCTCTACTGATGTAAACCCGCCCCAGAAGACCGCCCCCAGACCATGGATACGGATGAACATTCGTATTATGAGCGGGCTATGTCAGGCTAAGAAAGACTAGCCACTTCAACCTTTACATTTTAGTGCACTAGTAATCCATATCCCCTGGGACTAATACGGAATGTTCTCCAATAGGGTAAAGACATTTAAAAATGCCCCCAATGTAGACATGTTACTGTATTAACCAGAGTTAAACTCACCATTGGGATACCCGTGGAGAAGATAGTGGTTTTGACAGCTTGCTTCTGTTTCTCAATCTGTTGTTCGAGTTGTGCAGCTCTATCCTTGTGCTGAGCTAGCAAGACACACGCTGGCATGCTGGATCTCTCCTATAGACACAGGGCATAAGAATGGATTCCATTTGAATGCTCCCAGGCTTTCAAGAGACAGTTCACAACAAAGGGTGATGTTGGGGGTTTCTTATTGTGAATCCTCCTATACATGCTATTGTAACGGAGGCCAGCTAGCTCGGCGGTAGTACGTGTAAATCCTCATCACCCAATTCCATGGGCGCTTCTAACACGCTGAGTTAGAAGCTCGGGCTTTTGGCTCAGTTGGTTAGAGTGTTCCACTCCCACGGCGGGAGTTTGTAGCTTGCGGGGTGGCGGGTTCGAGACCCGTGTGCGGTGCGGAGCGCCACCGGCTACACTATTATCCTACAAAATTCAACCCAGCCAAAATTGGAAATAGACTTAGTAGTCAACTACTTTTGATTTCCTTTACACAATCTGCATGTGTCATTTATGTGAGACATCTGAAACTGGAAATCGCCTTTTTTATTGGGCCGCCATTCCGAACGAAAACGAGGCTCCGGTGGTAAACTAGAAGAAGTGCCGACGGAACGTCAATAATTTCTCACAGATGCTGGACAGAAAATCTACTGCTGGTCCCCTCTCTTACTGTTGGTCAGGTGGAAAGTTGGGCAGATGAGGGGCATCCCATCCCCAGAAGCTATATTTTTACCCACAGATAATATGTTTTACCCACACCCAATACACACACAGGTTTTACCACCCAAGCCTTGTTCTAGTGCCTCATAGCGACGTACTGTAGGTGAAAAAGGTGAAATGGCTCCCTGCCATCCATGTGTGTCTCATACTCACCAGCTCGTCCAGCAAGGCTTGCTTGTTCTTCCTCTTCGCCTGGAGCTGCCTCTTCTCCTCCTCTAGCAACTCCAGTCTCCGCTCCTCTGCAGTCCTCTGCTCCAGTAGCAGCAGTTCCTCCAGTTCCTCCTGCTCGCGGGTCTAAAGGAACAGAAAGTTTAGATTATCGTGCTCAAGCCTAGCCTGGGAATTCCCATGCTTCTTTGCGCGCTTATTTCATTCCACTCTGCAAAGCAGCATGGTGACCATGGCCGTTTTTCTCGCTTACTTTCGGTATCCAATCGCAGAACAATTTGCATTTTACGTCACGTGGTGGCTCTGGTATTGGCTCCGAGGTATGTACAGACGCAATGATAGACATTCGTAGCGCCCAATAAACGGCTCTGGACAATCGTAAACGATGCTTCCGATACGAGAAATGCAATAGGTAGGTCCCCAGACTAAATATCACTTGTGATTTTAGTTTGGCATTCGCCAGGCTAGCTCAAGCCCACCATGTCACCGCATTGAGTCAGTGAAAACCAACAAAACACATGATGGGCTGGACTTTACAAAGTGACTGTTTTGTGGATGGGAGGGTTTTTAGGGGATTAGGCCCATCTACAGATATTTGTTGTTTTTTTGTTTATGGAGTCAAACACATTGAAGTATACCAGTATGCAAACACTTTGCCTTGGCTAATACACATAAGCAGTCATACTCACCAGCTTTACTTTGTTGCGCTGAATGACGTCTCTATTCTCCCTTTGGTATTGCTCCATTATCTGCCGAGTCCTCTCCACATCAATGTTATTTGTCAGATTGAAAACTAAAGTGAGACAGAAATGAATATAAACATATTAACATGTCAAAAGATACAGAATGGCTTATTACAAAGGAGAGAAAACAAAAGAAATAACTATGCTTCTCCTTTCAGAAAATACCCACATTTCATTCAGTCATGCAAACAAATTTGACACTTACCAATTTCTTCCACCTGTTCCAAATAGTCATTGTACTCTCTGAGGCTTGGGAAGTCAAATTCTCTTTTATTGTATCTTAAAAACAGAAGCAGAAAAAGGTGAAACACTGATTCCTGTAACACATAGGCTGCAGGGTACATGAGCAGTGGCAGTTGGAGCAAGAACTGTATTTTACTGTTGTATGGTCACCCCACTCACCCCCACTGTCCTCCTGAACCACTCACCAACTTCTGTGAACTCTCCAATCTACTATTTTGTGGCTCTGTCTTAAAGCACTAGCCAACTGTTCTACTGTCCTGCACCACTCATACTTGTGGCATTCATCCATGTGACGTGCCTAAACAATTACCTCACTCACGTCAGATCATGCGCTACGTAACTTTCGTAAGGCACTTCGCGTAGCGCTACATCTGACGTGAGTGAGGTAACCTAAACAATGTACCTACTGTCAAACGGGTTATGTTTAGGTTTAGGATGAAGTTTTTAACAATTGCCAATAGTCACGGGACAGGGGTGCGGGATCGAAGGCAACCTCTCAACTTGCTACACATGTCGCATGGCATGCACACTTACATCTTCAGTACTTTCTTACGGATTTCTACTTCTTTGTCAATGGCTGGATCCTCGAACAACTGGACACGAAAATTGCTCTTCCTAAGGGGTGTATCGCACTGAACACAATTTCCTGATCCACGCACAAACAGCATTTCCACACAGCTCTCGCACCTGCATGAACCACAAAAATGTGTCTCAGACAACGATTGGGGTATCGGTAACGTTAATGTTCACACCAAATTAACATGTTACTGCTATGCTGAAAAAGTATTTCTGAATAACAGAACATCGTATCCTGCTATAACCGTAAATTATATGTCTTAACGTTACGTAGTGTACCATCAGTACATAGTTAGCCTATTGGTAAGTGTATAAAAACTGTAGGCCTACAATTGTTAGTGTAATATTACAAAAACACTGTGTTAGCTCTAACATTGCTAACGTTAGCAAAGCAACAAGCAGTTACTCACAGTGTGTGACCGCAGACATTGACCATAAGTTTTAGAGATGGATTTCTGTATTTCGTCGTTTTGCATCTCGGACACCCCTGATCGTCCATTATTAAAGATATCTGGGTGTAGGATTATTTTGTCTTAACTTCGTATAGCGTTATCTATCAGTAACATGCAGGTGTCTGAGCCCGTTTATAAACCCAACTGCAATTCCTTTGCGCTGCTAAAATAGTTCCGACTAGCAATGTGGAACAACTATTCCGTTCCTCATTACGCATGAGTGTGAACGGCGTCTGCTCTGCAACAGCCACTGGTTTCCCTAATATTCTTGGATTTCACTGAGTTATTGGGAAAGTGTTTGAGCCACATAGGCTACTTCATTACAAGATGAGCATGATAAAATATTTTGAAATGTAAGTAAATATTAGTGTAGTCCACATTATGAATACGTCCACTATTATCTTTTGTCATCTGTGGGCCTACATTACAATAATTTTATTAGAGTAAATGTGAACTTTTCACTCTTTCGTTGAATGCGCAGTAGGCTAAAACACTGAAATCTTCGAATGCCTATGCCTAGCTTATATGTTATTCATCTTCACCAGTTTAAGTCTCTCTCTCTCTCTCTGCGTTATGAGTGGAATCACGGTCTGCATTGGCCGAACATCTGTTTAGGCATTTAGATACATTCCATCAGAATGACGCTTATAGAACATGACGTATAGGATGCTATAATTCTATTTAGGTTGTCAAGAAAATCTTTTACAACCACGCCAGTCCAATCCAAAGGTGTGTTGGATTCTACCCACTAGTGGAGACGTAATGCATTTAACATTTTTCGCATGACGCTCCATAATAATCAATGCTGAAGGAGTTTCGTTTTCTAAAAGTCTAAGACTGAGTATAAAATTGCCAACAAGAATACGTGCAAAGAATAAGAAGGAGATGTTCAGGGATGTTCTGATTTAAAAGAAAATATAAAATGATCGGAAATGAAAGAAACGGAGATGCTGCTGAGGTGGACAGACTTGTTAACTTCATCACCACCAAAGTCCGAACTGACAGGCATGCAGCTTTTTCCGACATGAGCTCGACTCAAAGACATGTGGCCGAAATACAGACATCAGTGGACAAAATGGTGTGTGAGACCATATCAACGCAGGAGGTCCATCCGTCTGATCTGAGGGAGATGGAGGGTGATTTAACAATTCTTGAGCGACGTTGTGAAAATCTGGATTCGAGCCTGAAAGACCAAGAGATACAGCATGCAATGGATGTGAGGGCCCTTGAGAGGCAGATAGGGCAAGAGAGAGCAGAGAGGGCGAGAGGCGAAGAAAACCTGTTGGACATCATAATGACTGTGGCTATTAGGAGAGAAAAAATGTTGTCAGAGTTAAGAAAGAGACAGGTGAGGTGTTTTACTCCGTCATACCACTTCCTCTGGTGGGGGATTAGTTCCACTGTCCAGTATGACATTGATAAAATCAAGGTATCTGATTCAGCTCCTTGTTGATAACCAGTATGCTTGAATAAGAAAAATATATTTGGCGTGTACCATGTGTATCCTTTAGGGCAAGGGTGGGGCCGAGAGGAATCCACCAACACTGAGTCTGCATGAGAGGTTTCGGAGATGGCTGTCCCCCATTCTTTCCCGCATGGTAGGGCACAGCACCACTCTGTTCTCTTAGCCTCCACTGTCCATTCCTCCAGTCTGCCGCCTCTCCTATATTTGACTCAGTTCTCTATAGACAAACATGTCACAAACTTGGTTACATTTTCTAACATTCCTGATATGTGTTTGTTTGTTTTTTTCAGCTTGTGAGTCAAGGGTCACCTTTGGTTAACCCTAGTTTCGGTAGAATAAGACTTCCTATCAATAATCTTCAGAATATTTATGAGCGGAGCAGAAGAGGCATCCAAGGTGCCCTGAGAGCGAGAACTCTGGAGAGGATAACCAAACTGGAAGAAAGGGTTAGACAAGCTGAGCGAGAGCAGCTGAGATGTACAGACAGGGTAAAAGAGAAGGCTAAAAAAACAGGAAATCAAATAAACTTCAGTGGAACCATGAGACAGAATGAAACGGTGGGTTCTGATAGGACAGGCCAACCTGGTTCTTCCCAATCTCGGACGTCCTTCTTCAGGTGCAGAAGAGAGGCCAAGGCAAAGAAGCCTCTCGCTAAAGAATGATATCAGCATTCATGTTTTAAATAAAACCATACATTACAAGGAGCATGAACAATTAATTGTATTTCTGACCTTAAAGGAGAAATGGCAAATGACATCTACTGTAGCTGAAAGGAGCATAGGACAATTAAAAAATGAAAGTGCATTTCTGTTGTTCATTCAGTCAGAGTTAGCTGTTGGTTCACTATTCAGTCTATGTTGTATTAAAACGTTCTTGTTCTTTTATCAGCAATCAGCAGTCGTTGACCTTAAACAATAAGGCTATGGATTGGATGGACAAAGAGGCAGTAATTCTTTCAAAGTGTAACAAGGTTTTATTGTTTTGTTTTTATTCAGGGTAATTAAATACTTAAATTTTCTTAACGTTTCCCCACCCCGTCTTTTTTTTTTTTTTTCTCAATTACACAGTTTTTTTTTTGCAAATTTAGGCCTATTGTCATTCTGTCTTATTTCAAGTCCTTCTGAGCGGAAAACATAAGACCACAAAAGGGTTGAGAGGTGTTTATTGATACAATAATCATTTCCATTTTGGTCAGGTGATTAGAGCTTACTTGGCTCTTTGGCTGCCTGAGATAGATTATGAAACTGATCCATTTCCATTCATAAATAAAATTTAATACATTATGCAACCTTGTGTACAAGTAATAAAAGTGGTTTGAGCACCTTTGTTTTTGAATCCCTTCAGGCAACTCAGCTACTGATCAGAGTAGAAACTCTGATGTAGCCTGATACAGATTTCAAGTACAGTACATGTCAAGACTTACAATTCAGACATATTTGAAGCCTGAGATAGCACAACCTATAGGGTGGTGGCATAAATGGTTTTCAGCGTGTGGGTGAAGCAGTGACCTGCTGGACCAGTTTTTCAGGGTTTAGAGTCATTGATAGAGATTCCTAAAATTAAGCCTTTTCACTGCACTGATTAAGTCTGGTCCTGGACTAAAAGAAGACTTCAATGGAGATTTCCAGTGGGAAAAATAGGCTTTTAGTTTAGGACTAAAAGTTTAATTCTTGTATGTACAGGATACCAGCCTAGCCTGACATCCCGCTAATCGATGTTTCATCGGTAGGAGTCTACCGCCAATAGCGAAGCTGATTAGACGAGCTGTCCAATCGTTTCAAACCAGAAGTGAATGCCCTCCTCCGCAGTATAATCGCGTCAGGTTAAAGAACCTCCAGACCATGAATACGGATGAACAGCAGTATTATGGTCGGGCTATGTCAGGCTAATACCAGCCTATAGTGTCAGAGTTCTACAGTATGGCGTGAAAGAAAGTAGGGGGCGTAGTGGATGACATTAAGGGGTACTGGGGCTTATAAGGATGAGGTGAAACAGCACTGCTGTAGTTGATGGTTCAGATTTTAGCTGAAACCACGGAAGAAGAGGATGTCAGGATCCTGTAGGCAGATGAGGAGAGAGAGAAGGGCATAACATGTCAACACAAATGACTCAGAACCCAAAAGGAGTCTCAAAGCTTCAGAAAATGTAACTGAAATACACAAACATGAGCTGCTGTTAGGACACACATCATGCAGGCATGCACAGGGACATTGTCAAGCTAAATTACACCAGCAGTTAGCAAAATGCCCATCCTACTAAATGAAACGCAAAACTCCAGAGGTACCCAGGACATGACCACTTTTACAATGCAATGGAAATCCCAACCCCCCCTACTCAAACATGAAGGGCAACATTTGATCACATCTGAGAAATACTTGTAGCTTATAATGCTGTAAATGAACAGTTACCTTAACATTCTTGACTTTGAAAGCAATGAAGTGGAGTCCACTCTTTCAAGTTGATTTCCCCTTCCTCTGTTTCCATGACAGAGGAGTCAGGCGCTCCTTATAAAGACAATGCAACGTGTGAACAACGTGGCACAAATCAAAAGCAAACACATGGGAGAGGACATAGTGAGGTGATGATATAATAATGAAGTGAAGAGATAAAGTAAGGGGAAGATGGGAGAAAAGAGTGGATGTGAAGTTAATGGGCGAAAGAGAAGAATTCACTTCAGTGAATGAAACTATCAGATGAAGAGATTATAGGAAGACGTCTTCAGAACAATCTTTTGAACATTTAAAACATCATAGAAAGTGTGAAGCCATTTTCTTTCATTCAGTCATTTGGACAATAAGGAAAGATTAATGCAAAGGCAGGAATGATAAAGACAAAAGTTTGATGTCACAATGTAAGCAAATGCCACTACAACTGTACCCTGAAAACTGCCAGAGAACACAAGAAGAGCAATTGAACAAGCAAGCCGTTGCTCATTGTCACACGAATCACAAGAAATGTGCCCATGGGTCATGGAATACAACTGAAGGAATGCAGGGATGCCACCGTGAAGCTGAATCTATTTTAATCCCAAGGAACTAATGACAGGACACAGCATCATTAGCAAAGAAAGAAAGCACAGTACTCTGATCGAGGGGATACAAACACCTGGAGGATTCAAAATTAAATAATAAAAAAAAACTTTTTAAAAGCATCCTGATGACAGACGAGGAGACTCAAATGGCAAAAACAAAGAACTAGTGGCATCAACCTAAGCAACAGATTTTTTTTTTTTTTTTTTTTAAGTGAGATGTGTACTCCAGACAAAAATGACATACTTGAGGAACATCTTCAGAGGCCATGTTTTTTTTTGCAATGTTTCTACAGCATGACAAGCAGGAGAGCCAATGCTGGCACACAATGGTGATCCAGTTTGCTATCAGGTTTGAGTACTGCTTCAGATAAGTAGATAAGATCTCTTCAGAATAAAACTGACGAAATTCCTGAGGGAAGGATTAAATGAGGCAGAAACAAAGCGATCAATTTAAGAATGCTAAGTGGTAAGGAAATGTGATGAGATTTCCCGTTCATCACCTAAATCAAGTTAACCAAACAAACATCAGTAGTATGATCAATATTTTGTGTATGTATGCTGATGCTTTAGTGTGTAAGAAAACTCAGGTCAGAAGTACAAACCCACAACCAAATATTCTATTTTAGGATATTATGAGAGACAATTACCATGTAAGTAGTTTGCCTGAAAACATAACTAAAAGGTTGTAGAAGTGATGTTGAACAATGTCATGTCTCATGTCATGTATTTGAAACTAAGGACCAAATAAGACCCAGGTAGCTCTTCCCTTCCCTTGAGGGCTATCAAAGACAAAACGTAGTGACTTGCTACAGTTTGAGGGGAAAGCGGTCCCTACTAGCCTGGCGAATGCCAAACTAAAATCACAAGTGATATTTAGTCTGGGGACCTACCTATTGCATTTCTCGTAGCGGAAGCATCGTTTACGATTGTCCAGAGCCGTTTATTGGGCGCTACGAATGTCTATCATAGCGTCTGTACATACCTCGGAGCCAATACCAGAGCCACTACGTGACGTAAAATGCAATCGAGGGCCGTACAAATCCCTTTTTGTTCTGCGATTGGATACCGAAAGTAAGCGAGAAAAACGGCCATGGTCACCATGCTGCTTTGCAGAGTGGAATGAAATAAGCGTGCAAAGGAGCATGGGAACTCCCAGGCTAGGTCCCTACTTCATTCCGAGCTCATTTAGCCAGAGCTGTGAAAAGTTCTTTTTATTTTTTACAGCGAATTTGAAAAGGGGAGCTAGTGAAATCACAAGGGCCTACAGAACCGGTTCTAGTCTTTTCGCTGCCCTAGGCCAGATTTCAGTTCTGCCCCTTCTTTTCTAGAAATAGTGACAAGTGAAAATCTAAGGAAAATAAAGTAATAAATGTTTTGTGATGCCCCCCTGATATTTGGTGCCCTAGGCGATTGCTTAGTTTGTCTATACCTAGAACCGGCCCTGAGGGGCTATAAGTAAGCGGTTATGTGTTTACAACTTGTTTTGCTTTGCTTATCTTTCTTGCTACTCGATCATTATCTTTTCACTGAGAAAATATAAGTATCGTCTTTCAGGAAAAAATGACAATTTCAGAAAATAATAAAAAAAATATGTGGATCAGAAATCTACTCTGGTGAGGCAGTACTACAATAGGCAGTTTCAGCACTCTCTATTACTTGAAATATGCAGTCTTAGGCAATATTAAAATGACCCTGGATAATGTGTTAGCGTCACTGCTGGCCCTATAATACAGCAGCTTCTTCTAATAAGAGAAAGACAGAGACCAGGCTCAAATAAAATAGGTTTATTTCCAGTCTGAAAATATTAAAATGACAGACAGAAAAACAGTTTACGAGGATCTGAATGGGTTAAGAGGAGGACTGATTTTCCTTGATTACTTCATTTGTGTACATATTTATAAATGAGTACAAATATACATATTAATCATTTAATAAAAATAGCTTAGCTTATGTGCACAACAGATGATCAGGGCTTGTCTTTAGAGCAGCTTGACTGTGAACAGAAAGTTCGGTCACATCCACTCAAAACAGAGGTAAAAACACTGCTTTTGTTAGGTGTTTGGTGTCAGGGTCTACAAACGCATCATGTTTATTTCTTTTTTTCTTTTTCTTTTTTTTTTTAAGGTTCCCTTTGCACACAAAAACATTAGGGAGAGGATGTAGGACCAGGTCATAACTACACTTACACTAAAGGATTAAATTCCACATTTTTTTATTTTCATTATCCTAAAATTGATGTGACAATGGAGGGTTTTTTTCTTTTTTAAATTTACGGTTAGGTATGCACGTCAGGGCCACATCACAGAAACATGAGGCATTTTATACATAGTACATCATTTCATTGTGTGCAAAGGGCAGGAACCAAATGCCACATTATTTTAAACACTGCTTTGAGGACATTTACTAAATTTGTTCAATTTTTTTTTTTTGCGACAGCTGTGCAAAACACAAAAGACCGTGTTTGTTTAAAATGAAGAAAAAAGGGGGAAAGAACACTTTTCAACTGCTTATAGCTGGGCCAAAAAAAGCATGCGCTGTTGAAGCCAAATTTAACAGACACACACAGGGGGAAGCTGGGGTTAGCTTAACGTCGCCTGATTGTCAGTCTTGGGGGTGGGGGGCTGCAAATCACAAAACTAATTTTTAGTGTCCAGACATTGAAGGGTACACTCACCAAGATGCTTTATCCATACAACCATTTTCATCACAATGATCTATCCAAAAAATCTACATACTTTAAAGTAAAATCCTTTGTGGCCAAAGCCTCAACTACCAACGTTACTTGCACTTTCTTATTTTGTCCTGGGGGGCAATATTATTATCATCATTATCATACTATAATTAGCAACAATACCTTTTTATATTTTCTTAATAAGTTACAAACAGTTTCACTGACAAAAAACTGCACAAAGGGGCAAGGAGAGGGTTAAGTTACCAATGCAAGAATCAATTAATTAATAAATCAACCAATCAAATCAATCAACCAACCCACCAACCAACCAATCAGATTCAATCATTCATTCAAACACTATAGCAGCAAACTATTCTCCCTTGGCCTACGGGACAGCCAGCACACCTCTACAACAGGGTTACGCTCTACACAAACAAGCTCAGAGCATTCATGAAGATTTTTGTTCTTCCTTACAGTTCATTCAAAGTCATTCAATAAAGAAATGTAAAAACTCAAGCCGTTTCCAATGTGTTAAAAAAAAAAAAAACAACCTCAACTCTTTCTCACTCTAATAATCATCTGAAACCAGCTTCTGGAGATTTTTTTTTTTCACTGACATTCTGGTTGGCCTGACCAACCAGTAAAGCCATACATACATACATACCTCCTGTCTGTGTGGTTCCTGAACATCAGATGCAATCTCTCCTAACACTAGCCAAATTTACAGAGACAGGGCATGGTAAAGTAATGGGGAAATGAGTGGCATTTGTGTGTATGTGGGGTGGGGGGAGGGGAGGGGGGGTCCTTTGAGTATATGGATCCAGAGTTCCATTCCTTTATATTCTACACCAGCCCCGCCCCCTTCTGCAAAAACCCCAGCAAGTGTACTGAAGGAGCATTCCTCGACAAAAAGCATTCGCAATGACAGCAAATAGTATGCTTACATACTGTACATCCATTCGTAAGGTCTCTCGCTCGCTCGCTCACACACACAAACACACTTGCATGCACGGATGTGCACACACACAAACTAAAGCACAAAACAGATTAGCTTAGCTTGGTATAAGGAATATTTCGGCTCTGTCTTTTGTGGAAATGTAAAGTCGTGAGACTGAGAGATAGTGTCAACAACAGAGGGTTTGACATGTGAACATGGTGACAACAGAACTGAGCATGGGGAAACATTACCGTACAAAGCAAGTGCTTTAGTATACAAAAACAAGGAAACAAAGAAACAAAACAAAAACATCAATAAAAACTGAACATGCTCTGAGCCCATGTCAATTACCCGTTTCTTTAAGGAACACACAATCACACTGTGTGATATGTGGTGGTGGGGAGAGGGGGGTGTGGTGAGCAGTGGGAACCTGGGGCTGGATGCTTCTGGAAACACAAGGCAGCGATTTTTTTTTTCTTTTTTTTTTTTTATACCGTAGTTTTTTTTTAACCCACCACTTTAGCTGCATTTGATACAGACTTCACTTTTGCACTAGACAACTGTACACGACAAAAAAAAAAAAAAAAGAAAGAAAAAAGAAAAAAAAGGAAAAGATAACGGTAGATCAAAATTAATTGAAGTAAAAAAAAAAAAAAGTAATAACCAACTGTTTGACAAGCTGGAGTAAGGATTTGGGTTTAGGGGTAGAGTGCAATGATACTGCCGGAGGGATGCTTGTTGCTGGTTGGTAAAATGTTGAATGCAGGAGATAAAGTTGTCAGAGATGATAAAAGGAGGCGCTGGTTTACAGGGGAAGAAATGGGTGATAAATGTTGGTTGCAGTGGGAGCACAGGGTTCTGGGAGAGTGGGTGCTGGTTTATGGCCAGTGATGGTAACGGGGAAACAGCTGATATTGAAGGAGAGGGCAGAGGGGATCTAGGAGAAGAAGCTTGGGCATTGGGAAGGGGGGTTGTGGGGATTCCTTGGGAGAAGCTGATTTTGTAAGTCTGTGTGAAGGACTGAAGGAATGAAACCCAGCGGACAAGAGTCCCCAAAAAACTCCCAGGAGAGAAGAGAAAGCAAGGAGGGCCTGTGTAAGGGGTGCTGTGTGGGTGTTCGACTTCTCTTCCTCCTCCTCCTCCTCCTCCTCCTCCTCCTCCTGTTTTCCCTTCTTTTAAAGATGCGGGCGCTGTGTGGAGACCAGGTGGAAAGCTGGGTGTGTTAGTGCATCACCACATGTCTTCTGTGGAGGCTGAGTCCTTCAGCAAAAACAAGAGGGAGGAAACAGGCCTTTAGAGCCCTGACCCTACACACTAGTTCTTGTGTGTGTGTGTGTGTGTGTGTGTGTGTGTGTGTGTGTGTGAGTGTGAGATAGATAGATAGAGAGAGAGAGAGAGAGAGAGAGAGAGAGAGTGAGAGTGTGTGTGTGAGTTTGAGTCTGAGAGAGAGAGAGAGAGAGAGAGAGAGAGAGAGAGAGAGAGAGAGAGTTTATATGATATTGTATGGTACTTGCACTTGCATATGTGAAGAAGTCAGAATTTCTGACTTCTAGTAAATTCTCACCCAGATTTTTCCAAGCCCATACATATCTTTCAAGCACCAGTAAAAAGTCTGTGATGGACCAGCAACTTCAACAGCAATTAATATAAACATAGACTGATGAATGGATGACACACACACACACACACACACAAATTTGTAATTAGGATAAAACTGGCACGGAACTGATAAATTATGAAGTATGAGAAAAAAATTGAAGTTCATGGCAAATGACAAACTGATGCCTTGATCAAATGACTGATGAGTGCACATAATAGACAACTAAACAAAAGTAAAGTGTGTATATTTCAGGTAAGTTCAACTCTAGTAAGTTCACTATCTACTGTCCACACGCTGACTATCCGTAAATAAGCAAAGCATGACGTGTCATCTTGCACAAAATTTGGTGAAGGTCTTGTACTCAGACAAAGCTCATGAAACAAACCCAAATACAACTACAAAATCAATTTAAAGACTCTCTGCCAAGGATAGCCTCCTTGCATTAGATTTAGAGATGGAGTGCATGCCTTCCGGTGCCCCAAACCTTAGGCTACACGACACAGAGATGTCTGGAATCCTTGCTTTACCAGGCTGTGGCATTCACAATGCAACAGGCATTAAACTACCGGTAAACCAAATTCAATTCGGCGCAGGACAAACAATAAAAAAAAAAATAAGGACAAAAACACCTATTGCATTCCATTACCATTCACACAGCAATATGGGCCATTTCTTAACAGCACGGTGTGCCATATGTTATCATGGATGACAGACAGTGAGTGAGTGAAACCTGCCATCTCACTCTCAGTGAAAATATACAATGCAAATTGCTTAAGTTTTGAAGATGACATACAGTGGATAAATGGCGTACTGTAACCTGTTCTTGGATTTAAAAAAAAAAAATCTATATATGAATAAATAAAATGATCAAATATATTCCACTTTCATTTATCAAAAATAAGCTCAAGTGCAATTTTTCAAGCCTCAGTAAACCTATTTAGGCAATGTATTGTAATAGTCCTCTTGGCTAAATGGCTCTCTTTGGCAATCACAAGTAAACTACAATGGCTTTGTGCTATTTGACATCACTTGTAGGCTTTGTTCTAATGTTTTGGTGGCTTTTTCAATATGAATATGCATATGAATGAGGGCACAACCTTGCCTCAGTTTAATGATAGCTCTTCGGGTGCACACAGCCTCTCCTAATACATCAACGCCAAGAGAAAAAAAGTCTCATTTAAGCATTCATGAAGTATTCCGTCAGTGTATGCTTTAAAGCATTTCAAATAAATTAATGCTTCAAATTGCCACCTACATTATTCTATTATCTATTACCACTACCAATATCAATTTGATCCGAATATAGTAACTGCTGTTTTGGAAACTTGTCTGAAAATGTGGAACAGTGCAGCTTGCTGATACCAAAACTAATGGGTGAGCCAAAGATACTGATAGTCCTACAAGAATTCCAGTGGTTGTTCTGCGCCATGTGGCATCATGGCCAGACAGGAAAGAACAAGAACGTGTCTGAGCAAAGATCAGAGGGCAAGACTGTATCCTCTTCACTGTAATCTCTTCCACTCTTACTAATAGAACATGAGGTCAAGTAGTAACCCAAATCTAGATATCCATCATGGGGAATATCCCCTGGCCATGTTCATAACTTTTCAGCGACACAACCTGAGGATTAATTAGCTACTGGTACTATTTCTGCCGGACCAAAAAAATAAATAACTAGGGCTGAATTGTGTAATCATTTTTTACCAAAAAAGTTTCTTATCATACAAAGATACTAACAAATGTATATATATATATATATTTCAAGCATGATATTAGTCCCTATAGAAACCTGGAAATGCAGGAAACCAGCCAAAGAAAAGTAGAGAATGAATGAATGAATGAATGAATAGATGGATGGATGAATGGAATGAAATCAAGATGAAGAGCAGCAGCTCTCCTAGAATTGCATGGCTGCTACAATGGACTCAAATAGATCACCATGTTAATGACAGAATGTTAATCACACAAACAATGACACACAAAAGCTAACCATGCTGATGAATCTCTCTCTCTCTCTCTCTCTCTCTCTCTCTCTCTCTCTCTCACACAGTCTCTCTCTCTCTCTCTCTCTCTCTCTCTCTCTCTCTCTCTCTCTCTCTCTCTCTCTCTCTCTCTCTCTCTCTCTCTCTCTCTCTCTCTCTCTCTCTCTCTCTCTCTCTCTCTCTCTCTCTCTCTCACAGTCATCTCCTCAGACAGAACTAGAGTGAATTGGCAAATGGTGGTATAATACTCACTGTGTCCTCATTTCTGAAGGGGTTGAGCTTGTTGTATACTGCTTCAATAACGCTTCGTCTGAGAATAAACAAGTATGCTTTTTAAACAGGGCAAAGATAAAATGGTATCGACTGATGGGAGTGCAATTTCAACACATAATAATAAGGTGTATAAAATACATGAAATCAAATGTGAATATGGCAATTAATCATTATTTAAATTAAAAGAAGTCTGTGACATCCCGATATGAAGCTGTGGAGTTAACTATACATGGGAGTTTCGGTTCTTTCACTGCATGTGCTCTGGTGTGTGCCTGCTTGAGCAAAGCGTTGGAGCGTTTGGGCAAAGCCTGAGTAACTACTCACTTGCTGGCAAGCTCTCCTCCTGGTGGCAAGTTGGGGATGTTCTCTGTTGCTAATGTGCGCATCACATGCACCATGTCTGGAACGCCCTCCTCGCCATTCTGCTTCAGAATCTCTGCACAGGGAGAGACAAGCACGTTTACATTTGACTATTTATTTCAGTCAGAGCCAGCGGACCATCACTGGCCTTCCAACTGCAGACAGGCACGCTGAAATGACTGTACAGTGTAAAGCATATGCCAGCAACTGCTCGCTCTACTCTACAAATACTTATCTTAACAGGTGACGTGTGACCCCCAAACCCCATTGATTTAACAAAAAGAGATTTTAAAATGTATTTGAATGAATGAAATTAACAAATGAATGAATGAATGAATGAATTTTAAAAAAGATCCTGCGGCATCAGAACTAGTTCTTAGCCAAAAGACTGACTACCACAGCCTCCCCCTCTGTGTGCTACTACAATTCCTAGTTAAGTGCAAAGTGAGTGTGATGGTGTAGGAATGTTAGTGTACCCTCCACTCGGCTCTCCAGGTACTTATCCAGCTCTTGTTCCCTCTTCACGGCCTCGGCAGACACCTTGGGTGCTCCGCTGAAGCAGACCAGCACCACGCTCATATTGTCCCTGCTCCCCTGTGCACAGACAGACACACAGACAGACAGTGGGAGAAAGACACTGAAGTGAGTAAAGGTGGGTAGTCAAAACTGATTTGCACAAAAACAGAAAACTATATATATATATATATATATATATATATATATATATAAAAAAAGCACATGTGTGATACTCTTTTGTGAAAGGGCAAACCTCTCCAACCCACCTAATTCAGTTGATTTTAGTATGAAGAAGTAGGGTTTTTTTTTAATCCCTTTACTAATTTTTTTGGTAACACTTTATTTTAAGGATCACATGTTAGGCACTAATGCATGCCTAATTAATGTCTGTATTAGTGACTTGTAAAGTATGCATTAAGCAACATCAGCCTTTTGTTAGGCATGTATTTACAAATTTCTTATTCATGATGAATTAGGCCATTATTCTTTATATAACCTTAATAAGGACTTAGTAGGCCCCGATCTCTACTTACTAATGAGTTCTAACTGCCAGAACAGTGTATGCATAAACTCCTAGTATACTCTCTCAATAAATCCTTTATAATGGGAGAACAGTTGTGGAATATGTAAGCATACAGCTAAACCTCAATGTTATATTTCACTGCCCGCATTGCATATGCTTGCTTATTCTACAACTGTTCTCCCACTAGTTATTCAGACAGTATACAAGGAAGTTATACATGCTCTCTTCTGGCACTTACTACTTATTAGTAACTCGAAATCAAGGCCCACTAGGTCCTTATTAAGAACAAAGGCCTAATTCATCATGAACAAGAAATATCTGAATTCATGCCTAACAAATGATTGATGTTGCTTAACACATGCCTTGCAAATCACTAATACAGCCATTAATTAGGTATGTATTAGGGGCTAATATGTGATCCTTAAAATAAAGTGTTGCCATGTTTTTTACTGAAGAGTTGGGACTTTTTTGTTGTTCAACTTAAAGGCATTCACTTGTTCAATGTTTGGCTTTGGCCATATTCCCCACAATCCCCCAATATTCACTTGATTTGGACATTCATACAATAGCTTGCTAAGCAAGATCATCTTGTAACAAGTTAGGCCAGATTATAAGAAGTGCAGTCATACTCAAGACAGAATTCATTCTGAGCCTGCATAATTACGACTGAATTATCACATACTATTGTGGGCTGTGGAAAAAAAACAGTGCATAAATGACGTTTTGGTCCTAATTCAGTTATATATAAAATGAAAGCTCTTAATGAGCTACTGTATTTCCACTGACAAAATTATAGAAGTAAGATATTAAGAGTTATTAAACAAAAGACTTTACAGTCAACATAACAGTTAGAGCCAGAAGGGTGTAACTGCATTTGACTAAAAGATACATTTTATATTAAGTATTGTGTCATCCATCTGTGTCAATAAATGGGCTTTAAACAGCTGAAATCAATACAGAAAAACTGGCATAAGAGCAAAATGTAGTCATTTTTGTTTTTTTAGCTCTCTTGTTTTGGTGAAATGCTACTTAACACCCTCTAGGTTGTCAGCCATTGCTACTGTATATTCAACCAACAGTTAACAGTTTTATAATCGATCATAATCAGTCATTTCTTTTTATCTGCTAGATATAGGCTAATTGATTGTATACGTTTTTATCAGAACCCCCTACACTCACAACCATAAACAATTTTTTTTCTTTTTTGCAATTTTCTATTTTGTAAAAAAAAAAAAAAGAAGAAAATACTAAAAAACGCACAACACTCCCTAGTGGTTAAGGACAGTGTAGGAGTTGTTCAGAAAAAGGGCAACATGCATGCTAAATGTTCCGTAGTCAATTTGATTTTCAACAGGGCTCCCAGCACAAAGGAAACCTTGTGAAAGAGGAGGGATTGTCTTTCCGATAAGCAATGTGTTCCCTCTCTGACTGATGCGTTCCACGTACCTCTGGACCAAGGAAAAAAAAAAACGAAAAAACGAGAGATGGCTTGGCGAGCAGGACATTCACACACTCAAAATAGGGCCATTATGCCCCCACTTACAAAAGCACAAGACCAATGTTTAAGAGCCCCTATTTGGCAAAGATGGAATATAGCTAAGATTTAGTGACGAACGAGCTGTGAGAACTCATCATTCAGACTTGTAGTTTCCGTTGCAAGAATGAAAAAGTCACAGTGTCACCTTAGATGACACCTAAGAGCTGTCTACTGACACAGCCCAGATACAAATCAGTGGATCTAAAGGCGTAAAAGCTGACCAAAGGAAAATTAGTCATTTAACTGGATCATTTATCTGTATCATCCAGATACAGACACGACTGGCTGCTGACTGGGGGTAGGTACACTGAATGTTCTCACCTTGTAAAGACAGGTGTCGACAATTTCATTGCAGACCCTCTCCAGATCATCTGTGACCTCGAGCCGCGAACGCACAAAGTCACATAGCTCCTCGTTGGCCATGACATCCCAGATGCCGTCGCATGCCAACACGATGAACTCGTCATCAGGCTCGGAGCGCTCAATGGCACACACTTCGGGTTCGGGCGACACCAGCTGCTCGGTGGGGCCCTTGCCGTGCACACACTTGTAGTCGAAGTCGCCGAGGGCACGCGAGACAGCCAGAGAGCCATTGACACGCTGGATCATGACTGAGCCACCTGCGTTCTGGATGCGTTCCTTCTCCAGGGGGTTGCTGGGCTTGTGGTCCTGTGTGAAGAAGTGCACCCCGCCGGCGCGGCTCAGGAGACCACGCGAGTCGCCACAGTTGATGAAGTAGACGTGTTGCGGCGACACCATCACACACACAGCGGTGGAGCCGCTGCGGTCCGTCGAGCCGCCCCCTTTCCGGTTCTCAGAGATCTGGCGCATGTGCTCATCGATCTGCAGAAAGCCTGTGCGGATCCCCAGCTTCACCTGGTCTACGCTGGGCACATCCGCCTCCCCCTCCTTGCCCTCCTCCCCTGCTGTTGCTGTTGCGGGAGCGGCCGTGGCGGTAGCGGTGGATTCAGGCTGCTCAGGCTGCTGGGGTTCACCGCCCTGGAAGTCGGGGTTGCTGGTGATGTGCTCCAGGAGGTGCTCACAGCAGTAGCGGGCCACCTGGGAGCCAGCATGCCCATCATAGACAGCAAAGAAGGACCAGGGACTGAGGCCATGTGGCAGGCCAATGACAGCAGTGTGAGCGTCTTCCATCTCCACCCGCCAGCCCTGCATGCTGCTCAGCCCGTAGCGCAGGTCGTTCCCCTCACCATGGGAATTCTGTTTCTCCATCTTTGGCTTGTCCAAAAATGCACCCATTGTGTACAAGTATGTGCTTTTGTTAGTATGGTCCTATGTAAGAAGGAAGAGGGGACAATCAGAAAAAGAAAGAAACAGAAAAGAAAGAAACTGAAAATTAAATCCAACATAGTTCTGGCACAGTATGTTGTTACTATTTTCATTTCCTTTTTATATTCACAAAAAGGTGTGTTCATCAGTTGTTGTAGAATAATGTATACCAAATTTAAATTATAATTTATGGAGAGCTGATCTATCTACTGGCGAGCCTTGTATGGAAGTGAGATTATCACTTGACCACAGTGCGACGCGCTTCTAAAAATATCTGGCACGACCTTAGGACGCTTTTGGTTGTCTTGCACCGATGGTGGCAACATTCCTGTCTCAACAATATGCTTTTTAGGAGTCCCGCTACAATCAGGAAAGTTGCTCTAAAGGTCCTTTAACAAACATTAATAACATTGGAATAAGTTGTCGTGGTGTCACATTTAATGTCTGTTAATTGCTTTCCAGTAGGGCGTCTACAAACTGTTGAAATATGCGTAAAGGCCAGGCACAAGTAAAATTCAGCTGTCAGCTAACGTGATCAACCGAATGACACTGGATGAGGTGCTGGAGGAAACGTTAATACAACTGCCAGGAGTGACGGGATTATCACTGAATATCATCTGACAGGCTAAGGTAGTTGTTATTAACTTGGTATTCCTTCACTGCAGTGGCTCCACATGAAGAAAATAGTATTTCCTTTCTGAGCTGTTTCGAAATTAAGACCAAACTTACAAATGCGGTATATTTATTTATGAATGGACCATATGATGGTGAACATGGCTATACAGTGTTAACAAATTGTGCGAGGGGTGATCTGATGTGATTTCATTGCTTGTCAAATTAAGGTCTTCTACGCAAATACAAACACTTCACGCTTTGACAAGCAGTGAAGCACTACGGGGATACTGATGCGTCGCGTCGTAGTACATCTGGCCCTTAAATATAATGTTAACATTACAAACCACCAAGGCCTAACACTACAGGACTGGTCGTTACTGCTAAACTGCGAAAGATCCACTCGTTTGTTGGTATCTTCGGTTGGGAATTGTCGTTTCCCACGAATCCAAACTGGTAGCTGGCAAGACAGCGATTGCCTGTTCAACTTGTTAAAAAGGTTAGCTAGCTACAGAGCGTTAGCATATTATGCTAACCTACGGCTAGCACGATGGCAATAACGTAAGCTTCCGTGTAAACAATCGATATTGTTTATTGAATAAATTCTCTTCAAAGCTATATCAAGAGATGTCGTTAATAACTTACCAAATCAACGTAGGTGCAAAAGGTATCTTGCGATGCTATTCGTTGCGAAAGAATTTGAAGAACTGCAAGAAACGCCGTTAAAGCAGAGGCTCACCGTCGGATGGACTTGGGTTTGTTGACTGGCTTGTGCTGGGAGAAAGACCTTTTCCCCGCGTTCAGTTTGTGAAAGAGCGGACCTCCCCGTTGTCGATCAGCCGGGGATGCATTATTACAATATTCTGCAATATATTTACATATGTATTTTCGATTGTGATGATGGGCTGGGGGGCTACGCCGAGCAGTTTACCCACCCGCACGCTGAACCTTAGCCTCTCGACGAGAGGACCTGGATTGAAGACCCGGATGTACATTCAGCAGGTTGCGCAGTCGAAACAAATGACATCATCCTTTTTACGAGCGCTTTTCCCATACATATCAGATCAACACAACAACAAGCGGTTCCGAGTGTGCATTGACCCGAATGAAGTGGCAGCGATCCAGAAGATAAGACGAATAACTTGTCAATTATACGTGGACTAAACATCAGTCTGAAGAAGAGGGTGCAACTAGATGATTGGCAAATTATTGTTTTAATATCAAAATTGTCCGGCAAAACAAAGAGGACTTGTGGCACTTGCAGTGCATCGTTTTAAGAGATACTAGGGCCTTAATTAACATGAAAACATAGGCCTATTAAACAAATAGCAAATCAGCATTAATTGCAACAATGCACACTAGTGCATCTTGCATCGATTTATGAGATGATAGGGCCAAAAATATGTGAACATATGCATGAAAACATATGCCAATGACACAAATAGTAAATCAACACAAAGTGCAACAATGCGCACTAAGCTTTTTCAACACCTCCATTTGGCATCACCTGTGCATTCTTCATGTTGGCCAACCTCCCTAAATTCTGTTGTCCATCTGAGTCATAGTTATCAGGACACCTATCTGCACCTCTATTTTCAATCATCTATGTTTGAAAATGTAATCTATTTTGTGCTATTCGGTCAGATCATATTTGTATGACCAAAGACTAGGTAACTGCCAAGGATTCACGTAGGCTACGTACTGTATATCACAATATAGCGCTATACTTATTATCAGGGATGAGCTTCTTGATTTATTTGTCTTTTCAAAGGGTGGCAGGAACTTTAGGATATAGTCAATTCTATTTATTTTTAAGTTTTACTTGTATTTTGCTGCCCTTACAGACCTACATATTTGTTTGACCAGAATTATTTTAAAGGAAGGGAAACGTATTTATGAATCATATTTATTATTTATTTATTATGCTTGACCTGGACTTTTGCTTATGTTACCCATTTCCTTTTTGACCCTTATTTTGAAGTAATTTATCCAGACTTTCCTGTTTTACGAGCTGCTTGCTTGTTGTTGTGTCATGTGCTATCGGGTGTGGACCAATTTGGTCGACATTGCATCAAATTAAATAGTAAAACATTTAAGTGATGCTAATTTGTGCCAGTCAACATGTGTCAGTTAGGTGAAATCTTATCAATGGACATGTCCATTGCGTGCATTCTCCTCATCGTCGTTGTTCTTTATGCAGTTCTGCAGGTGTTTCGTTTCATCTTTGCGGATGCCGACTTCACATTGCTTTGGGCTGCCTCCTTTGGAAAAAGTCCTGGTAATTCTATCGTCGGATTATCTTTAATCAATTGCATGTGTTGATCATACTGAAGTTTGTATAGTCCTTCTGAATGTTGCAGGAAAGAGGGGAACAACAACGTTAGGGCAGTGTTTGAACCATGTTGCCAAGTGCTGGTACGGGTCAAACTTGCATGACTGTCTTAGCAGAGCAAAGGTTAACTTAACCTTTGCATCGTGTTGCTATCCTCAAAGAAGAGTTTCAATGGTTCTCCATTGCTCTGCTGAAGCTGGTTCATGGCATGTATCGTCAGCTTATCCCTATTTCTCTTCATTATATCTTTCCACTAATACTATGGAGAAGTTTGTGATATTAACGTTAGTAATAGGCTAAAGGCCTCATGTATTATACTGCCATGATATAGTCTGTAAACTGAAGCCATTATCAGAGAAGAGACTTTAATTTTAAAGGAGCAGTGTGTAGGATTGTGGCTTAAATCTACTACAATCATGTTCAAAATATTTTGCTGCTTTCAGCCATCTCCATTTTTCAAACACATCTCCTATACATACCCCTGTTTTATTTCTCACTTTGTCACGATGTATTTCGGAAGCATAATGAGGCTTTGATGATAACAACACAAACACCACTTGAAATGACAATATAAACACTACTTGTGGGCTGCAACTTGACAACAACTGTAATTGATATCAGTGTTTAAAATGAACATGATTCCTTCATGTCTGGTGACATATTAGGACCATTTTACGATTATTTGTAATACATTTCTTAACACACTGCTCCTTTAAGGTCTACCAGCCTGATGATCCTTTGCAGAGAGATCTTGTGCTAACCCAAATTCAAGTCCTTACACATAAGTGATATTTATTTGACAGATTTTATATGGGCTTTAAATAAATCAGTGCGCTCTTATGTGTCAATCAGAAGCTCAACTGAAGGGTCATGTAGTGTGGATTACTGGTGCATCCAGTGGTATTGGTGAAGAGCTGGCCTACCAGTTGGCACAGATTGGTGCTCGGTTGGTATTGTCAGCACGCCGAGAGAATGAGCTGGAGAGAGTGAAACGAGAATGTTTGGGTGAGTGACAACGTTCTTGGCGGATGCGCACATGCACCTATATGCAAATTTTACTTGTGCAGTTGTCTGAATGCCCTTTTATTTCATAATATACTGTTAGAATTCAGTGTCAACTCTTCTTAAAAAAATGAAAGATGTTTCTTCCTCATATAAGGACGATCTAAACTACATGAAGAGGATATTCTTGTTCTTCCACTCGATCTGCTTGACCGGAAGTCTCATGAGGCGAAAACAGCAGCTGTACTTGAATATTTTGGAAAAGTGAGCCTTTAAACTTTTTGTAAGTTTTTCTTATGTGTTTTAAATGAGGTCAAGAACGTATTTGAGATGTGGTTATGTTTTAACATGACATGAATGTGTGTGTGTGTGTGTGTGTGTGTGTGTGTGTGTGTGTGTGTGTGTGTGTGTGTGTGTGTGTGTACTGTATGTCTGTGTGTGCGCGTGTCTGTCTGCTCTAAGATTGATGTGCTCATTAACAATGGTGGACGCAGTCAGCGATCACTCTGCCTGGAGACCAACATTGAGGTGTATGAGGCCCTTGTGGAGCTCAACTTCTTGGGGACAGTGTCCATTACGAAGCACGTCCTGCCACACATGGTTCAGAAGGGTACAGGTACTGTGACCACAGTCAGCAGTGTAGTGGGCATCGCAGGTGCACCTCTGGCTACAGGGTATGCTGCCAGCAAACATGCCCTACAGGTAAGCAGAAGACAATAGTGTTTCCTTTCTAAATTTCTACCACTATTCCTTTAATCCATACAGTGGACAATAGGAAGCATTGAAGGGACAATTGACTAGTTGTCAAGAAATACTGTATGTTTGGGTCTGCCAGTATATAAGACCACACGTATACCATTCATTCACACTCCTTATGCTGATATCAGTACATTCCCTGCCAATCTGTATGTATTCACACTCACCCAGATATATTTCCTTTTGTCTTGTCTAGTAATACGTCTAGTATTTTAATGAAATGCTTGTTTTTAAACCAACATTGTTGTCTGCCTCCCCTTTCTATGTCGTGGTTATGTTGTGGTCACACACACAATGGGCTGGGAGTCAGAGTATCTACTCATGACTTGTTTTGCTTTATTTATTTATTTTCCATTATTTATGGTTTAATCAGACATACTTTTCCCAGCCTATCCTCCTGAGATCAGTCACAGTACTGTATCTGTCTATACTCTCTCACATTATTACCTTTGCAACATTTTGTTAAGTTTTATTTTTGTACATCACTGCGGACAGTTGCTTGCCTCTCTTCTTTAGATGTGGTCACACAATTGCTCTATTTAATTTGCAGGGCTTTTTTAATTCGTTGAGGATCGAGTTGGCTGATTACCCTCGAATCACTGTCAGCACCATTTGCCCCGGACCAGTGCAGTCTCAAATTGTCCAGAATGCTTTCACAGAAAAGTTGAACAAGGTTTGAACTGTAGACTCTGACTCTGTCATTGTTCACATAATTGCTAGGGAACTAAAATAGTAATGAGATTTCATCAAATAATATATTCTGGAGGGTATCTGCATTAAGAATTGATACTCCTTTTCTGTATCTGTGAAGTGCAGTCGTAGTGCGAAGCATGCTTTGACCTTAACACTATCAATCATGTTTTCCTCCCCACCTATTTCAGCCAGTGTCTCAGGCGGGTGATCAGCAGCACAAGATGACTACAGCTCGCTGTGTACGACTTATTTTGTGTGGTTTGGCAAATAATGTGAGGGAGATGTGGATTGGCCAGCAGCCATTCCTGTTGTTTTTCTATGTGTGGCAGTACACACCCACATTAGCCTGGTTTGTCACTGCTCTCCTGGGAAAGAAGAGGATTCAGAATTTCAAGGCTGGACTGGTAAGTTCTCAGTTGCAGGGCCGTCGCAACAAGGCAGGCAAACCAGGCAATTGCCTGGGGCCCCAGTAGTAGTTATGTTGGTGGTGTTTTTCAACAAAAAAATGACTTTAAACAACTGTAGTCAGACAACTGTACAATACAGATAATTATATTGATGATGTTTGAAAATTATAACAATGTGGTTCATGTAAGTATTTACGGGGTGAAGGGCCCCCATGTCCTGTTTGTTTGGGGGCCCCCTAAGTACCTGGAAACGGCCCTGCTCAGTTGTACAGTGTTCTCAGTGGACACAAGGTCAGCTTGGCTTAGTATTAATAGTTGGGAACCACTGTGTGTCACAACATGTCAGCTGCACCATAACCAGGGGTTAAAGTAGGGGGAATTGCAGTACCGGCACCTCAGATAAATGAAGAGAATCGCCCCATTCTTCTTCTATACATTTTTCTTTGTTTGTGGCAACATAAAAAGTTGTTTTAACTACTGACCATAACACAGGTTTGTAGACAGAGACTGATGATAGGATGCGATTGAGGGCAAAATTTTGAAACTGATTGAGTGCCTACTGTAAGCTCTTCTTTCTGTCTCTTACAGGATGCAGACACAGCTTACTTCACAAAACCAAAGGTTTCCTGATCGCTGGCGCTAGTCTGCTGGCACTCTGCTGTCATCTCCATCATGAGTTGCTCTTGTGATTTGTCACATTTGATTAAGAAATTAGTAATCTAGTCCAGCATGAAATGGAGAGTTCAATTGAAATGCATCACTCTTGAAAACAACAGTTTTGAATGCAATTAACGTAATCTGAAGGAAATTACACATCCATAGTTTGACCAAAAATTACAGACTTCAAATAGGAAATTCAATAATTGATTTTGTTTTTATGCTTAAAATGGTCTGTACACCTTCATTGCTGCATCTGCATACACCCAGGCTACTAAACAACATTAAAACATTCTCAATTGATCCTTTTTCACAGTATTACTGGAAGATTTAGTACTCAAAATGTCCTTTTGTATCTTTCTATGTGGATAGACAGACATTATCGATTTCCTTGCAAAATGGATATCCTAAAAATGACTCCTCTGAACTTTTTTTTTTTTTTGAAAATTTTTTACTGTAATAAACTGTACATACAATAACAATTTTACAGAAATAAAATGTATTTATACAAGGTTTACCGCAAACAAGAGAAGTGTACACAGAGACCACCACACTGAAATTGAAAACACTGAAGGAGTCTTCAGAGAGGAGGGGGGGGGACTGTAAGCCCAATGCTTAGTGTTCTTCTACAGGGGAGGAAATAATGTCCCGTAAGTTCAGTTGAAAGTGTTGCAAGAGTTCCTGTGATGTAGTCACACTTTGCTGTTAGAAAAGAATTGAATAAATATGGCCATCTGATGCTGTTCACATTTCAAAGGGAAACGGCTGTTAAGTCTTCCAGTAGCCCTGCAGCTTAATAAATACATAGTGCAAAGCCTTTCCAACAACCCTTTCAGGCCGTTTCTTCACGAGGGGCCAATGAACCATCAAACCACCAGATCCAAATTCAGGAGAAAAGGCAGAGAAAGTCCTTTGATGTGTGCACCCACACACACCATATGAACCAAAGGAAACGCTCCTCAGGCTAGCTGCTAGATCCATACCCCAAGCGCTTTGTTCTCACACCCTGAGGCCCTCAAGATGCAGGTCCTCAGTCATTACAGACCTCCGAGTGTGTGTGTGTGTGTTTGTTTGTTTAAATAAGGCTTTGTACTTTCCCCTTGCCCCTCGTGGAATGACAACCTAATACCAAGCTCAGTTACAAAGATACAGTATGTCGACATTTTCATTTGCAACATACTTATCTAACAGAACCTTTTTTTTTTTTTTTTTTGGCATTTGTCAAAAAGCGTGTTCCTTCCATGATTCCACTTGAGTCTTGAGTGTCTGGTTTGTGTGCAGTCTGCCTGCTGCGTAGTGGCTCTGGTGCTGGTGGCTAGAGGTAGCCTAGGTGCAGAGGGGACGAGGAGTAGATTGGGTAGCCCAGGGGCGGGTCGGCGGCCTGGACGGTCAGGTTCCTCAGGAGCACCGGGTGGGCCTGGATACTGTAGCGCTCCTCGTCGTCATTGGTGGCGTACAGGAGCTCCCAGGAGAGGTTGGCCCACTGGCCTCGCACCCCCTCCGCACACACGTGGCCTACGTACACCAACTGCTCCTGCAGAGTTAGCACCCGCCCTGTGTACGTCCCCTATTAACACACACACACACACACACACACACACACACACACACACACACACACACACCCACAACAAACAAACAGGCTCGATGAATGACAAGTGATCAGAAAACACTCAACATCACCGAGTCACTTCTGAATCTGGTGTCCATTCCCCAAAAGCAGAGTTGCTAGCCATGGTAAATTGCATTGCAACTTAGCAACTCTGCTTTTGGGCCACAGACCCCAGATTGATGAGAGGTTTTAATTAGAGGTTACCATGGCGAGGTCGTGGCCCAGGGAAAAGAGGAAGGGCTTCTCCTGGCGCACGCTCTCCTGCCAACCGTGGTCCGTTGCCGTGCCGATGTACCAGTGGTGCTCGTACTCGTCCAAAGTGGCCTGGAGCTCCTCTGGGCTATCCAGTGGTCCTAAACTGGCCTGGTCAAAAAGCAGCTTGAAGCTGTACCTGTTCACACACACACACACACACAGCAGAAACTAAGTCATTCATAGTAAGAAGTGGCATTATTGCAACATTGCATGCGAGTATCAGAAGTCTGACAAGTTCTGACAAATCCTCTTGAACGTCAAAATGACTGCAAGGGTCTTCACATGGGTTGATGAAACTCCAAAACAAAGTCTTACATCCTTAACTGGCCAAACATGAAGCCAATTCCTGTCAATGAAGTCTTTATTCAATCATTGGGTTTGAGATATGAAATGAATTAAAACCTTTACAAGTGTGTTTAAAGAATCATCTGGAATGAATCAACCGGTCGCCCTGTTGTTTCACATTGCTAAGTGTTGTCCATACAGGTATGAGTGACCGAATTTCGTGCAACACAGACCAAATAGTGAAACGGCAGCCAACCCTATAAGGACATGAAAGTTTCGTTTTCATTCCTATGCCCGCATTTGTTATCTTAGCTGCAAGTTCACATATTCTGGCTATGTTGTACCAAATGCTGCCAATGCCATTCTGATACCTACAGTATCTCTCTAGCACTCGGTATCCTCAAAGAACAGAATTATGGACTGACTGGATTTTTCATTTAATAACATGCATGGAAAAGGACACCCACCTAAATGCTTTGAGTGCCAGCTGGTGCAGTTCTCTCCTCCCCTTGAGCCAATCCAAAGCTTCGCTCCAGGGAGCCCCTCCGCCATAGAGGCGGAACACCAGGCTAGGGCTGGGCAGTTCTGTCTCCAGGCCTAGAGCCACCAGACAAGAGAGGGCCACCTGGCCAAAGAGTTCCAGGGCTTCCCTCTCGTCCTGCAGGAGCGTGGCAGCATGCTGCCCCCCTGCCGCAAGCTGGCCCACGGCGAAGTGGAACCAGTTGGACGGGATAAGAGGCTGGAGCTGGAGCATCTGCGGTGGGGTCAGCGGAGCGGCTGTCCGCCACTCGCTGGGCAGCAGCTGAGCATGTGAGCCGCTAAGGCGCCGCTGCCCTGAGGTGGGGATGGACGACGCCTCATGTAGGCCGCCCCCACTGGGAAGCTCACCGTCGTTACTGCCCCGGTCGGTTGCAGGCAGCCCCAGACCCAGAGGCCGCAGTGGGGGCAGCGCAGAGAGCACCATGTTCTCGTACAGGCTTAGAACCTCCACCGACCCCGGCAGGGAGAAGTTCCTCTCCTGGGGCACCGGGATGGGCCGACGCGATGACACCTGCGGCCCGAAGAGGTCATCATCATCCAACCAGTCGGCCGAAGAACTGAGGCTGCCACGCTGCCCTGGCGAAGATGACGCCGATGAGGAGGAGGAAGATGAAGAGAAAGAGGCAGAGTGCGATCCAGGGAGGTGGGTGGTGGAGAACTGCGTATCGCGCTGCAAGGCACGCTGGGAACTGCTGCTGTCAACACCCGGCGACAGTGGTGCCTTCTCCTGCAGCGGTGGCGTCAGCCGGTCCCGCTTGGCACAGCGCTGCAGCAGCAGCCACAGGAGCACCTTCACGTAGTCGCCGCGCAGCTTTCGCAGGTGCTCGTGCGAGTCGATGATGCCCGTGAGCACGTTGCGTGCGTCCGAGTAGAGGCGCACAGGCAGCGCGCAGCAGGGTGTCAGCGTGTTGCCCCAGTGTGGGTTCAGCAACTGCCGCCATTGGTTAGGCATGTGGGACTGTGCAAGCGCTGCCTCAAACACTTCATCCATGCGCCGGGCCTCTAATGTATGACAGGACGTCTCCTGAAGCTCTAAACCCTGAGACAGAGAGAGAGAGAGAAGAGAGGAATCAATATACTTGTGAAAACCAAGTAAATGGTTGACGCTGATTATTGTTTGAACAAGGCCTGATTTAATGATCTACGCTACCCTGGAGCTAAAAGTGCTCCCATCATGCTGGATGGACTGGAGAAAAAGGTAAAACTCAGTTGTTTAACTTGAGGAGAAGGGGAAAAGTACAGGCCACAGATATATGTATTGTACCTTGATGTTGAGGGTGCAGTACCCATAACCACGCTCTAGCATAGTGAGCCACATCACACGGTCCTGGAAGCGGCACAGGAAGTGAGAACCAGGCGGGGCCGCACCTGAGGGGGAAAACATGATACAATAATGTCAATGTCATGAAAGTGAAACATCAGGGATGTGATTGGCTAAGGGCAAAAAAGCAGGAAAATATCCAGCCCATAGCAAGAATCAGCTAAATCGCAAGAAAGTGTCCTAAATTACCATCCTTCACCCTACTAACCCATTACCTGTAGATATAGGCCTTAATACAAAATACAGTTTAACCTGCCTTCCCCTCTTTTTTAATTAATCTGCACGATTTACGAGGGGTCATATTTTTAGTTCTGAAAATCAGGAAATCCTGATTTTTCAGGAAAAATCACATCTATGATACATACACATTCACACAGACAAACCAACACTCACAAATAAGCATCAACGGCACGGTAATAATATTGATTCAGCAAGAATGCACTGCCTGCGGTAGACATATCCAACGCCAGCAGAGGCATTTTGATCTATGTCTGTTAACCCTGCCTCATAGAAGTTGGAGATGAGATGAAATAGGCCAGATTGATATGCACAGCAGTTCAGAATGTGTGAGAACCAGGCTAGATAAAGAGAGAAAGACGATGAAAAACTAAATAAAGAAGCACTTCCGTCTCTCACACTCACCAAGGGCTCCACATGCGATGGCCCCCCTGAGGGCGGATGCCAGACGGGCGCTGAGCTGCTGGTAGTACACAGAGTCCGGACAGGGGCAGGCGGTGCCGGGGGTACCGGGCCAGGATCGCAGCGGTCGGGGAAAGCCCACCAGAAAGATGGGCAGAGTGAAGAGTGGAAGAAGGGGTGCCGAGAGGACAGCAGAGAGCACCAGCTCCCCCAGGAGGAGAGGGAACAGCACTGCATTCAGCACCAACATGGCACTGGTAGACTGGCGCCGCTGTTTGGTCTCAGTCCATGACGTGACGATCACAGTCAGACTAAATTTCAGCTTGGAAATAAACTGGGAGGCGCGGTCAAACAGCAACCCCACCTGTATCAGACAACAAGTAGAAAGTCTGAATCCTGTATGATTATTTAACTTACTAAATTTATTAAACCAATTCTACATTCTAATTGATTTGCTTGGCATCAAGAGCAACATATTCAATCCAGATTGAAATTGTTCCTTACCACCAGCAGCTGTACGCCTGTGCCCAGACTGTGCCAGCCTGTAGCTGGTGCCCCCTGTGAGCCAAGGCGCACCAGCACCACCACTACCATCTGGAGCAGGGCATCTTCTGAGCTCTGCCACACCTGCAGGTCAAAGGTCAACAGAATGTCATTTACTACCACCTCTGTCTCCTTGAAAGAAAACCACTCATGTGATTTGAAATGGACAAGATTTTCTACTGTCAACTACTCAACATTTTAAGGGGAAATTAATCTAGATACTGTAGATCTGATATAGATCAGAGACCCGTATCCTACACAGCTCTTGAGATCACATTTGCCTTTGGATTGAATGTGAAATAGTACCATTCTAAAAGCTCGAGTGAAGCCCACTGCCAGTGATGCTGAGTGCAGGTCCAGCAGAGATCCATCCAGGGCCAGGAAAGCAATCATGGCAAAGGGAGACACTGCAGGAAGACACCAGACTAGCTCTAACTGCACAACCAACATGGCAATCAGTCAACGCATTCCTCTTAAAGGAGAGTACCGGAGTGAATTCAAGCATAGCCCTGTTGAAAGAGCTTGCTAAATGCGCTAGTTAGCGAGTGGAACAAAATAATTTGGTACAGCACAGACCGAACGCGAACGCAGAAGCGAACAGGCACTTTACACTGAATCAATGGGACCTGACTGTTGGAAACCGAAAGTAAGATCTGAGGTTACATTGACTCAATGTAAAGTGTTTCGCGTTCGCGTTAGGTCTGTGCTGTTCAAAAATCTTTCATTTCATGCGAAATATATTGCTGTTAGAAGGCTCGTGCAGCAGGACTATGCTAATTACTCCGGTATATTGCTTTAAACAAACCAGCTGTACACACTCACTAGAATTTAAAGATATAAACCCCCTTAGATTACATTAACAAAACCAATGAAATGCACTCTTACAAACAAAAACACTCAATAATATAGTGTTAAGAATATAGGTCTTACCCAGACTGAGCAAGACCCTCCTGAGGTAGCCAGCAAAGCGGAGACCCCTGCAGCTCCGTCTGAAGGCCTGTGAGCAGCCCATCTGTCTGGGGTACAGGGGGTTCCTCAGGGTCCCTCCCAGCAGGAACACTCCCTGGATCTCCCTCAGCCCCCGGGTGAGTACCAGGAGACATATGAGCACATAGCCCACTGTAGCCTGGGCCCCGTGGAGCCTGACAGAGGGCAGGGCTTCCACAGGAGCTCCATCCAGGCTGAGGTTCCCTGGTGGGGGCTCGTAGAGGTAGTGGTGGACCAGACCCCCGTCCGCCATGGCTGCAGCCAGGAAGAATAGGCCCAACGGCAGGCTCTTCAGGCCCAGGGAGAGGGCCCGGAACTGGGCCTGCCTGCGCCCAAAGGCTGCCCCCAGCTGGCTTCCATCCAGGCTCAGCAGGTACCCCATGGCGATGGTGAAGAGCACCACACCCAGAGTGGAGGGGATAAAGTAGGTGCTCACAGCCACAGAGGCGGAGATCAGGAACATTACCAGCAGCCTGTCAGGACAGGTTCACATGCAGGTAAGATAAATAAGACTACAGACTAAACTCCTGCCAAATTTAATCATAGATCTTCAAATCAATGCTTCAAGGTAATCTTTACTACAGGTAATTACTAGGCTACTACTATACTGAGTTATAACAAAAAAAAAATAAATAAATAAAAAAAAAACCAACCAACCCCCCCCAAACAAAAAAACAAAAAAACTCACATTCATGTATGGGATCTTATGGTTAGAGTCGGGTTGGGTTAGGATTACCTGAGGTTTGTGGCCATGGCAGAGCCGCCGAGACCCAGGACCAGAACTTGCTCCATTGCCCACAGCAGCAGGGCATCCGGAGGGGACAGCGTGCCAAGGGCCCACAGCACGGGCAGCACCACAAACACTACGTGTAGCACCTGACATGCCAAACGCAACTCATTCATCGGGTCTGTCAATCTGCAGTCAGGAAAGCACAAAGGGAGTAAACTGTTGATATGGTATAGACATGTATGGAGCGAGAGTAGATGACATGCAACAGCATTTAAACGGAGTCCCGTAGCTGGGTTCCTCATGTATTGTATTTACATACAGTTGTGTTGTGCTAGAGTAGTGTTTCTAAAACTTTGTCAGACCGAGGACCACATTGCCCCCCCCCCCCACACAAAAAAAAAAAAGTTTTCAGGGACCACCTGCCATCGCGCTCCCTCACCAAGTCGCATGCTGCTACCCTTTAACCAAGAAATTTATAGAGTAGGCACTCCAAATGCTTTAATAAACAGTAAATTACAGATCTGCCTTATATTCAGTGAACAATAAATCATTGGCCTTCAAATAATGACACAGGCTAAATTCACATATTATTATGGTAATCAACTCGCGGACCACTTGAGCTTGCTCGCGGACCACCAGTGGTCCTCTGACCACACATTGAGAGCCACTGTGCTAGAGGGATGGTGTCTTTCTCACCTGTATACCAGGTCGACAGCAATAAAGATGAGGATGTACAAAGGTCTGGTGAGTGCAGTGATTTCATAGGTGTCCTGAGCCTGAAACGTGGCGGTCTCTGGGGGGGTGTTGACGATCAGCGCATATTCCCCACTGCACAGCGTCACCCAGCTGAGGGCAAACACTGGCATCGCTGCACCCATGCCCCCATAGAGGGCACTCAAACTGCCAGGCAACAGGTACCAGGTCCCCAGACCGCACAGCATGCCTGCCAACAGCGTGTGCAGCACCACGTTCACCATGAACTTCTTCCCAGGCACAACAAAGCGCACGGTCTCCGGGGCCACGCAGTGCGAAAACTCCACCTCCTCCTCGTCCGCTAGGATGTTGTTCTGGGCCGAGAGGCGCTGGACAACCCCAGTTCTCCTTGCTACACACTGTGCCAGGGTCTGCAGCAGGGCCGCCACAGCCAGCATGAGTCCCCCCGAGAGAGTGGCAGCGTAGGCATCGCCCAGTACGCCTACCTGGTACAGCACTGTGCCCACCCCACCAAGCATACATGGCATGAGGAACAAGAGCAGCTGGTGGAGGTAGACGTATGGAGGGGCACAGTAGCCGAGTTTGAGGCGTGGACCCCCCAGCAGCGTCTGTGGAAAGCGCTTCCAGAAGAACTCCTGCTTGTAGTCGTTGAGCAGGGGAACTTCAGGCCCCATAATGAACACAGGCCGCTGGGGAGGGCCCCGCTCACCTCCATGCAGCGCTAAAGAGGCATTACATCTGCTCCGCTGGAATACTTCATGATGAAGTCACAGGCAACACCATCTCTGAGAGAAGACAAACAAACAAACAAACAAAACAAACAGTGTAAGGCACTTTGTGTTATAGGCATTTAAACAGTCATTAATTTGTCTCACCTGTGTTGACCATTTCAAACATAAACTTCTAGACTTTTCAAGATCAGAGAAAAAATTGATCATATAGCTTACGAATGGATGTATATAGCCTGCAGTCTAATGAGGGTGATTTTTGGAAGTCTATTCTGGTTAGATCACATACTGGTATACTTACAAATGTTAGCTCTAGTATTCCTGTATTTCTAGCCAACTTCAAGTTGCAAATACACATGGCGGTTACCTAGTTACACTCACTGGCAACTGTATAAAGGCAACGATACTAGCTAATGGAAAGGTTTCTGTTAACGTTACCAAGGAGGACCCAAATGATCCGTAGCGTTTCTCAAACAAGACTTTCTTAACATTGTGCCCATGACAACATGCATCATTAACATCTTTCCAACACAGTATCCTACTTGAATTATAAAGATGCACTTTAAGCTTACTCCTGTAAAGACACTTTGTCTGCTTTCTGCCGATATAATGAAACAATTTATCAGTAACTAATGTGTTAAGTGATGCACTCACACTGAGTTGTTAGGGAAGCTAAGGTAAACGTTATCTTGCAAGTTATCCGCATGAGCCTACGTAATCAATAGCTAAGGCTTTGACTAGCAGGCTACTTTGATAGCAGCAACTCTGTCTTTTACAATGTCCATACAAACGACGTCACACTAGTTACTAAAATATGACACCACTAACTAAAGCTAGGTTTAAAAGGCTCATTAACACAAAGGTTAGTTTTATGGTAAATGCAACAGTTCCTCCTCGCATGTGTGTCCAGTTAGCGGGCTAACGTTATAGCAAATAACGTCAACACCTAGCTAACGGTTAGCTAGCTATAGCGAGTAAGTTACATGGCTAAACATTATCTAAAATATCACAATGTATCAAAGGCAATGACAAGTGTGTTGTTCAACATGGTATAAAAATGTGTTTACTACCTCATTATATCTAATAAAAAAAATAAAATAACGGTCAGCATTGTCAAAACACTGACCTCTGTTGTGGATGGCGGTAATGAACGGTTCAGCCAAGATTCGGAACCACTGGTTGACTTGGGCAGCTGGTAACACCAGCGCATAGAGAAAGCGCCTTTTGCTTTTCTTTAGTAACAACATACATCGACTTATTAATCACCAGCAAGTCAGACTTTCCCCCAGGTAATTTTATGGCTAACCATCATCTGAAGACATAAGACAATGAAGATCTAACTGATTCGTCAAAGTGATCCCCACCGATTTGTTGTTTGTTCACGTGATCTATGTTGAACCACCCCTTTTATATGAGATTTGAAAATATATCACTGCCTATGATCACTGCAGATTCGCATAGAAAATTTTCCTAGTGCAAGAAAAACGTTCATAGTGCTCCAGTGCTCAGACATTTTTATGGCAGCTTCTGTTTCTTCTTTTGGAGGGACCTTCGCCTTCGTTTGACTTCATGGAGCTGTGGCAAACAGGCCTACAATCTGTAGGATGATCTGCATGAATATGTTGATTACATATCCACTAATTATACGTCATAGAATTATAAATCTGACATTTCTGACCAGGACTTTTGTGGAGCAAACAGTGAGACCAACAAGAAGTCTTCCTCTATTTATAATCCAGATTAGATCATTTAGACTAGATTTGTGCCATGTTGGAGCATGTACAGTGCTTTAACAAAAGACCACTGAGAGCAGATTTTTGACAAATTTCTATTTAATCCGGTAATACATTTAGCATATCTTGTTAAAAAGTACCCCTCTCCAAAAACATTAATATGTGGAAATTAATATTGACAAAATGAATATTGACTTGAACCATAGACAGTAACGTAAAACAAATACATATGTAACATATAAATAGAGAAAAATAACAATACATACACATACATTTCCAACATGTATTAAAATGAACACTGCATTCCGTATGCGACAGACAAGACACATAAAAAGGAAAGGAAAGTTGTGTTCATCTTCTGCACTTCTACATATGAGGAGGCTTAGGGACACTGTTGTTCTGGAACCTGAGAAAAAGGAAAACAAAAACATTAGTCTGCATGCACACCTTTCTGTCTGTGCAGGCTATTTATGTAGAATGTGAATTTACAGGCACCTGTCTGTGGTGTGTGTGTGTGTGTGTGTGTGTGTGTGTGTGTGTGTGTGTGTGTGTGTGTGTGTGTGTGTGTGTGAGAGAGAGAGAGAGAGAGAGAGAGAGAGAGAGAGAGAGAGAGAGAGAGAGAGAGAGAGAGTGTATGTGTGTCTGTGTGTGTGTTACCTGTTGTCTTCATCAGGGTATGTGAGGAGTATTTTGTGAGTGCTGGGCAGTAGACTGCCTGTGCCTCTGACCGCATGCATGGCCTCAGTCTGACCTCCACGACCTTGTTTCTGCTTCTTACCTGCAAAGTATAGATGAGAAGTGATGAACGTAAACACAGATTAATGGGGGGTGGGGTGGGTAAAAAAATAAAAAAAAATAAATAAAAATAATAATGATAATAAAATAAAATAGTAATGTAATAACAATGTAGCGGAGAGGACATTGGAGAGTTGGTGATCAGTTGAGAAAAAATAAGTGAAAACAGACCGACATACAAAGAAGGTGTGTGTGTGTGTGTGTGTGTGTGTGTGTGTGTGTGTGTGTGTTTATATGTTTTATTATTACATACAGTTGTGTGAGTGTGTGTTATCCACAAGAATCTCCTGTCCCAGCAGTGTCCCAGTAGCACCGCCTCTCACTGTTGTTACCCGGGAGATGTAGGGCAGCAGAGTCGGGAGGGTCATATCCATTGTAGAATACTAACAACACATAGAAGACACACTCAGAAAAATGCACCTATGAAATAGATGCTACTCTCATTGAACACAGAAATGTAACATTGTTTTGTAATTCACAATGGGAAATTCTAGCAAGCAGTTACAGCTGTCATTACCTTTTAACATGAAGCCGCATATCATGATGTAGACTCTTTGATTTCTTTTTTTTCCTATCACCATTTTATCAGGTTGGGTCAGGTTGGGTTAGAAATATGTGTGTAATTTTGCAGGTCGGGCGGTGCGGGTTGAGCTGTCATGATGGTTGCATGTTGGTGCAGGTGTTTAAATATATTTTTGAAAAAATCTTCTTTCATCCACGCATCACTAGTATGCACTCTATATAAAGATGTACAGACTCACTGTAAATGTCTCCAGGCCAGTAATTGCAAGCCCATGATGGTTTTTTTAAAGATATTTTTGGTTTTTTTTGCCTTTAATCAGATAGGACAGCGTAGAGATGACAGGAAGCAAGTGGAAGTGAGATAGGGTGGGATCGGGAAATGACCTCGGGTCAGAATCGAACCCCGGTCCCCGGAGTAATGGTCTGACGCTCTAGCCACTGAGCCATGGCGCCCCCAACAAGCCCATGATGTTTGAGTGTTGAGTGTTGTCTTGTCTTACCTGTGTGTCTGTGCTCAGAAGTTCAGCCCTGGTACGCTCCTCAAGTGTGACCATGAGTCCATCCAGCACCTGTAGCCTGGCAAGGCGCAATACCAGTCCTGGCCTGTGGAGGGAGCGCCTTGCCAACTGATGTGCACACACAACAACATACAAATGTCAAAACGCCTTTCAACAACCACAACCTAAATATTTGTTTGAAAATATAAGGAATAGTGGTGGCCTTTTCTGTCAGTCTAACTGTAACAGTGACTGATTTTCAGGTCTCAAATGGGTCTAGGGAAACTTTGTGTCTACAGCTCTGATTACTACAGCTGACCTGTGGTCCTTCTTGTGAATTAATTTAGGTTTTTAAAAGATGGTGTCTCTGAAAGTCAGTGTATTTGTTTGCTTGTGCTGAACTTACAGGGTTTCCAACGACAGAAAGCTCTATTAGAGACGGCAGCACTTCCAATTTCTCTAGTTCGGTGAGCTCCTATAGGAACAATAGAATTCAGTGTTAGATTCACTTGCAAAGTATTTCTCTTAAATGTTTTTTTAAACATTGTCACTCAAAGGGTTTTGTTTTGCTGTTGACTGTTCAGTCTGAAACTCATCAAAATGACAGAAGGAAACCTGAAATAATACAATGTAATGTAATAGTGGTAATAGAAAAAATAATACACACAATTATACAGATGTTTCAATTTAATCACATATATTATATTATATTATATTATATTATGTTATATTACATTATATTATATATACAGTACAGACCAAAAGTTTGGACACACCCCCTCATTCAATGCAATTAATTTATTTCCAGGACAATTTATATTGTAGATTCTCACTAAAGGCATCAAAATTATGAATGAACACGTATGAAATGATGTGCTTAACAAAACAGTGTGAGATTATGATAAACTTTTGGACCTGGACCAGATCAAGATGGTTTGGGGTGAGCTGGACCGCAGAGTGAAGGCAAAAGCAGTTATCAAAAACAAAAAAAGGATACTTTGATGAAACAAGAATATAAAACATGTTTTCAGTTATCTCACACTTTTTTTAATTAAGTACATAATGCCACGTGTTCATTCATAAGTTTGTTTATTTTGTAGATTGTCACTGAAGGCAACAGTCATGAAAATAAAGTAAATAATTTAATGGGAAAGTGTGTCCAAACTTTTGGTCTGTACTGTATATATTATATTATCATTATATTATATTATATTACTAAATGCTGTGTGTCTGAGTATGTGTTTTATGGTTGTGTATACAGTACCTCCAGCTTGTTCATGCTGAGGAAGAGCCTTCGCAGTTGTGGCAGTGGTTGAAGGTGAGTGAGTTCCCGCAGACGATTCTCAGACATGTGGAGCTCCAAGAGGGACGTCTGTGAGCAGAACGAGTTTTCACTCAGCACTCTGATCCGGTTTTGGTCGAGAACCAACTCACGTAAGGTGTACAAGCCCTCAAGCCCCTCCACCTGACTGATGTCATTTCCTGTTGGTATGTAAACATCATCATTGCTTTCACTCGCACGACCAAACCTATCCACTTCCTATAGATATGTCAAATTACAACTACTGTATGGGTGTAAAATCCCACCAGTTTTTCATTTCTACCTTGCAGAAAGAGAGCTTTCAAGTTGGTCAGTCTGCTTAGCTGTAAGTTGGCCAAATTAGTGATGCCATTGTGACTCAAATGAAGCACCTCCAAGCTGGACATCAGTGGCTCAGCACTGTCTCCTAGTTCCCAATCTCTAATAGACAGAAGGAAATATTTCTGTCAGAGATACAGGACTAGCATGACCAATAGACCCCGGGATCAGAGAGAGAAAGTTATTTTGATTGACTGATTTATTTTTGGATTAACAAGACATAAAATCCAAAGGATAACATATTAAAGTGGCAACACTTATTCCCAACATGGTCCTTGGTGTCAGGACATACAAAAAGCGCATCATAAAAAACACAATAAATATCACTAGAACGTTCTTGGCCAGTTTCAGTTACTCTACCTATTGGCTTTGTTGGAGCCTTGCTGCCCATATCCACTGGAGCTGACCTTATGGTAAAGCATCTGCCTATTGCTCATCTGCATTGGCATCTTCTGGCGAGGTAAGATGGACTCAATGTGGTTGTAGTTCAAGCAAAGGGCCTAAAGAGACAGAATATAGTATATATTGGCATGAGGCGGAAGACATGTTGAGAACAGGCAGTTTGACGACGACATATTATCTCTGGTGTCTGTTCTGATAAAAACAAGACAAGGGTAAAGATTAGGAAAACAAACACACATACAGTACCTTTACTTTTGGAAGAAAGATGAGACCACTGAATGAGGTAAGATTGTTATGCTCTAGATTGATGCTATGAAGATTCTGAAACAAGTCTGGAGGGGCCAGATCTACCACCCTAGAATGCAGAAGGATTAGATCATATAATTATACATATCAGGCGTGTAGGCACTTTTTGGAATTTCAAGCATCTCGTAGCATCCATACAGAGATACACAATACATACAAATGATCTATTTACACCATACCTGGGCAAACTAAGGCCCGGGGGCCACATGCGGCCCGTTGAGCTATTTAATCCGGTCCGTGGAGCCTTCCCAAAATAGAAAGATTTCTCCTTTAGCCAAGGTGACTTAGATTATAGGCCTGATTTATCAAATTTATTGTATTCATGAATTACAACCCCCCCCCCTTTTTTTTAACTCTGTATGTCAACATGTCCTCTGAAGAAGGTGGGATTACTGGTTTGAGACTTGCCAATTTACCAGCATCAAGCCCCATCTCGGCCCGTTAGTCAAAATCTAAAACCCAGTGTGGCCCTTCGGCCAAAATTATTGCCCACCCCTGATTTACACACATAAACTTACTATAAAAAAGATAACAATAGTTCAGAGTACTGGTACAACTTGGAAAGCTTTTGCTCACTTCTTTTTGCAGGCAGGTGCATTGTAGTAGACCAAAAGGTCACAGATCGCACTGACCATTACACAAGCAATTATTTTTTTAAGAAAATACAACATTTTGGTCTTATTTGGTCCAATTTCTGATACATCTATGTTGTTACCTTATGGAACAGGACTGCATGTCCAGTTCTGCAATTTCTTTGTAGTTGGTATGTCCGAGTTTTTCTGCCACCATATCTGGAGTCAGTCGCCCTCCAAATGTATCCTTGGCATTTTCACATTCTGACACTTCCTGCAAAAAAAGTACAAAAGACAATCATCACATGAAAGTAAAATACCTAAATTTACATCCTGTAAAATGATCAACTCCTGCCAAGGAGGTTATGTTTTTGCAGATGTCGGTTTGTCTGTTTGTCTGATAACTCGAAGATAACTCAAAAAGTACTTCACAGATTTGATGGGTGAAATTTATTTGGACAACATGGCTATTAGGACAAGGAACAAATGACTAAAGGATTTGGTTTTGATTGGTGAACCGGACACTGCCTGGAATGTGTATTGTGTCTGTGGCCATATTGCCTTGGCGGAGATCTGCACTCTCTCAGTATTTGTATTACCTTATATTTTCGCCGGTGTGTGTGTGTGTGTCTATCTGTGTACAAGATAACTCGAAAAGTACTGCATGGATTTGGATGAAATTTTGTGACAACGTGTGTATTGGGATGAGTAAGAACTGATTTGATTTTGATGGCAATCGGTGATCCAGAGCACCATCTGTGGCCACATTGCCTTGGCGGAGGTCTGCACTCTCTGAGCGCTTTTCTAGTTCTAGTTATGTAATGTAATAAAATTAAATGACTGTGGCATAACCAGAGCTGTTGTGAAGACACTGTAGTACCCTCTTTCAGGGAGTTGTAATACAGTGATCTTGTCCTCCAGAGCTACAGGGTTAGAACAGGTCTCACCACAGCTACTCCATCCAAGGCCTTGAGAGAGGGCAGATGGAACACAACATAGATGCGGTAGTTCTCCAGTTTCTCCAGCAGCGGGTTCCCATACAGGTCCAAGATGATCAGGTTTGTCAGCACCTACATAGGGATATAATATTACATAATTTTCAAGATAATAAAAAGTTGTTTAAGTACAGTATATTGGAGCATTAGGCACTTTAGTCTTTCCTGGGTTGTCAAGGACGAAATGGAATGGTTGACACCGAAATTTGGACGATTGGTCCTCTTTCTGCCAGCCGCAGAAAAGCAACGGGCATTCTCAATCCTGTCCTTATAACAACCTTACACGTATATTTTAAAAGAGTAACCAAAGTCCTTCTGAGGCCTATATAAGTGTCTCTGGTGTAACTCATTGAGTGGTTAGTGGTGTTCCACAACATGTTGCTCTCCCACATCCACTACTTCAGAATACATAGATGCCTGATGAATATATGAAGAGTGTGGTTCCAAAACACTGTAAAAGCCATTCTACATTACTTTCAGAAATAATCTTATTACATTTTATTTTTTAGACATACTGTATGAGTGTAACTACTTTTGGGATACTTTAACTTGATTTATTATCACAAAATTGAAGTTTGGTCAATCATTTCTGAAATACACAATTAAAAAGCAGAACTTTTGAGTATTTTCAAAAATGGATTTATAGCGTTTTGGAACCAAACTCTTCATATATTTATTATAGTATTAGATGAATTTGTGCCCCTTTACCTTGAGGTTATAGATGTCTCTTGTGGTAGAGATCTTATTGTTGCCCACATACAGCTCGAAGAGTGAGCGTGCCCTCTGAATGCCATACAGTGAGTGAAGGGCGTTGTTCTCTGCAGACAGGAAGTGTAGGTTGGGGAGGCGGTCAAGGACGGAGCCGTCCAGTGCTGTCAGCTGGTTCCCGCTCACGCTGAGACGGGTGAGGCGGTGCAGCAGGGAGATACCTAAAAGACCAAAGAGACAGACAGATAGATAGATGGTGCACAGAAAGAGACAGATAGATAGATGGTGCACAGAAAGAGACAGATAGATAGATGGTGCACAGAGACAGACTGACAGACAAGGAGAAAGAAGCAATGCGAACAAGATGCGAACAAGGCCAATGGTGGAGCACCTTTCCTCCATCCTGCAATTCCTATATCATTCTCACACTTTTCTTACTTCAACCTTGATGTGGCACCACTCCTGATGGACCAGCTACGATTTGCATAGCCATATAATGGGACAGACAGACAGATAAATAAATAAAACTGAGTTTGCCATTCTGACCCTCCAGTTTGGTGAGGCAGTTGTTATCCAGGGACAGCTCCTCCAGCAGGCTGCAGTTGTCAAGGCCCTCCACACGGCTCAGCTCATTGTTGTTGAACGAGGCCCAGCGCAGGTTCACCAGCTTGTCTAAGTTATTGAGGCGTGTCAGGCCCTGGCCATCCACATTCAGGGCAGTGATCTTAGGGAGAGAAGGAGAGAGAGGGGGGGGAATATATATTCTTACTGGAATTATTCAAAATACTTTTTCCAAGACATTTTCTAAAAAACAAACAAACAAACAAAAAAATCATAATAAAAAACATATTGAGGTGTTAGATCAAAGTACTCTTTACAAAAAGTATTAAAGGTAAATCACAATTATAATTTTATAGTCTTTTTTTTGTACCTTGCTGGTCCAACCAGGTGGCAGGTCAGAGTGAGGGTCAAAGGGCGAGGGCTTCAGGTGATTGAGGAGCTGAGCTGCGGAGAGCAGACTGAGACTGCGAGGTCGTTCAGCATCCGTGCGAGCGTGAGCCAAAAGGCAGGCCTGCAATGCCACACAAAACACACACACATAAGAGCTCCAATTTAAATATTAAAATATATACATACTGTATATATGTGTCTACCATCCGTATAATTGAAGGCACCAGCAATCTTACTTTTGATTTTGAATGATTTTAGTGCCGTTAACCTGCTTATTTGTTCTTTCTTTCATTTCATTTACTATCTAGTGCAGTGAGCAGGCTCTTGCAATAAGGCTATGCTTGAATTACACCATGACAAAGCAGAAGCTCCCCGCAGACCTGGTTGATCCTAGAGCCCATGGCATTCTGGACGGCTGCGGCTGCTTCCTCCTCGGTGATGAGGACGTCGTCCAGGTGAGTGAGGGTCCTGAGGCGGCCCAACACCAGCATCCGCACAGACTCCGACTGCACAGCATATGGGAGGGAAGTTAAAGGAGAGCACCGGAGTGAATTCAAACCTAGCCCTGTTGAAAGAGCTTGCTAAATGCGCTAGTTAGCAAGTGGAACGAAATAATTTGGTACAGCATAGACCGAACGCGAACGCAGAAACGAACTGACACTTTACACTGAATCAATGGGACCTGACTATTGGAAACCGAAAGTAAGATCTGAGGTTACATTGACTCAATGAAAAGTGTTTCACGTTCGCGTTAGGTCTATGCTGTTCGAAATTCTTTCATTTCATGCGAAATATATTTCTGTTAGAAGGCTCGTGCAGCAGGACTATGCTTAAACTTACTCCGGAGCTATCCTTTAAAGTCACCTCCTTCACAACCATAAAGTCTACTAGGATTATCAAGTCCATAACATGACAAGTCTAATGATTATATATGGTGTGTGTAGTAATAAGTGATGTTAAAGTTAAAGTTACACAAGTTACACAAGACTGCACTAAATAAAATAGCGAGTGGAATTTGGAACAACATAGACCGAATGCAAACACAAATACGAACAAGCAGTTTACAAGCAGTTTTACGTTGAGTCAGAGGCACCACTAATTTTACTTCTTTCAAGTCATTTTGGTGCAGTTGACTCAATGTAAAGCCCTCGTTCGCATTTGCCTTGTGTTCTGTCTATGCTGTTCCAAATTATTTTGTTCCAATCGCTATCTACAGTAGTGCTGTCAGCAGGCTCTTACAACAAGTCTATGTTTGAATGACGCCTTTAAGTGTCCGAAAAAAAAAAAAAAAAAAAAAAAATCATGGTGATCATTCAGATTCATTCAGATCAGCGGCCATCTAAGTTCTTCTGTGACACTTCTGCCCTTACCTTGTGCCAGGGGTTGTGGCGTGTGTCTAGTCGCAGGAGGGCAGGGGCATGTTTGCGCAGGATGGCAGTCTCTTCACGGGCGTTACTCAGCTGGTTCCAGGCCAGGTCTAGCTGCTTGAGGCGTGGCAGGCCTCTTAAACCCTCCAGAGAGGAGATGTGGTTGAAGCTGCCATCCACAGTCTCCAGGTTAGGCTGCCAGACAATGCCAGGGCATAGGGTTGAACATAATTATTATTACCTCCGCCAAGGAGGTTATGTTTTCAGTCTCGTTGGTTTGTCTGTCTGTCTGTCTGTTTATTTGTCTGTTTGTCAGCAGGATAACTCGAAAAGTACTGCACGGATTTGGATGAAATTCGGACAATGTGTATATTGGGACAAGCAAGAGCTGATTAAATTTTGTACAAGCTCACAGTATCATTAGAGAGTTTCACAGAGAGAGTTTCACACAAGCTATGTGTGCACAGATACTCAATGGGGACTAGTACTCAATTTAGTACTCAGAGGAGTGTCAGAGTTAGTAGTACTTAATTTAGTACTCAGAGGAGTGTCAGAGTAGAACTCAATTTAGTACTCAGAGGAGAGTCAGAGTAGTACTCAATTTAGTACTCAGAGGAGAGTCAGAGTAGTACTCAATTTATTACTCAGAGGAGAGTCAGAGTAGTAGTACTCAATTTAGTACTCAGAGGAGTGTCAGAGTAGTACTCAATTTATTACTCAGAGGAGTGTCAGAGTAGTACTCAATTTTGTCAGGTAACCCAATAGCCCCTCCTTACCAGATGTGAGATGTCATCCAGCTGTGTGAGCTCATTGAAGCTGATGGTCAGGTGTCGGAGTGCTGTCAGACAAGATATCTCTTTCAGTTTACTCAGACGGTTGCCGTGGAGATTCAGCACCTAGACAGTGAGGGATGTCAAAAGATGTTTACCAAAACTTTTATTGACTTGATTGTCAAGTACAGATGTTATATTTAGCTACTATATCCATTTTTGCATTAATCCATAATGTTTCTAAAACAAACAAACAAACAAAAAAAAACAATGATCTTTGAATAGTAGAGTCCTTACAAAATATAGTAATGTTTACAATAACAAAATATAGTAATGTTTAGAACTCTCTCTTACAGTGATCTGGCTAAGCACATTAGCCCTGGCCACGTTCAGGAGGGTCTTCTCATCCAGGCTAAGGAGCTTTGGCCGAGGCTTCAGTAAAGGTTCCATATCCAGCACCTCATTGTCTCGAGCAAGGTCACTAGAGGTCGTGCTGCGGGCAGGATCAAGGTCACCATCAGCTGGTGACGGACGCTGAATCCCTTCCTGTAGGAAACGATTTACAGGAATATGCAGCTTCAATTCATGTTGATGTCAGTAACATCACTGCAAAGATTAAGGAAAAATTTTGAAAGCATGTTGTGATGAGAGAAAAACAAAAGATGTGATCAGCAAAACCACTCTTGATTTCAGTTCGCAGATGGGCAGTTCAGACTTCAATGAGGATGTTATCAACTTTGATTTGATTCAACTATTCTACAACCCAAGTTGTGGAAAAATCTGCCTTTTCACATTAGATCCACACCAACTATTGGTGCTTTTAAAGCAAAGTTAAGGGATCATATGCTATTAATGGCTTTTAAATGAAGTATGGAATTAATTTTATAGGCTGTATGTACATATTATTTTAGCTTTCTTTTCTCTCTCTATTGTATTTTATTTTGTATACTGTATGTGTTTTTATTCATTTTTTGTCTTCTACTAATATTATTACTTTTTTTTAGCACTTTGGTCAACCTTTGGTTGTTTTAAATTGTTCTATATAAATAAACATGACTATGACTATGACTATTCTGTCTATATTTCATTGAGGGTTAATAAAATGTGCTGTTGTAATGCTACGGGCTGAGTCTGGTCTTTGGAACCTACCTGTGTAATGTACTCAAAGTGGATGAGGTACTCTGGTAGCACCAGTTCATGATCAAAGACAAACCACTGAGTCTGACGCTGAAGACAGTCACAGCATGACGAGCCTTTGAGAGAACACTGAAATTCTACAGCAAACACACAAACACACACACACACACACACACACACACACACACACACACACACACACACACACACACACATGTACTTACTTATCTATAAAGCCTCAGACCAACACACACACACACACACACACACACAAAAACACACACACGAGAGGAGCAAAAAACGTACTTAAACCCTCAGACCAATATACTGTACACACACACACACACACACACACACACACACACACACAAAAAAAACAAACACACAAAGTCACTCACAAACACACCTGCTGCAGGTGCAGTTTTGTACGAGCTTGGGTGGCTCTGGCTGACGCTCCGCACTGATTGGGCTTTAGGATAGTGGGCTGGGTCTACAGGTATCCCTTCCTTCAGTGCCACACTGCGGCCCAGAAACACTTTTGAGATGATGAGCTGGCCTACACACACACACACACACACACACACACAGCAAGAGAGTGGGAGAAGGAGGGGAACTATATTTGAGCTGATGATACAGTAAGCCGGTACACGTATACTTTATGTAAGTGTATAAGTCATCGATTTAGGATTTTGAAAGATCTTTGAAAGAATCCCTCCACACCGTGTCTGAAGGGTAAAGGATCTGGGTGCAGCTCCTGCCCACTCTTGCTGCTCTGTCTCCGGATGGAGTTTATGCGTAGGCGTTCACAGCCACTTACACTGTTGGACAGTGGGACTGCTTTCTCTCTCCCTAGTGACTAAAGATATAAGCAGATATACAGATATCATATACAAATATGCTTTTGGCAATCTATACTGTACAAAACACACATTACTACACACACACACACACACACACACACACACACACACACACACACACACACACACACACACACACACACACACACACACTAGTGTTACCTTGTAGTATTCTGCTGTTTCAAAACCATTTTCTAAGATGTGCAAAACTTCTTTTTCCTCTGGAGCGTGATCAGGATCAGGCACATAGAACAGATAGTCCAGCCCACGCTTATAGTTCCTGCTCAAAGTAAACGGAGAGAGTACAGTACATCACACAACATCACACCACATCTGTTGGCCCTCTCCTTGTATTTCCTGTGTCTACTGTTTGTCATGTGTCTGTCTGTCTTCAATGTCAGCACAATGAGAGGGGGAGTAAGAGATAGCAAGCAGTGTGTACTTCTCCAGTAGACCTCCGACACTCTCAAATACTGAAGATAGTATTTATAGTTAGGATTTACTGAACAGGAATCACTTACAGTATATCTCAAAAGTGAGTACACCCTTCACAGTTTTGAAAATATTCTGTCATATCTTTTCACAGGAAGACACTACAGAAATGAAACTTTTTCTACAACTTAAAGAAGTCGTTGTCCATTTTGTATAGCAATATATTTTTGTTGTCATCTGAAAATAACTCAACATACAGCCATTAATATCTAAACAGCTGGCAACAAATGTGAGAAGGCCCCACTGCAAAAATGCCCAAATTGTGCTCAAACTCTTAATATCTTATGTGAGGACCATTATTATGCACTGGACAATGAATTCTTTAAGTTGTAGAAAAGTTTCATTTCTGTAATGTTCTGTAGTCCCATGAAAAGTTATGACAGAATATTTGAAAAATTGTGAGGGGTGTACTCACTTTTGAGACATACTGTTATGTTGACATACTGTTTACATTTGTTACGCACTGTTGACATACAGTACAGTTGATTCCTATTTTTACATGACATGATTGAAATGAAAAGGTGGTGGTGGTTTAACAAACAATCTGGTGAGGGAGATTTGATGTATTATGAGTATTTTATGAGCATTATGGCCAATGGGGAATATACACATTATGTCGATACCAATTCTACATCTGAAGGTACAGTAGCTCCAGACCAAAGATCCGCGACGAGACGGGCTGCAACATTCTAAAAACCTGGACGTTCTAAAACTCTGAAACTGCGATTTGACATGTTAAATCTTTTGCGACGGCTTGCAACTGCCTGCAACAACCTGCGACGATTGATTCACACCGCTGCAACTACTCTCTAAAACCGTTTGTTTCATCTCGTCGCGGATCTTCAGTCTGAATTGGCCTTAAGGTGCACAATCTTCCAGTACCATGAACAGCAGGCATACATACTATAGCTGTCTCTTGCTGGGTATGGATGCCAATGCCCAAGTGTCTCACTGTATACTTTCAAGACATTATTCACTTCCCATGAGTGAGAGTCTCAGTATAAAACTGAAATATGGTTTATGTCTAAGCAAACAGATAATCTAATTAGCAGCCATAAATGGAAGCGGAAGATAATTATCCTATTTAATTTGCAGACTGAAACTCAAGCCAAAAGCATTTTAAATCCCTAACTAACAAATTGAGATGAGTATCGGTGCTGTACACAGTATGTGTTGAAATTATTTTCATGGAAGTTTCAGCATCAACTCCATACTTTCAGATATAGTATCAGTACTGATAATTACAATGAATGGAAATGACGATATACTGAGAACGTCTTGAAAGGGTCATTGTGTAAGTAACATTCCATTCTTGGCAGAGAAACAGCCTGAGTGAGGAGGACAGACGATGACAACCTAGGATGACAGACAAGTGACCATTGGAAACTAAATCGCTGATCCTGGAACAGTGATGTGTAAGGACATCCAGTGCAGGAGGTAACGCCACAGCAGGGGCTGCGTTAAGGCCACCGCACACACACCGGCTCCGACACAGTGCTGAGCACTCTGCTTCCAACATTCTATTCCAAGGCCACCACACACCGGTTCCGACACAGTGCTCAGCACTCTGCTTCCAACGTTCTATTCCAAGGCCACCACACACCGGCTCAGACACAGTACTGAGCACTCTGCTTCCAACATTCTATTCCAAGGCCACCACACACCGGTTCCGACACAGTGCTCAGCACTCTGCTTCCAACGTTCTATTCCACTGTTTTCAATGCAACCCTGCACACCAGCGCCGAACTCTTCCGCCGTCGATTGTGAATTACGATTGAAGTCAATTTTGTCGGAGCCGTCCATTGACATCCATTGTTATTTCCCATGCCACGGGGCTAGGTTCGTTGCAAAATTGTCGGATTCAAAAGTGCTCCGCAATGCTGGCGGAGCCGGTGTGCGGATGGCTTAACTCTGAAACAGACTCACTAGTGTTGAAACAGTCCAAACTCACTGTGAGCACAGCTGGGAGTCTTTGCTGGCCAGCAGACTGTGGAGTTTGTTCTCGAAACGAAGACGCAGGGCACGGTTGTGGACTCTGATGATGTGCTTGACCTTAATGCCAGTGATGCCGTGCTTTGCATAGTCCCATGCACAGAAACGAGACAGGAGCAGGTCGTAACAGGAAGTGAACCTGGGAGAGCAGAGAAATGATAGATTTTGTTTGACGTTTACTAACCTCCGAGAAGACAGAGAATGATTTACCATATGCAATCTCCCAAAGCCATTTACTTCAAGTGTATGTAGCTATTGATGTTTAAAAATATATATCTGTGTATCTCAGAGACAACAGTGTTATTTTGATAATGGTATCATCTAAATGTGAGGCTGTGTATACCAGGTGTCACTGGTGCTGCCTTCCTCAAAGCGGATGTTGCCCACCGTCTCCAGCTCAAGCACTAGGAAGTGCTCCATCATCTCCTTCCTGTCTGTAGCCAACTTCACCTCTCGCTTGTGCTGTGCCTCTGCTCTGCATGCCACAGATACACCATACACAGACACGCACACACACACACACACACACACACACACACACACACACACACACACACACACACACACACACACACACACACACACACACACGCACACACACACACACACACACACACAATCACACGCCATGAAACACTATCACCACCTTCAATTCAGTTCAATTAGAAATGAGTCAGATCAAATGTGATCTAATCAACACGCCATTTCCTAAGTCAAGAGGCCAATCAAACAAAAAGGTGGTGCGCACATCCAAAATGTAGGTGCAGGACAAAAAGGTCAAAGCATAAAAATGAAATTGAATGTCGAAAACGTTCACTTAAAATAAAAAGAAGCTAAACGGGAGCTAGTGTGCGGACATTCAATTTCATTTTTATGCTAAGTCAAGAGGCCAAATAAGGTTTGAGTGAAGCAGTGGACAAGGATCATTTACTGAGCGGAATCAGGATCCAGACGGCTCATCAGTTGACTCAATTCACAGACACTGAGATGAAGAGAATATAAAAATAATATCTAAAAATAAAAATATACCGGTATTATTTACCACTTCTAATAACCTGAACAGGGACAAATTACTTCCTCTTAAAACTATGTCCTCAAACAACAGTAATTACTCATAACATAACATTGCTTGAACTAGACATTTCTGACAGAAAATGCAAAGATTTTCTTATTTGTTAGTTGTTTTTAAGTAGTAACAGAATCTGGGCACACAGCACATGTCATTGCTGACATGGAAATGGACAGGTGATAATTCACAATTCCATTGGCGTATTTCAACATTTCAATGATTTCAGAAATACTCAATAATTGGACATATGTGTTTCTAAGGACTATACCCAAACACAAATTTAAGGATAAAGTGAAATGTAGGTATTGGTAGGTATTTATACTGGTATAACAGACTGATAATACACAGATCAAATATGATGATGGGACATACTGTACGATGGGATTTACATGAGCTTCAGTTAGCCTCGATCGTACATGATATTTCAGGCCTATCTGACTCCACACGCACGGTAGTAAACATACCTCTTCCACTCGCTCGGACTATATTGTCTTACTCAGTTCATGCTTGCCAGATCTATTCATCTCCGTTTCTGCCTCATCAATTAGTAATGGCTGTCACAGCACTGGCACACAACAAGTATGACTTACTCTTCCATTCTCTGGTTCCAGAGTCGCAGTCTCTCCCTGAGCGCTTCCAGCTTACTCATCAGCTTCTGCTCCTGGCCCAGATCACGGCTCAGTTCGGACGCGGTGTCGCTGGGGTCTCCGGAACCTTCTGTCACAGGGGACGGCGCCTCCTCCCATGTGCGGGCTGATCTCCTTCCGGAAGCCTGCATCTCAGAGAGTTCCATCTCAAGCTGGAGTTAGATAGATCATGAAAGTTGTTACTAGGGTTGGGTATCGAGAACCAATTCCAATTCAGAACCGGGTGAAAATGATCAATTCCATCGATATTGTATGTCTCCAAACTCCAAATCAATTCTCTTATCAATTCTTTAGCTTCTCTGCCTGCACGTCGCGGTGCATTAGCACCATGTGCTAACTGCAATTTTCATAGCAAGCTATCACATTAACTCCAGTGATTCACATAACCTACCATATTGAGGAGACAGATACATGTAGCTGTTCTCAAGCCTTTAAAGACTGACCCTTTTTTGGCATGAACTAGGCTACTCAGGAATCGATAAGAGTATTGATAAGGAATTGGATTGATAGGCAGAATTGATAATGGCATTGATATTGATAAAATCTTATCAATACCCATCCCTAGTTGTTACACCACTGCAACTACTGTACTTGGGTGGTGCATCAGTAATAACCACTTTCTATCTACCACTTTCTATGTGACTAAACTTTCATTTCTTCTGTATTCAATATTTCAATACATACACAGCTGAATAAATACTGTGCGTGTGTGTGATATAAGTGTGTATGTGTGTGTGTGTGTGCTATAAGTGTGTGTGTGTGTGTGTGTGTGTGTGTGTGTGTGTGTGTGTGTGTGTGTGCTGTATGCATGTGGCTGACAGTACAAGTCAACATTTGTGGCTCCATAGTATTTTTTGCACTCAACGGCACCTTCCAGGCAGCACTGCCTGGAAGCCACTACCAATCCTAAACCCCTTCACCCTCACCCTAACCCTAGATTTGGGTAGTGCCCTGAAGGCATCGTTGAGGGCAAAGAAAGAAAGAACTTATGTGGGTCGAGCATAAGTGCTTATCCAGTTGGTGATCCAGTTCATTTCTTCATGACTGTCTGACTCTACTAGCCTGACATAGCCCGCCCATAATACGAATGTTCATACGTATCATGGTCTGGGCACGGTCCTCTGGGGCGTGTTTACATCGGTAGGGAATCTACCGGCCAATAAGCGAAGCTGATTAGACAAGCTGTCCAATCGTTTCAAACCAGAAATGAATGCCCTCCCCCCCCGCAGTATAATCGCGTCAGGTTAAACAACCTCCAGACCATGAATACGGATGAACAGCAGTATTATGGTCGGGCTATGTCGGGCTATGACTCTACTACAATAGCTCACCGTCTTCAGGGTGCAGGTGAGCGTGTGGATTCTGTCCCGGGGCTGCTGCAGCCGGCCGGACCTCTGCTCTAGCAGCCTGGCCTGAGTCTCTGCCAGCTGTCTCTGCACCAGGCGGACACGCATGCTGTAGTACATCATCTTCTTCAACACGGTGGACTGCAGAGGAAGCATTAATAATGTTAACACTGGACACATGGCATTCATTCACTTAATTGCCCTATACCCGAACCAGTAGACTTTGAGAGGACAACCATAATTACTTAAGTGGCTGGATTTGTTCAACATGAGACGTCTAGGCTAGAGTTCAGTTTCACTAAGCTCAGCAGAGTAGAAGGACACCTTTCAAACAGCAGGTGGAAATCCAAGTAAGTTAGTTTGAGTCTGTTTTCAACAGTTGGATTGCATATACACCGACTTACACGTCCACATTCTCTATCTCTTGCTTTCTCTCTTACCACACACACACACACACAGACACACACACACACACACACACACACACACACACACACATACACACGCATACACACAAGCTATCTCACCTCTGCTGCATCTTTGATCTGTTTGCTGGAGATGTAGTGTGTGTCCAGTCTCTGTAGCTGAGGTAGGTGGTAAAGCAGGTGAGTGGCGTAGTTGTAAAGCAGGCACACAGAGTTAGGCCCAGACTGAGGGTCCTGCAGACCCAACTCCTTCAGCTGGCTCAGTGCGGCAAGAGGTGTCAGTTCCTGCACAAAGGACACCCACAAAGACAATCCATTCAATCCAAAGTTTGAAGACTTTAAAAATGATTAGAAAGATTAGTGAAAAAGCTACACAACATTAAACTAGAGAAGAAAAAAATTCCCTCTGCCATAGACTGGTAAAGTTTCTCTGTCTAAATAATTAAAGAGAGCAATATTATGGTAGGTGTATCCATTCAATCCAAAGTTTGAAGACTTTAAAAATGATTAGAAAGATTAGTGAAAAAGCTACACAACATTAAACTAGAGAAGAAAAAAATTCCCTCTGCCATAGACTGGTAAAGTTTCTCTGTCCAAATAATTAAAGAGAGAAGTATTATGGTAGGTGAGATTTTAACAAGGAGATATGCACTTTAACTACCTTAAATGAGCTGATCTGGTTTCCTGAGAGGTTGAGCTTTTGTAAATTGATGTTGGGATCCAGACTGTGTCCTGAAAATTAATCATTTAAATTGAACTGAACATAATAAAGAATCTTTGAATCTTCAATCATGAACCCTAAATAAAATACATACCGATCCTTTGTATGGCATTTTCTGCTAGGTTCAGTTCCTTCAGCTTTTCAAGTGCTTCCAGTCCCTACAAAGATGTAAAGTACCATTTAGCAGAGTTTTAAAAATCAGATAAAAATGATATCCTTCATACTGCTTTTTTGCCTTTAATCAGATAGGACAGTATAGAGATGGACAGGAAACGAGTGGGAGAGAGAGAGAGATGGGGTGGGATCGGGAAATGACCTCGGGTCAGAATTGAACCCGGGTCCCCGAAGTAATGGTCTGACACTCTAGCCACTGAGCCACGGCGCCGCTCCATACTGTCTGATTTTCTGTATTGATGAACTCAAAGAGTCATACTTATGCGTAACCCTGTAACATATGCTAGCTCATCTCAAGGATGTGTTCGCTGTCCTCTGTTGTACATACTGTACACTACTGACTGCTGTAGCATATAATTCATATGTTTGTGGATAACTAAACTGATCCTAGTAAAAACATTTTTTTATCCTTAAATGTTTTAGAGAAATGTTCATTGACTTTAAAAGCGTGCAGCCTTCTCACAGTGATTGATGGTAATGCAGAGTCAAGTTTGTCAAGCATATACATATGCACTCTCGGTTCTTTCTTGATTCAAAAATACTTAACATAGATCCTATTGGGACAGATGGTGCATATTTGCCTTATGTTCTGAAAAGACACAGGTTAGACAACAAAATATACATATTTTCAAAATGGCTTTGGAAATGATGCTTTTACCATAACATACCTCTATCTTGGAAATGTGGTTACTGTTGAGCCACAAGACTTCAAGATTCACAAGTAGTTCCAGATTTGCAATTTCACTTATGTGATTGTCATACAGATACAACATCTGAAGTTGAAGGCAGTTATGCAATCCGGATATTTCCTGGAAGCAAATCGATGAGAGATACGCACTTAGCACACAAACTAGTGGCAGGCTACTCAAAGTACCTAAGCTACAATGTGTGTGTGTGTGTGTGTGTGTGTGTGTGTGTGTGTGTGTGTGTGTGTTAGCTGCAGTCTGCAGTGCATCTGCAGTGTTGTTCTCTACTTTGAGACAGTTGAAAGGGGAATACAAATGAAAAGACAGACATAATACCTTCAACTGACATTCTGCGACCCACAGTTCTTTGAGTAGAGGGCTGTGCTCCAGTCCCTGAATTTGGGCCACGCTTTGGCCCATGATAACGAGTTTGGAGAGGCGTGGGAAGAAGGAGAGCCCAACCATGCGTGGGTACCCCGAGAAGAACACCTCCAGCGCTGAAATACCACTTCCATCTTGACATACTTTTTCATATGACAACCCATTCGCAGTGCACTGTAATGCAGATTGGTGACTTTAGTGAGAGATGTAATATTTGAGGCAAACATTAGTTTCAAACAGAAAACTTACCAATTCTTTGATGACCTCTTCGTCTCCAAATTGACGCTGCTTTTCAATCAGTGTCATGCTCCTAGAGATGCTGTGAAATATTATAGAGTAGAAACATTCACGTAAGGATTTCTTCATTCAATCGTTCATACAAGTTTTTCCCACTCACATTCTTATAAGCTAACGCGTTGACCCAATCCGAATGACTGTAGAAAATAGGCTAAGATACGTGAACGTTAGCTATGCTACATGTTGAAGTTAACTTAACTTATAGATAGTCTACCCTTTGTCATTTTAATTTTTGAACAAAGTAACTTAAAACTTTCTTGTTCAGAACATCAGATATTTGTTTCAGAACTTACTGCTGTCAAATGTGAGCAAACGGAATCGTTAGATAAGAGCTGTGATAGAGCATGCTGCTGTTTCTGTGCACAAACGTCTTCTAGTAAAGTACACTGCACGAGGCATATCCCCCGCAATGTTTGTCATCAACCGGTAACTAAGAGCGTTGCTGGGGAGCCATGTTGAAATAATTTGTTAGGTTAGAAAAACTTCCAGTAGAGGGCGACCTACGGCTCTGGACAACGAGCGACCTACAGCCAGTCTATCTATGTTTATATCACAGAGCAAGAAATGGACCATGACAGAGCCCTGGCCATGGGTAGAAGATACTTTGTGACAAGGTAGCCTATGCATGACAGAAAATGAGTGAAATGCAGTAGACCTAAAATCCATGGGGACATCAACCATAGCCTACATTGTATAGGCTACTGTACAGTGAGATGAAACAATGTTTCACCAGCTCAGAGTGGTGTTACAAATAATGTGTGTGTGTGTGTGTGTGTGTGTGTGTGTGTGTGTGTGTGTGCGCGCATATGTTTGCTATTAATTACAAACAGACATCATAAGATGAAGCTTTGTTTATTCATGGATATTAAAATATATCTACCAAAATAGATAATCGTTTATTCACTAAATTATGGTTGTTTACTGATCAGTAACAGGTTTGCTGGTCTTATTTGTTTTTGCGGCTAAATAGACGCCGGAAAAACCCAGGGCCTTTCTTGGTCTTTCTATCACTCTCTGTGTTCATCACATGTGATGCTGAGCAGCTTGGGAGTGTATCATCCACCTTCCCCAGTTTCTTTTCTTCCTCGTTTTATTTCTTATTTTGTGCTTTCTTTGCTACCTTCTCAGCCTTTTGAAGAGCTTTCTGCTGTTTTTTTTGTTTCAGCCATTCTGACCTTTTCCTCCATCACTGCAATCTTGAGCAGATCTTTCTCCTTGTGTTTAACACTGGAGGAGGCACACTGCAGAAAGGAAATATAGAAATAGCTATTTGAATGTACAAATACTGTAGGTGAAAAGGAAATTAACCATTTCTGTGCCCCAATGATGACATAATACATTATGCTCATAAGCCCACTAAGAAGTATGGCCCTGGGAAATAGTGTAAGTACCTGGAATGTGATGCCTGTACTGCCAGTGGGCTCATGTTTCATGCTGCATTTTGCCTCATTAACGGCCTCAAGTGGACTCTAGGAAAATAACAGATATAGATCAGTTCATTATGTCAGAAATATCTCCCAAATCTGATGTAGAAACACAAAAGCAATCTGTTTTTACCAGACTGACTGACTGCTTCCTTAGGTTTTTCAGCATCTTTTCTCTATTGATAAGCACAGAAATGAAATCTCTTCGCAAGGCCTCCTCTCTCTGCCTCATCAGTGTATCCCACTCCAATCACTCCTGTATACGCTGTCTCTCCAGTGCATACAATGCCAATTCTTGGTCTTCCTTCTGCTCTTGCAGGAGACGCTGGAGGTCTTGTCTGGAATGTTCCAGAACATTGAAATAGTCCTCAAGTCGCTTCAGCTCAGAAGCCCTGTCCTTCTGCTCCATCTTTGCAGAGCTTAAGTCTCCACTTGCTGAACATCCTCTGATGTTAGACAGGGCATCAGCTGTGATGGACTGGAGGCCATCATTGGTGATGTTCATTGGGGGGTCCATGTCAGGGGCTTCTTTCCCCAGACACTCTGTTTTTTTCCAGAAGTCTGAATAAGATAAGACAAAATATAGCACTTTATATTTTTTTTGTTACTCTAATTAGGTCTAATGTTTATTATTCTGATTAGGTCTGAATGGGAGAATGGCCCATAATCTTGTGTGAAACAGTGGACTACATTTGTCTTGGATTAGTCAATTTGGCAACGTTAGTCCTCAGCCTTACTCAATGGTCAAATCCAGACCATCCCGGGCAACAGGCTGGTAGTCCGCTAGCGGTAGTAGGCCTACGCAAGCGGACTGAAGGTAGGCCTATCTTGCTTTGGGATGATCCCAAAAAACGAAGGTTCTAAAATTATGATTATCATTTTATATTTTAATATACATATATTATTTTTGTCGAGTAAAAAAATGAAACCAAGGTACTTACAGTTGGATTAGATGCTGGTTGTGAGATCAAAACGTATGAAAATCAAGCTCTCCAAAGCTCAACGTGCGGAAATGGTCCGAATGTTTCAATCAGGTTTCCATGGTATGTAGTTTTTGGAATAGAATTTTAGCAATGTCATTGCGTTCGAACGTTCTGGGATGTATCATATATCACTTATAACCTATAACGGGTGAGCCCCTAGAAGGCCGTGTTGAACACGCACATATGAGGTTTTGCTTTTAAATTTGTGGTCGTCTGTCCAACTGATTGAACATTACAGTAAACGGTCCATACTCCACAGTGAACTGTTTGTCAAGGTTAAGCCTACATGAAATGTTGCATTCTGCTGTGAGGCTTATATGAAAAATATAATATATTCTATACTTGTTCATGCTCTGCCAAAGCGCTGGAATTATGGCTAACTGTAGGTGTTGTCCCACAGTGTTTTTCTTTTTTTCTTCTTCTTCTTCTTTTTTTTAATCGGTGGAAATCAATAGTGCTGAAAATTCCAATCAAGTAAACTAGTGAGAATGGGTTTTACTGTAAATGGTCTATATATTGAAACCTATCACCATAGTCAGTCTGAGATACAACAGAGCAGGCATTTGCCCTTGAACTTGAACTATTGACCTGTGCAGGAACCTTATGCTGAAAGAGGAGGCCCTCCAAGACTGTCAGTTGGGGCCTAATCCTGTATGTCAGCTATAATATCCACCTGTCTCACCTGGACACGCTTTTACTGTAATGCACGCCAGAAATTTTCATTCATAGGGGATCTGTCTCCATCTCAACCATCAGCTAGGCACTGCTCCATCTTTTTCGAGTTGTCCTCCTTGACCAAGCTCTTTCTTGTCAAAGGTCTCCCTCTTGACATAGGCTAAGTTGTGTCTTGCTTTTGACTGCTGGCTTCAGGAGCACCTGGTCCTACTGAATAAAAATCAATAATTCTCTGCTTTAGAAGCTTTAACTTGGCCCATATGGACCAAGTCGGGCGGGCACCAAGACTTACATTTTTTCATACAGGCAGAGCCTAAGGTTTGTGAGTGTTTCATGTCTCTATGGCCCTGCTGTAAAGTGTAGTGTGTGTGTGTGTGTGTGTGTGTGTGTGTGTGTGTGTGTGTGTGTGTGTGTGTGTGTGTGTGTGAGAGAGAGAGAGAGAGAGAGAGAGAGAGAGAGAGAGAGAGAGAGAGAGAGAGTGGATGGATTGAGAGAAAAATGGAGAACTTGAGCCAGAGTGGGAAAGGAGAGCGAGAGAGAGAGAGAGAGAGAGAGAGAGGAAAAGCAAAAAATATAGACGCTATGGTTTTAGCCAGCCAATGCAAATGTCAGTGTAGTCCCTCCCTGTTCCAAAGACTCTCCCCTCCCTGCGTTCCCTTTTTATCTCTCTCTCCTTTTGTGTGTGGATACCGCAGCTGTTTCGCTCTCTCTCTTTCTCTGCAGACATGGGCTCCACAGGTCAGTGACGGCTCTGAGCCAGACTATCAATCTTACACTTAGCTTTAGCACAGCTACCTACCTGGGTTAGCTTGACTTCAGTTGTCAGTCAAAAACCAATAGATTTCAAACTCAAAAACTGTTTGACTTAAACAGGGTGCTGACCGTGCCTGTAACTACAGTAAAGTTTCTGGTTTTTCTTGTTTGTGTTTAGCTTGAGTGGGTGTTTTGTTCTGGATTGTTGTTGTTTCTAGCTGCAGTTCTTGAACCTGTGCTCTGCCATATGGTCTTCTTACATCATTTCACATGCACATGCATTTCTTCTGATAAGATAAGAAATGCACACATACATACATACAAACATACACAAACGCACACACACGGATTCATGGGATTGGATTGTGAGGGTATTCCGATTCTTGATTTGATGTGTTTCTTGACTGGTTCATTGATTGATTGCCTCTTACTGGCTCAGTGTATTTGACAGCCAATACAGTGTGAAAGTATGCTGTATCCAAGCATACAATGAGAGCAGCTGATCTTTCTGCCTCTCAGTTTCTGAGAGTGGGCTATATTTAGTGGTGGTGAACAGGGACACACACTCACAGCGGAGCAGACGGCCTACACACACACACACACTCACGCAAGCAGCTGAAGTGTGACCGCTTCCTGCTCAGCAAGGTTTAACTCCCAAACATGGGAAGGGAAAAGAACAAAGTGATGTTGGAAAAAAAGTAGTGAAGAATTCCACTGTATTAAGCTGCATGGAAAATTGACCTTAATGTTGTATTTACCAGCTTGTTACAGCCACAAACTAAATTTCTTTTAATAGGAGCTGAAAATGATCTTTTCTGAAGAATGTGAGATACATGGTTAATGTACAGGAGGGTGTTTGATATAAGATATCTTATATGTCTTTTATTGCAGAACACAGAATCTCTCTCTCTCTCTCTCTCTCTCTCTCTCTCTCTCTCTCTCTCTCTCTCTCTCTCTTTGAACAGAGATTTACATCCACTAGTCAAGCCCTGATTTGCCCAGTGGCTTTTCCGGTATTCTGTTTGCTTTGTGACGTCTAGACTCTGGTCGGAACTTGTTGGCTAATTAGACTGCTGTTGTACACTTCGTCAGTCAGGACCTGTCAGTCAGTCAGTCAGTCTTGCCCACAAACATCCTGCAAGAGTCTGGAATGATGTTCTGTACTCTTATGTCACTGTCAGGCATAACGTGTAGGCTAGATCAGACCAGTATCTGGAGAACTAGGTTTAAAGGAATATTCCACTTCTTCATGAAAATTGGTTATTCACCCTCTTACCTGGAGTTACATATGTGGGTAAAAGCATTTTGGTCTCCGTGCATGTGCTTTCCTATTCTGGCAACCCCAATTTTACCCCTAGCTTAGCATAGGCAGTGGAAAGTAAAGTAGCCAAAGAGTTGCTATCTGGCAACTTTACATTTCAGCGCCTATGCTAAGCTACAGCTAAAATAAAGCTGAAATTTGGGCTGCTGGACAGGGAAAATGCATACACTGAGACCAAAATGCTTTCACCCACATATGTAACTCCAGGTAAGAGGGTGAATAACCAATTTTCATAAAGAGGTGGAATATTCCTTTAACACATGTATAGTAAAACTGACCTGGGCCTCTTATTTGTCCTCACCTGAGGTCCTAGGTAGACAGAGGGTGCCCTTACCAGAGGGGTGACGGGTCAGGGCGGTCTAAACTCCTATCGCCCTCAGGCTCCAGCAGCTCTGCTGATACAGCGAGCTATTTCTACCACGCGTGCCAATCATTAACCAGACTTGCCGTGCGGGTAAGATGGGAAGCGCACCAGCATGGAGCAGGTGTCCCATGTGGCCGGCCGCACACATTCACTGGCAACTCCTCCAGAGGTGTCCTTATGCAGAGCAGGAACGCATCCAGAGTAGGAGCTCCAAGTATATTGTAGCTGTGAGGCTAATTTGGGATTAGCGTAGTATATCTGTCCTCATTGCAAGCCATTGAAGGCTAGTGTAAGAATAACAATACAAACGACGGAAAGGTACGTGATGGGCATGTGAATTTATCAGTGTTGCAATGGCATGTCAAACAGCATTTCAAATCCTTCCACTCTCTCTTTCTCTTTCTCTCTCTCTCTCTTTCTCTCTTTTTGTTTCTCTTTCTCTCTCTCCATTGCAGTGATGGAGTTGTTATACTGGAGGAACCCGCGGAACACAGGCGTGGTGTTTGGGAGTGTGCTGCTGTTGCTCGTTGCCCTCACCCGCTTTAGTGCACTGAGTGTGCTGGCGCACGTGGCCCTGGCGGTCCTCGCAATCACCATCAGCTTCAGAGCCTACAAGTCCCTCCTGCAAGCTGTCAAGAAGACAGAGGAGGGACATCCTTTCAAGTAAGTCAGATTGAGGGGTTGGTTGGTTTGTGAGACATGACATTCTGTATTCAGAGTTTGTTAAAAACTCAATTGTCTCAATTACTTTCCACATATGAAATAAGCCTTAGACTTTGACTTTTATTGCAACTCAGTAACAGAAGGACTGGAAAGTGTGCATGTGTGGGTCTGCCTATGTACAGAAGACAGAGAGTGTTTCTCAAAGTCAAGAATGCTTCCTTGGTAGCACACTAGCCTTGGAAGCTGGACACTTCAAAAACGAGGATCCATCAGTGCATCCTTAAAAAATCTATGAACAAAGGCCTCTGTCCTCGCTAGAATTTAGAAGGATGCTTGACCTTGGGACAGTACTTGGAGACTGACAATGACGTGGAATGCTCGAAAAAGCAGCCTTCCAAGCATGCTTCCTCGACTTTGAGAAACGCTCAGAGAGAGAGAGAAAACAGAAGGAAATTCTGTGTGAGTGATGTGTGGTGATGCACGCTCTCCCCTCAGGTCATACTTGGACTTGGAGGTCACTCTGACTCCAGAACAAGTGAACTCCTATATTGAAAAGCTGCAGCTCTACCTGAACAGCACTCTTGTGGAACTGCGTAGGCTGTTCTTGGTACAGGACCTGCTGGACTCCATAAAGGTCTGATAACAAATCAGTGCTTTTATACACAGTGCTGCTCATACAAATCAAAATGATTTTTAGGTAAAAAAAAAATTAAAAAATAGCACATCTTTGAGTTATATGGATAATCTTGTGCATTTTTTTTTTTTAATTGGACTACAAATTCATGTCTGTTATACTGTATATCAATGAGAATTTTCAGACCGTAAATGGCAGTTGTACTGTACTGTAACAGTAGGGGCTGGAGAGGATTCTTACAGAGATGGTTGAAGTGTAGCGGAAGCTTGTAATGATGGTACTATGCTAATTACCATGACACTAATTTGCTCTGTCCCATTTTTGATAATATAATATGCACCCAATACCCAGACCATATTAGAACTCCCATCAAGGACTTGTTCCGTTATAAATTATAGTGTGTGTGTGTGTGTGTGTGTGTGTGTGTGTGTAGTTTGCAGTGCTGATGTGGTTGCTGACACACCTTGGGGCTGTGTTTAACGGTCTGACTCTCGTTATTCTTGGTGAGTTTTCTCTGGAGGTCACTAAGCAGATGGCACACATTGTGATAGTTGTATAGAAGACTATTATCAGTATCTGCAGTGTTTGATGCTGTCCTGATCTACTTTCACAAACCTTATCACACACACACACACACACACACACGCACGCACGCACGCACGCACGCACACACACACACACACACACACACACACGAGTGAGAGTACCAAAAGAGAAGACATACCAATGTCATAACCAGTAACTATTTTTTCTCACCTAGCTGTGGTGGCCATGTTTACTCTGCCCATCGTTTATGAGAAAAACCAGGTGAGTCTCTCTCTCTCTCAGAATCCTATGAGGTGTGCATGCGCTATACAAATAGACAGATTAGTCACTTTTATAATTGAATCCAGTGTTGTAAGAGTTGGGTGTGCTTTGGGATATGCACTTACAGTAATCTGTCAGAATAATGTGGCGTAGCTCATGAACTGTTTACTGTAGCCTATGGTGAGTTTTCATGAGAACCGTACTGACCTTTTCCCTCATTCCTTCCTTCAGACTCAGATTGACCATTTCTTGGGGGTGGTGAAGAGTAAAGCAAACGTGATCTTGACACTGTGAGTCCTACTTGACCTGTGCTTGATAGACACAACATGAAAGAGAAAATAAAGGGGGATTCATATGCATTAGGTTTTACAGTAGCGGGTCTCAAACTGGTAGCTCGGGAACCCCTGTCTTACTAGTAGCTCTCATAACATAGATATTAGAGTTGATGTTGGTAGTGCACACCTATTTGCATATTTAACTATAAAATAAGGGTGGCAGTAATAGGTCAGACAGTATTTTGCTCTCTACAAATTTAGATGACACTTCAGATGAGCATTTGCATGGCGGCGCTGTAACTGTATATGAAAGAATGTGATAATTCTCTTCAGTTCTATAGAAGCAGAAGTAGAGTAGCTCTTGGCTACATTGATTCAGTCAAAGTAATGTAGCTCTGAAGACCTCTGGTTGACATAATGCTGAAATCCCACTAAAGGGATGTTCTGTACCTGCTACTGTAAAGAAGCTTGTTGCGGCATCAGGGGTAAATCACAGATAATATTTCTTGTATAGGAAATACAGTAAAAAATGGAATAGGCTAGTGTGATGATATGAAGCAGTTCCGTAACTGAAGGAAGAGTTGGATTTTCTAACTGTAGAAAAGAGTTTATCTCATGTTTAGGGTTCCCCCTACTGGTGAGATGGCTTAGTGACTGATGGTTGCATCTAATTGTTGACAGGATCAAATCGAAAGTCCCTGGAGCCAAGACGAAGCCAGAGTGATGTTGTGTCGCCTAACACCAGCCCAATCCCAGCATTCCTTCATGAATGTCAGAAATGTCAGTCTTCCCTTGCCTGTCAGACATGTCATTTTTTAAATTAACACTTGAAACACTTGAAAAGAAGTGACAACACTGTCAACTGCATGCACCTGAATAAATTATGTGGTATGCTTTTCACAGTTTGTTTTTTTGGCATTTAACTTATGAATTGTGTATAATTTTGAAACAATTAAAGTGACTTCTCAGAGCTCCATACATCTGAATGTTAGATGACAACTTAATTAGGGTATTATTTGCCATGTTGGTTTTTAAAATTTGTAAATTATTACTGAAATAACATATTTCTGAAAGTTTATGAAATACATTGAATGCATTGAATACAGTTGTACTGATACAAAGACGAAGAAAGATAAATCTGATTGCCGTTTGTGTTCTCTTCTGTACGTTGCTCTTTTACCATTAGACCAATGTCTGGTGTTTTTGTTTTGACACTTAGTAAACATTACGGATGTTATAGATTTAGACAAAACACTGTCGTCGTTGTTTGGAAAATATACAATGAATCAGGTCCAGTGAGGAATAAGAGATACGTTATGAAAACCCCGTATAGAACAAAGGAAACAGTGTTGTGTCAGATGAGGACCTGGTAGAAAGTGAAGGTGAAATCAAGAGTGATGGTAAAAAGAGAAGATGCAGAAAGCTGAGATCTTTGTAGAGCCCTTGTCTTGCCCCCTTGGCTCACACCATGGTGTGAAACGCTTAGTCGAGGTCTCAGCCATTTCAGATTCCGTGCTATAAATAGCCCGCAGATCATTAAGTCACCATAAATAAAACCCAAATTAGTCTGCTTCCTTATGTCATGCATTTCTGATGTATATCTGAGACCATAGGGCAAAGCGCAAGTAAGGTCAAGGTTACCAGCCCATTTTCCCTGAGACACAAATGTCTCAAAGGCCTACTTGCTTGCCTCAAGTAAATTTTGAGTGTTCTTCTGCCTCATAACGTTATCAGCAGAGAGTAATGTTTACAGTTTGCCTGAATAAACAACTATATGGACAAACATAAAAAATTTGCAGTTGCAGCAATAGGGTTAACAGGCTGGGATTTAGGCTTGGCGAGGGTTAAAGAGCAAAGTTTGGCAGAGCTTAAAGTAGGGATCTGAGGTGGAGCTAAGGGAGGGTTGGGGATTTCCCTCTGGCTCTTTCTGAACCAGTTGCCAAGAACAACCTGGGCGTACAGTGATATCTTCATTAAGGTCACACGAGAGTATGAACTAGAATAAGTGTCTGCTTTGATAAATGGAATTAGTTTGAGGACCCTTCACTTGAGGACAGTTGTGAAGTGGTCAAGGGTTTATGAGTCAAGTAGTTGACAGAATAAGATACACAATTGATTTGAAAATGTGAGACATACAGTATCCTGACATATCTTCAGAAATTTAACCACCAGACAATAATTTCAGTACATGTTGTGCTACAATCTTCAACTATACCAATTCAAGATTCAGGATAAACTTTATTACATCTCATTATAGTCTAGTGATAGACTACAGAGAGTAAAATTCTTGTGTTTTTGCTCCTCAAGAAATAACTAATTTAAAAAATGATTAAGGAAATGTATGCAGTGAATATGCTTAGGTGTGTAAATGTGTAGTCAGTGTATATGTAATATATAATGTCTATCACGATTCAGCTCAATCAGGAAAGGAAATACAAAGAAAAGGCCATACAAAATGTCTATCAATCTTGTCTTTAATTCACTTTGATAATTCATACAAAAAAATTCTCAGCGAAAAAGTGATTTATTTTTCATACATTAACTTTACATTCATTAGTTCTACTTCCAGTTAATTGGCATGTATCTACATCACGTTGTTTTTTTTTAACAAGGGTGTGGTTAGATATGCTTGCTGGCATTTGGAAGAGGACCTAAAATGAACAGTTTAAGAAATCAACACAGGTAGTAGTGGTGATGTGCATCGTGTGAAAAGTCATAGTGAATGCCAGATAATACAGGAAGTCAACCTGTAAGATATTGTTTTGAAGACTTCATTCCACTGTGATTGCTGTCTGTAGTGTGTTACACAACATGTTGCTTGAGTGGTCACACAGTGACCATGGCTTGCGAGAGACAGGACATTAAAAGCAGGAGGAAATGATGCCTCACCTTACAAAAAAGGCTGGCAGCAATCATCAACTTTGATCACTACCCCAGGGGGAAGCTCTGTGATTGTTGATGACTGTCTGCTCTGTAGGTCTAGCCCTGATAAATATCTATAGTGAGACTTTAAAAAAAGAATTCTAGGTAGGTAGCCTTCTCTCTTTTGGACTCTGGACACCAGAGAGCGCTGATGAGCAAAGGGTCGTTCCCTCCAAGGACACCAGAGGGCGCTCCTAACACCACTACTGAGAGAGTTCAGGCTTCATCGCCATTGTGCTTTCCGATGATAGTGCAGTACAGCTGACGTGCCTTCGTTTGTCTACTCTTGTCATGTACATCTGTGGGCTCTCTTGGACAGCCATAGTCACTGTCCTCTTGCTAAATTTCAAACAGGAAGAACTGAAGAGTGCCAGAGCAATATTAAGGAACACCTTGCTGCTTCCTTTGCAGCGGAAACGTGGGCTGCACATATTTACCATGTATGTTATCCTGTAAATACACAGTGATCACCACTAATCAAGTGGAACAAAAGAAAGAAGACAGTTAAATACAATATACAGTATACGAGTGTCTGTATATATGTGCATGTATAATACATACTATTCATATATACATGTGCTGTATATTGTGGAACTCCAATTGAGTTCTGCTGTTTCCAGTGTATCCATTCTGTTTTTTGTTTTGTTTTTTTTTTTTGTAGAGAGAATAGATTAATACTTCCCCATGGTTGACAATCCCTTGTCTCTATATGCATAATATGCAATGCCAGTTCTGGTTATACACCACTACTGCCACACTCTCTTGCTCAACGACACACACACACACACACACACACACACACACACACTTCTAAAAACTTGTTTGAATTTTTTTTTTTTTTTTACACTCAAGTCCTATAAGCCCATTATAATTAATTTAATTTTCTCTCTCAAATATGGAAGGGGGAACTATGAACAAACACTGACAGAAAAAAAAAATCACAAGTTTAAATGCACGATTCTAACATATAGTGAAAATAACATTAAAAACACAAACAAACATACATTTGCAACTCTATCAGCTCATTAAATTACAAATTCCACATCAACTCTAAAAGAGCTCAGTGTCAATTAAAGGAAATGTACATGCACGCCATAATATATACTTTTTCATATTGCTGGAAAATACTGATGGTTACATATTCATGAAAGAGGCATTTAAAAAAAAAAAAAAAAGAAAAAAGACAAAGCACTTTCCCTGAAGTCGTCCTGGCATGAGTTCTGGCTATGAACCTGGCTGAAAAGTTAGTTGGCATTAACTAAAGGCCAGGTGGACGAAACATAAAGCAGAGAATTAAACAAGAGGTCTGGCAACCTCAGCCATCAGCTTTTGTTCGTCCGCGTCGAGGAAGAGAATGGATATGTTTGAACAGAGCAGGCAGTGCTCTCCTCCTCGTGTCCGTCTGGATCCACAGAGGTCTGTTCATATAAGACATCACGTCTTTAAAGGCCTTCACTGCTCTGCCTGAGCAAAACAGCCGTCTTGCCACTGGCCACTTCATGCAGCTTCACCAGTTCAGTCGGCTCAGATGGACAACGGTGTTCAGTGGAACACCTCTCTTCTCTTCTCTTCTCTTCCCTCAGCAGGGTCTACACAGCCTTGCAGGTAAAACTCCAACATGATTTCACATGAAGAATCAGGAAAACAAGACAAAGAAAGAAAATAAAGAAAAAAGGACATCTTCCCTCTGACTGTAGCGATGTCAACAGCTAATATTTCCAAAGAGTCCTCAGAAAGAACGGTGCTCAGCGGGCCGACAGATAACATGTCCACCATTGTCTAGCGGTCACAGCGGTTCGGTGCGTTCATTATTGTAAGTAAACACATATACATATGACACACACACACACACACACACACACACACACACACACACAAACTCACTTCAAATCAGGCAACGGTTAAGTGGAGCTGTGCAACTACTCCTCGAACATGAAGTAGAACAACCTTCATCATTTAAAAAAGAAAAAAAAAAAAAAAAAAAAAGAGGAGAAAAGAAACTTCAAAAACTTTATATATAAATAGCTCTCAAAGTCCATTCTACCACTGCTAACAAGTGCTGGTACAGATATACTTCTTACATCATTTCTGGAATGTGATGTCACTTTAAAAAGATATGTCAAAGATTAAAATCGAGAGATTTCGTGATCGGGGAAGAAAAGGTCTACAGAGGTGCAGTTAGCTGTGCAGACGACAACGTGGAGCGAGCCAGGTGAGTAAGGCACGGGTCTTCTGTGGCTGCTCAACCACAGACATCCATCCCAAAAGCTGGTTAAAGTCTCAGCCACACCCACTTGGTCTCCCCCTCTTCTGTCCATCTCCTCACATTGAGAACAGCATAAGAACAGGAACAGTGGTCTTGAATCACAGCTTGTGTCTGCATGCGTATGTGTGCGTGCTAGGATCTGTCCATAAGTGTACTATATAAGGTATGATTGTGTGTGTGTGTGTGTGTGTGTGTGTGTGTGTGTGTGTGTGTGTGTGTGTGTATAAATTAGTGTTAATCAAGCCACGTCTCAGCGCAGCCAGGAGGAGGGCACCCACTGCGGTTCTGTGTCCAGCTTGTTGATGAAGCGCAGCAGCTCCTGGTAGGCCTTGTCCTGGTCCGTGTTGACGATGGCGGCGTCGAATAGGTGCCCGAAGTTCTGCTCCATCTCCCGGGCCTTCTCGATGATGTCCCTCAGCTCCTCAGGCTAGGAGAGGGAGAGAGAGATGACTGTTGGTAATCGAGATCTAGACAATCTTTTGTGCCAAACAGCAGTCAGCAGTCAAAACAGATTCAGCTCTACCAAGCTCCAAGTACCGGTATTCACAAAGAGTTTAATGCTGAAACTGTGTTGTGTATGGGTGTTGATGGGATGTTGGTGAGGATGTGCAAAAACTTTACGCTGCAACCCTATATATACACAGTCTATGGCTGCAACTCTAAATGGATGATAATGTTCTAGAATGTAATGGAAACATGTAAAGCTGATGCAAATGTGAAGGCCATTACCTTTGGGTTTCTGTTGTCTTTTGTCAGGAGAGCACGCAACCGCTCTTGGGATGGGGGTGCGATGAAAATGATGTACGGCTTCAAGTCTGAGCTCCGTAAAACCTTCAGGGACTGAGAGAAAAAAAACAGTAACCATTAACACCATTATCATTACTATTGCAAACACCATCACATTCAGCATAGCCACTCAGTTCTCATGGGTATGTTTAAGGAGGATACATGAACATTAGAAGAGTACATGAAACTGCTCATTCTCACCATATTTAATCAAAGTAGCCATCAACTAAAGACTAGAGTGGCTGTTTTGAAGTGATACTTCAGCTTGCGGACAACAGTTGATAGCGAGGGGAGTGAAAAGAATTAGGAACATAGAATGAACGCAAACGCAAATGCAAATGCAAATGCAAATGCAAAGGAGGAGTTTACACTGTTAATGGCACCATTCATCTTTTTTTTCAATTTTGAAGGATTCTGGTACCGTTGACTCCGTGCAAAATGCTTGTTTGCATTTGCGGTCAGTCCATGTAGTTCCAAATTCCGTTGTTCCCCTTGCTATCAACAGTAGTCAGCAAGCTTGTGCAACTGCCGAACTACCACTTTAAGCAAAAAACTATGAAGGTAGGCAAAAAATAGCGTGTGTGTGTGTGTATGTGTGTGTGTGTGGTTTTCCTCACCTGGGTGTGCACGCAGAGGATGCAGATTTTCCCCGTGTTTATGATCTGCCGTACTGAGTCAGTACTGGTGCCATAGAGGTTCTTCTCGAACTCGCCGGACTCGATGAACTTTCCTGCGGCTGCGTCCGTCTCGAAGGCCTGCCGCGAGACGAAGTGGTAGTCACGCGCATTCATCTCCATGTCCCGGCGGTTGCGCGTGGTATCTGTTAGGTAATGAACCACAGCATGCATGTTTGATAAGACTGTTTATGTGGTGAACACAATTGTCAGAATCAACTCCGCTTGAATCTTCTCTGATCAACATACTACATGCCAATCGTGACAACTGAGACAAAAGTAAATGTATTTATTTCCACAAATATGAACTGATACAGAGGCTCATTAATGTCCCACTGCTCAGACTGGCTGGAGCCAAAACCTTGTTTGTTTATAAACACACATAAATGCCAGCTTCACTCCACACGTGAACTTACGTGGGACTGCTCCTCCGAATCGGTCTGGCTCATTGGTCAACAGTCGCTGCCTCAGTTCATTCTGACCACAGTTGGGAGGGCCAATCAGAGCGATCGGCCGCTTCCTATTGGCTGGCTGGTGGTAGAGTGCCATCTCCTCATAGGTCAGAACTTCTTCATTGTCATAATCTGTCCAGGTAAAAAAAAAAAAAAAGAACAGAATCTCCTAAATTATTTACCTCTGTAGAGTACAAAGTATTTGAACATCTCAGAAAACACAGACACTGTGCTGCATATAACAATGAATCTAATGAATTAATTAAACTCAATTAAAATTACAGTAATTCATTTTAATCAGTTATCAGGTATTAAAAGGTGGGGGGAAGTTGATGCTCACCATCATTTCGGTTGGCATTATACAGGAGCTTCTTCCTCTTTTTCTTGTTTTTCTTTGCACACCAAAGCTTTCCTGAGAAAGGAAGAACAACCGAAACTATAGTGATATGCAAATACCTCACCTGCGGGCGTGTGTGTGTGTGTGTGTGTGTGTGTGTGTGTGTGTGTGTGTGTGTGTGTGTGTGTGTGAGAGAGTGAGTGAGTGAGAGAGAGAGAGTGTGTGTGAGAGAGTGAGTGAGAGAGAGAGAGTGAGAGAGAGAGAGAGAGAGAGAGAGAGAGAGAGAGAGAGAGAGAGAGAGAGAGAGAGAGAGAGAGAGAGAGAGACAGAGTGAGAGAAGAATTACAGAGCAGGTAACTCACCTGACTTCTCAGGTTCTTTATCCTCCTCTATGGTTTGTTTCATGGCTTCTCTTTGCTGCTGGAAGCTCTTTCCTGTCAGGTTAAGGATGGACAAGGACAGGGAAATAAATACACAATAAAACAGGCACCAACGCAAACAGATTGGACAAATGACCTGTGCAGTGCTTTTGGTTAGCTTGTGGGTTCACTCTCTGCATGAATAACTAATGTAATATTTGTCACACAAACTGTATGCGTGCATGTGTGTATTTGTACTGTGTGTGCGTGCGTGCATGCGTATGTATAGGTTGCGTGTGTAGGCAGTTGTGGTGTACCTGGCACGAGGCCTGCTAGCGGCTGGTTGTCCTCGTCTCCATCCCTGTAGGCCTGCCACCAGTTGGGGTCGTCCTGGCTGATGATGTGCAGGATGTCTCCCTTCTGGAAGCACAGGCCCAGCTCCCGGCACGGCACGTACGGGTCGTCAGACGGGTCGTAGTCAAAGTGGGCCTTCACATGGACCTACAGTACCGATAACACGTTACAGAATGTACTGAACATTGCAATGCAAATGACTGATGTTTGTGATATGATGGGAGAGGAGATGCAAATTACGTCTATGGTAATGTTTAGGTAAACAGATTTATGTTTATAGTTACGTAGATCCTGAAAGTCAACAAATGCAAAAAGCTGGACAAAAACATCATGTAGCCTTTGAACACATATCACTGAATGCAGTTTATTATAATGATAATGGGAATGTCATGTTTAAAAGTTTAGTAAAACATTTTAAAAAAATGAAGATTTGTTTTGTACAAGGTATTTCCTGAACCTACCACAGTCTCTTTGACAGGAGGTGGTTTCGTGTGAGGGCTAGGAATCAGCACAAAAGTCAGAGTGCCATGCATCTCCGCCTGGAGAACAAACACACCACACATAGGGTTGTAAGATATCGTTATCGTTATCGTATATCGTCAAAAAAAAAATTCCCACAATAGGAATTTTTGTCATATCGGGAAATACGATAGTCAGAAAATGTTTTGTTAGCGTTTTAATGAGGCTAAAGTAAATACCTTTAATACCTAAATACCTTTACAAAATTTTCAAGAAGTGTCTTTCTAAACCTTGAAAACGCAACATTTAAAACCCAAGCATTTTCAGGCACCTGTACGAACACTGTGTTAAACTGTAGACCTAATATACTTTTTTATCGTCAGTTATCGATATCATGATAAAAAACAGAAAATATCGTGATATATTTTAAAGTCCATATCGCCCAACCCTAACCACACACCATTAAAAAGTTACACCAAATACAAACAGCGAACATGTTCACTCAGAACAGCCCATTATATACGTTCAGTGCCCGCCAGGATACAAGTACATTTACATGGACATATGCTGACTACACTCTAGACAACACATCCACTCAGAACAGCCCATTATATACGTTCAGTGCCCGCCAGGATACAAGTACATGGACATATGCTGACTACACTCTAGACAACACATCCACTCAGAACAGCCCATAATATATACGTTCAGTGCCCGCCAGGATACAAGTACATTTACATGGACATATGCTGACTACACTCTAGACAACACATCCACTCAGAACAGCCCATAATATACGTTCAGTGCACGCCAGGATACAAGTACATGGAGATATGCTGACTACACTCTAGACAACACATCCACTCATCTCAAAGTGAAAGTTCAGCTTTCTTTAAACCTTCTATACTTGATAAGCAGGTTTGCCAGAAACTAGGCTGTAAGAGTCCTGAAGTAGCTTGGTGATAGATGGCTGTTACACAAGCACAAACACAGCTGAAATGCACTTGACTTTTTTTTTTTTTTTTTGTACACGAGTGGCTTTGAGTGTGTCTCAACAAACACAATCTCAATCAACAGTGGGCTGAAACAACAAACAAACAAACAAACAAAAGAACATTGAACAGGGAGGCAGACAGATCAAGTCCTCACCAAGATATCGAAAACCTCGTTGACATCTTTGCCACGTATCTCCACTCCGTTGATCTCGAGGACCTCGTCTCCCTCCAGCAGAAGGCCACTCCGCTCAGCCGCCCCGCCCTTCACGATGCGGCTGATGATCACGCTGTCCATGTCATTACGAACTGTCGCGCCCTGATAACATCAGCGAAAATATGGGGAAAGCACCATCAGCACCAACAGCACCATCAACAACAGTCTACCATTTAATGGTAGACTGAATGTTATCACATCATGATAGAGCATTACTTATCAAGATCTCTCCTCTGAAGAATACTGACTGCACAGGCAGATGTTTGCATAATGTATGAGCAACTTTTCAAGGCATGTCTGGCATTTACCACTCAATGCACTCTTATCTTTTTAGCACAAGTGCACTGATTACCGGTAGGCTCAACTGACCACAGTAGCAGAGAGGTGTGTGTGACTTGGACTTGTGTGTGTAACTAACCAGAGGAATGTCTCTGGCCTTCTCGATGCGGACTATCTTGACCGTTTCACCTCCCCACTGGGTGAGGCTCTCGCATTGGCGGTCCTGGAGGCTTGAGGGCTCTAACTGCATCTCCTGCTCGGCGATGTCATCGTGGGCCACCATTAACCCCTGACGCACAGGAGAAAGATCACAGAGGCAGAGACAGTGAGCGACAAGCCATCAGGATGAAGCAACATCAAGGATAAGGGGGATAAAAAAAATGTTGGTGTGTCTGGAATAATGTAATTGTATAGAATTTCATGCATGTGTATGAAACATATGTAATTGTACAGTGTACTAAACTCATGTTGAAAAAAAGACATTTTTGGGCACACAACTAGATTATAACTAGACTATAAAGGCACAAAAATACAGCTATTCTGACCAGCTCTGTTGCAGAAAAACAGCTGTACTTGTATTTGCAAAGCATGGACAGAATGCACTTTAGCAATTAACTCATTGACTGCCAATGACGTCTTTAGACGTCAACTGAAATACTGCCGTTCACTGCCAATGACGTCTTTAGACGTCAACTGCGTTTTTTAATGGGGAGGGCTGCAGAAAGACCTAGGGAACCTTGTCTGTAAATATCAGAATTCTCCGTCGAAAATTGTTGTTCCAAATTGATCCTGAGGGTGGCAGTGTGTCACTTTGGATGTGAGATGAGCATAGATTCATAGGTATGGCCAAGGGAGAAGTAGAGAAAGCTAATGACATGGCTAAATATGCCGCTAGCAAAGTGCAGACGTAAATCGGAGAAATTTAGGCAGTTCACACTCGATCAGAGTATGTGTCACTGCCATAGTAGTTCGAGTAGTGTTCCGATCGTGGGAGATGAAGGAGATCAACCTTGGGCAAACGGAAATAGCAGTTGTGACTTGTTTCAGTGCCCAGCTAGCTCACAGTTCCGGGTCAGGTAAGAATTTGCGAGCCAGTTGTTGATCACTGAGTTTTCGCTGTCACAGCCTGTAAATAGCATATATTTACCTTGTTACAACAATGTCTATTTTATTACCAAAAGCCCCCTGTTACTGTTGTTTTTGTGGTCTTATGAAAGGAAGACATTTTCCCGATGTTTGACGTGCTAATAGACCGAAAAAAATGCGCATCCAAGACACTAACGTTGTCAAACAAAACGCTAATTTTCTCCCTTTTTTGATAAAGAACGGGTGTGTTTGGAGAAAGTAGCTTATGTTCGCCTGCTGATTTCTAAGCAATGGAAAGGGGTAGAAACGAACTTTTTTTTCTGGTGAAAGAAGAGAGTCTGCTCTTTCTTGTGGTAGTTTCATTGTTTATGTAGTCGTAACACATAATATTCTGTGGCTCTTTAAAAAACAGTCAAAATTCCCCAAAACCTCTGGCAGTATGGAACTCTCTATTCTGAAAACGGCTGGCAGTCAATGAGTTAAGAGACACAAAAATACCCAATATAACACAATTACTAGAACACAAAACAAAGGTAACCACAAGGCAGCCTTTCAGACCCAAAAACAGCATGGGGTCTCTGAGCCACAACAACAAACACGCATGCAAGCAGCAATGCTAATGGACTGCTGGACTGACCTGGAAATTAGGAGAGGAGAGCAGGGCATTGAGTTCCAGGCCCTCTTTATGTTGGGTGGACAGCAGCATGGACTGGACCTGGGGATGAAGAGGACGGCAGGTATTAATTCAATTCAGTTTTATTTGTAGAGCGCTCAAATACAGTACATTGTCTCGTGGCGCTTTACAGACAGTACGGGAAGCATCCGTGAGAAACAGGGGCAAGGACAATCTCCCTTCGCTTTATAAATAATTTGTTTTGTAGGAAGAAACCTTGGGCAGGTCCACGTCGCCTCATGGACTCAGCCTACCTGCCTGGGGCCTAATAAAGTATCCGTAAAGTCAGTATTAGCACTGTTCATGTGTTACAGAGGCAGGAATGTTATAATATGGTTTTCAACTCTGGTCATTTCACTCTGGTTCCCCACTGACTGTACTTTGCGCTCTCTTTCTCTGCATAATTGTAATACTTAAATGGAGATGCTTCGTCATGACAGGAGTTGAAATCAAATTCCATACACAACTTATAATCATGAGGGGATTAAGAGCAATATTAAGCCAATAGTTTTGAACTCAGAGTCCAAATAAATATCATCTTAAAGGGTTATTGGACCATTTTTAATGGAGCAGATATACTATATAAAAACAATTCCTATTCTATTCCCATCAAGTGAAAACAAGGCCTGCTGAAGGACCAGTGTCCCCATCCTAATACAATACAATACAATACAAGGAAGATATAAAATAAAATAAAATAAAATAAAATGATAAAATATTTATAAATAAATTTTAAACTTGAAGATATGGGGAACCCTCAGCGCTCACAGGGAGGTCATGTCCTCAGAAAGGGTGACAGCAGTCAAAAGAGGGGGGCGAGGGGGGGCTATAGGGGCAGGGGTGGAGGGGTGGTGCGTGTTTGGGGTGGCCTGCTCAGTGGAGGCGAGCCACTGCCCGTCATCCACAGACACTAATCCACCCGCCTCCCTCCCGCATATTATATATGAATGGTAATCCAAGTACATGTTGTAATCCAATGCCATACGCTCCAATAAGCAGAACGCAAGGAAAACATCGGGAGCTCTAAAACACACATGGAATCTTTCAACTTGCGCACCTCCGCCGGTCTCAAAGGGGACCGCTATGTGTACACACACACACACACACACACACACACAGAGACACAGAAATCCACAGCCTCCACTCAACCAACTACCTGTATGCACAGAGAAGAGGTCTCCCCATTGTGAGGCTTTCTTTCCGGTCACTGAGTTTCCAGCACTAATGAAGTAGTTTTGTAGCACAGTGAACATTTGTGTGTGTGGCCCCATTATTCCCCTTTGCAGAAAAAGTAGGGGAACGGGCCGGGGAACGGCCACAACAAGGAGAAGTCTATCTATCAGTCTCTCATTAGCAGACGAGCTACTGCGCAGAAAAGAGCCCCTGGTCTCTCAGGGCGCCCCTCATTAGCGGAAGAGTACAGTCAGTATTCATTAGCACCAGCGGCGGATCAACGCCCATTGATGTATATTTAGAATGGACATTTGTCAGAACAGCGGAGTACAACATACTGGGATGGGGAGACTCATGTATCCTGAAAATGCCTAGCGGCCACATGACATCACTGTTCAAGCGCACACAATGGGTGATGTCACAGAAACCAGTTTTAACTATTTGGCATTTGGCCAGCGGTATGTATGTATGTACTGAGGATATGGGCATCATGGGTTAAAATTGTTTACGGACAAGGCAATGCTCCCCATGGTTGTACATCGGATGTGCATCGAGGCGATCACGGAAAAGGCATCCCTAGTGGCTGGCTTGGTTTGCCTCGAGGCGCTATTTGCATACATGTTCTGCTCATACGAGCACTTGTAAACACCAAAACGAGAATGTCTGCATAAAACAGACACAGCCACTTCTCCACCTGTACCGCAAACAAGGTGCGTCTCCAGGGCCTAACACTGAGGAGTTGCTTACTGACTCGAGACAAAATTACAAGCAAAGTGGATACATTTTTAATGAGCGGAGAAGTCAATGAGTTCAATCAATGTGTTCCTATTGCAGTCAGGTTTCTGGGAATGTGATCCATCTCTTTCTGCAGAGCAGCATGACAACATTAGAGGCGGGGTAAGTGATGTTAAGTGATTTGTAAACACTCAACGCTTTTACAATCAACAAATACCCCTGCATGATCTGACTGCCCTCCATTCTCTCAGAACATTAAACAAAGTTCCTGGCACCTTCATTGGAATTAAAACAATAACAAAACACCAAGCGTTGCTTGTCTAGGAGCACTAATAGGAGGGGAGCTAAAGTACTTCCCCGGGTGTGTTTTGCTTGGTTTTTGGTTCAAATATAAGGTGCAGTAGAAAAGGTCAAAAGCTTAGCTTTCCGTTAAGAAATATGAACACAAATAAACCTGAGATGCTATTTAGCATTGCTTACCCCACCGTTAACCTACAGTAGGAAGTAACATAATATGCTAAATTACAACCCCAAAGCCGTCTATAGTAGCCTTTTATTTCTCACATCCTGGTATTTATGGCGATGTCGGAGAGGCTACCTCGTGTGTGAGCGTCTGGGCACGCTCTGTGAGGGGGTAGGGCGGACTGGCGCGATGCATGTGCTGGGCCACAGCGTTGTGGATGTTGAAGGCCTTCTGGAAGTCGGTCTTCTGCACCAGCTGCAGGACCATCTCCACGTCCTCACGGCTCTGCTCATCGCCCAGGCAGTGTTGCACCTGCTTAAGGGACAGCAGCAGCTCCTCCAACTCTGCAGGGGCCGACACAAAAGCGTAGGAATGACTGTGTGTGTGTGTGTGTGTGTGTGTGTGTGTGTGTGTACACATACATGCATACATATACACAGAGTATTTACAGTCTTGAATTTCCTTCTGAGGTTCAAATCTGAAGGCCAAGTCTAGGCCTTTGTACAGATCTACATTTCAATCCAAATAAACTATAATTCAATAACATCAAACCCATTAAACAAAAACAAAACAAAACAAAAAACAGCAGTGACTCATCAAAGGACTAGCATGATGGTTTTGTTTGGGTATTGCCGCAAATTCTTCACTTGCTTTTTCCTCAGTGCCTCATGTCTCTGTTGATCATTACTTAAGCTTCTAAACAGAGCCAGAACATGAAAATGCAGCATAGTATAAACACATCCATTTCCACTGAACCTATAGGCCTACTGCAGGAGATGTACTGTAGTAAAAGCCACTGCAACGCAGTTGCCTGCTATGTGTATAATTAACATCTGGATTGAAAGTCAATGTCCGGCTTCAGCTTCAATCAAAGTCTTACCTGAAAAGAGGAACTTCAAAAAGGCTTTTTGCTCTCATTTGTCTGTGCTCCTGACAATCGGACTCTTAAGTCTCACAGTACACAAACCAGTGGGAGGTGATGGCTGTGTCATTTGTCATTAGGAGGGGAGGCTACAAGTCAGGCTTAGCCAAAGTGATTTTCTACTGGCCTTTCTAGCAACTGTCTGCCTCCTTTCATTCTTTCATATTTTTTAATATTATTATTTTTTTTTTTAACATTCCTGGATGTGTACACAATATTCAATCTTTATAGGGTTTAGAATATAAATTTGAACAGTGGTGTTAAGTGTGCTAAAGGGCGAAGAGGACAAGCTGGGTTGGGAGGCAGGGGGGGCAATGTGACCAGGCCGGACTGCACATTTTCATTAGTGTGCCTTAATTAACTGCCTCCCATTGAACACTCCGCCCCCCACCCAACACCCTCCCTCTTTCAAATTCCACATGCGTTTCATCACCCTTTCATCAAAAACATCTATCCCTCTCTCCTCTCTCTCTCTCTCTCTCTCTCTCTCTCTCTCTCTCTCTCTCTCTCTCTCTCACTCTCTACCCCACACTGAATACAATGATGCCAATTCCTTGAAGCCTCTACAATCCCCATCAACAGTTCAAAGAATCAGCCAACCATTACTTCAGTGCGGCTGGACAGAAGGGGAGGTGTGTGGTCGGCTGCTACTGAAAGAAAGGAAGGACCCGAATGTCACAGAATGACACAGAGGCCCAGGGAAAGAAAACACCTGCCACAGGGCCCACCACCTCCCTCCCTCCGTTTAATTACCAGTTTCACAATGCATTCCACAATACCTGATGAGTGAGCTCAATTTCTCCCCCTCGCTCACACTCTTCACAAACACTTCACTCCTGAGACACAGGCCTGGTGGCGGTGAAGGAGGGTGGGAGGCTCCTTTAGAAAGGCTCTAGTAAACATGGCCAGGCAGGAGACAGCAGCAGTGTGCATGTTGGCTCTTCAAGAGCAGCAGCACTGTTCCAAACCTTGTTGAGAATTTGTTTAGGCAGCTTCGCTGGGCACAGTAAGCGTCTCAAGTGTCAACTAAACAAATATTGATATCCACTGGGCTGCCATTTTGTTTTGGGTTTTTTTTGCCCTCATCTTCAACAGACATGTTTTGTGTGGGAAAATAAGCCACTGGCTGTTGGGTTTTACATTTAGAGACTGAACAGAAGTGGGCACTCGGATCTCTGCACAGTATATCTATGATAGTTAAAGGCCCTGCTGAAGGAGCTTGCTAAATGCACTAGTTAGCGAGTAGAACAAAATAATTTGGTACAGAACAGACCGAACGCGAACGCAGAAGCGAACAGCCACTTTACACTGAATCAATGGGACCTGACTGTTGGAAACCGAAAGTAAGATCTGAGGTTACATTGACTCAATGTAAAGTGTTTCGCATTCGCGTTAGGTCTATGCTGTTTGAAATTCTTTCATTTCATGCGAATTATATTGCTGTTAGAAGGCTGGTGCAGCAGGGCTATGCTTAAACTTACTCCGGTATTTTCCTTTAATGTGGGCCAGCAGAAAGATTTCACTCCCATACTAAGGACAAGAGGCGAGAGAAGCAAAAGATGAGATGCCCGTCATGCACCAAAACCCCTACAGAGAGGTTAACCAACCAACCATCTCATCCCAGTTGGAGCACCTAGCCAATCACATGCTCTCCCTCTCAGGGCATCAAGCCAGGCTAAGTCCGGCAAACATGAATGGATTCATTAATTCAATTTTACTTCTGCCTTTAGTCTGCATAGCGACCTTCCATGGAAACAGGACAATGACCACAGAAAGAAACATTTCCCCCTGAAGTCCATATGCTAATAGTGCCAACAGCCTGCTGGTGCTTTATAACAAGTAGGCCTGGTTGATATCACATGAGGAAAGCATAAAAATGACAGATGCTTGTTTATGATGATTGCCTGGTCATAACCACCCCCTCGGTCTACACTTCTCTTCGCACGAGGGTCTGGGATTCCGACCACTGACCTCATTGACCTTTGGCGTTTTCAAAACAACGCAACGTTACAAAACGTTTACTACGTCACCCATAGGGATGAATGGGAAGTGTTGCGTTACGTTACAAAACGTTACGACTGTTGAATTCGGCCCTTGTTCGCATCAACCACATGGAACCAGAGCCAATCAGGGAACTTAAAGAATGCTATTACTCAAGGGCTGATCCAATAACGTTGACTTTATTTAAACATCTCCAGTAAGCAATCGTTTTTCAATATCCCAGATCCCAGGGGAGCGCCGTGGCTCAGTGGGCCTCAGTGGGTTCGAGTCCGACCAGAGGTCACTTCCCGACCCCATCCCATCTCTCTCTCCCATTCATTTCCTGTCCACCTCTATACTGTCCTATCCGATTAAAGGCAAAAAGCCCAAAAAACATCTTTAAAAATAACTAAATAAATAAAATAGTAAATAATATATATCCGAGATCCCAGACCCTCGTATGAAGAGAAGCGTAAAAGCCTGGTTATGCCCAGGCTAGCTTATGAGAGACTCACCTAATAGTTTAGGGGGACCTGAGAGTCCAGAGAAGCCTGCCAGCGGCCCTCCGGGTAGCTCTATGTGGTCAAAAGTCGGGTTGTCGAAGCCCACTTTGGGGTTCTGCGCCAGCTTCTTTAGGCGCATGGAGGCGTTGAGGTCCAGCTCCTGCCGCGTGCGTCCCTCCTCCTCGCGACGTCGCCGGTCCTCCTGGTGCTGCCGGATACGCTCCAGCTGGGCGCTGCGGCGTACGGGCAGCGTACGGGCGCCCAGGTCACCTGGACAGTCCACGGCCATCTCGCGGTGCCACTGCTGCGGTTCTTCGGGGCTGTCATGGCGCCCGCTTCCGCCCGTGCCATCGCCACCACCACCTCCACTCGATTCGGTCACATGACCGTTCATATGGGAGGTAGTCATCATCCCCCTAACCCCCCCTCCACAATCACTTGCGGATGCTGCTTGTGTGTTCTTGTGTTAGGAGGAGGAGATGGCAGTCATGATGGGGGCTCACGAGGGCAACACACACACACACACACACACACACACACACACACACACACACACACACACTCACAGTCTGTCAGTCACACCTGCTAAATCTTTGGAACCAGTCTCAGCTTGTGCTTTTGCTAAATCACAGTCATAGGTCTCACTGGCACCTAGAAAAGAGCAAAAAAATAAATAAGATATTAGGGCACTTGAGAAACATAATTGATTTGTGATGAATTAAAGCTTTTATTTGCTTCTGTTTGCATTTGTTTAAAACTCTTTTCCAAGTTTAAACTTCCTACATCAACACACATGCACTCAATAGCCCTGTTTACATGGACACTTCTAATCTGATTATTTAACCCAATATTCCATTTCAGAAGGCATTTATAAATGCATCTCCTTGGATACAGTTCTATAGAATGCACGTGGAATCTTTCTAATCAGATTGAAAGTGTCCATGTAAACCCGCCTAATGTTAGGTCCTAGTTTGGGAATTTTCACTGTTAAAAGGGAGTGCACGTCTAGACCTAAGACCTCAGTCTTATCACAGAGAGTCAGTCAGTCAGTCAGTCTCACTGATGCTGGGTATTAATGCCCACTTCACCCCGGCCTGAACCCAGACACCTCTGCCTTCTGACCCCTAGAGCCACAGGCCTGTGTCCTCCTCAGGACCCGACCCGCTTGTGTTACCAATCCCAATTTTATGGAGCTCGCTCGCTGACCACCCACGTAGCTTCACTCTGACGTCTGCAGAAAGGAACCTAACCCAACCCACCCATGTTTGCTTTCTAATTTACTCGTAGCTGTTCAATTCTTCGCAACAGGCTGCATCACTAACTATTTTAAGACCTGCACTTTGACATGACACATCAAGCCAAACTGTGATGGTCATTGTGTAATTACTGACCTCATCACAATTAAAGATGGGAAGGGAAAAAGGGGGGGGGCAATATCATTCTACATCTCAGACAGTCATTTAACAAACAACACATGCCAAGTCCATTCAATTTGGGAAAAAGAAAGAAAGAAAGGAAGAAACAAACAATTCTAGCGGATGTTGGCAGTTATTGTTTATTTCTCCCACCTATTCTATCAGTCTCTAAGAGACTCTGCCCAATTCCTGACTAACGGCTCCCCCACAATGGATAACCTCTGACCTAGCCACATTCCTCACCCCCTACACACTCACAAACACTCCCCTCCCTGTCTCACACACACTCACACACACACACACACACAAATCTCTGCCTGCATATAGCACAGACCAAATCTCCCAAGAACAGTGGCCTACAAACACACACAGACACGGAATCAGACAAGAACACACGTTTGGCTGAACTGCCATCTTATCGCTACTCCAATCCATCCTCCCTCTTTCACACCCTAGTAGCCTGCTGCTGCTGCTGCTGGTTTCTCTGCTCCCCTCTGTCTCTCCCGTCTCTGCCGTTCCCTACACTCCATTGTCAAGCACTCCTCTCCTCTCTACTCCTCTCCACTCCTGTGTCCCTCTCTCACGGCTGCACTTGGGAGATTACTGGGCTGTGACTGCCCTGCCTGGGCCGTCGCTATGACAACTGCTCAAAGGGCAGGGCATCCCAGACCCTGAGAAAATAAAAGAGGGAGAGGGAGAGAGAGAGAGAGAGAGAGAGAGAGAGAGAGAGAGAGAGAGAGAGAGAGAGAGAGAGAGAGAGAGAGAGAGAGAGAGAGAGAGAGAGAGAGAGAGAGAGAGAGAGAGAGAGAGAGAGAGAGAGAAACACACACACACACAAATCGCCAGGACTGGGCAAGAACTTACCCAAGTTCCAACCTGCTGCACCTTGGATCCAAAGACATGCGGTGTGTGACTCAGTCCTGCTGGTCTGGTTTTGAGAGAGGAAAACTCTTGAGCTGAATGCAACTCCTGCAGAGAGAGAGAGAGAGAGAGAGAGAGAGAGAGAGAGAGAGAGAGAGAGAGAGAGAGAGAGAGAGAGAGAGAGAGAGAACAGAAAAAGAACTGAGGTCAGACACACTCACAGCTGGAGTTAGCAAGGGCATGTACAACACTGACTCAGAATATGCAGAGCCTGGCAGTCCGTAAGAACTCTATGGTCACCGACATCACTGAGGAAAAAAATCCAATAATCAAAGAAATAATTCTTTATAATAACGACACAAAAAAAACACAAAAACCTAAATATTAACTTTGTGTGTGTTTCTCCAAACACCCTCCATGTTTACGTTCCATAGACTTCCAGTTGTCCCTGTGACCCCCTTAAAATCCCCCTGAACCCATTTTATCAGAGGCCACATGTGTGTGTGTGTGGTGGGGTGTGGGTGGTGGGGGAGTGAGGAGGAGAGAGAGAGAGAGGATAGAGAGAGAGAGAGAGAGAGAGAGAGAGAGAGAGAGAGAGTAGAGAGAGAGAGAGAGAGAGAGAGAGAGAGAGAGAGAGAGAGAGAGAGAGAGAGAGGGGTAGGGAGAGAGAGAGAGAGAGAGAGAGAGAGGTAGGGAAGAGAGAGAGAGAGAGAGAGAGAGAGAGAGAGAGAGAGAGAGAGAGAGAGAGAGAGAGAGAGAGAGAGAGAGAGAGAGAGAGAGAGAGAGAGAGAGAGGTGGACAATGTACAGGACAGACAGACCTCTGACATACGCCAGATGACACATTTGTTGGCACATGCCATGAGGTGCCAGGCACAGGGTTGGCCAGCATGTCATAATTTAATATAATAAGAAAGATAAGAATGATAACACAGCCTTCATTACAAAGACAGAATGACAATGAAAGGCAGAGAGAGAGAGAGAACGAAAAACTCATGATAGACTATGAGTGAGTGAGAGGGAGTGAGTGAGTGAGTGAGTGAGTGAGTGAGTGAGAGAGAGAGAGAGAGAGAGAGAGAGAGAAGGAGGGTCTGTCTGGCTGTCTGGGTTGTGTGTGCAGGTGTGCTGGCCTGGCCGGCTTTGTGGATAGCTGGGATTCCAGCAGCATCACAGGCACAGGCACATTCACACTCTCGCTGGCCACTGCTCTGGCCTCCGAGCACTACAGCCCATCAGGCAAATCTCAGGAATGCAAACCAGCCTGGGAACGGCATTCTTCAGCTGAGAGGACCTGCCTGCATAAGGGAACTATTGTGAGGGAGTCAGGGATTGATGGTGTGTGTGTGTGTGTGTGTGTGTGTGTGTGTGTGTGTGTGTGTGTGTGTGTGTGTGTGTGTGTGTGTGTGTGTGTAGCGACGACTACTCAATAAGTCTGGCCCTTTAGAAGATAAAATGCTTTGAGTCACAACAGGGACACAAGAGCTGGAAAACCTTAATAGGAAAGGTAGGCTAAACGTATCAGACAGACAAACATCTTAGCCAAAGACCTCGTAATGTAGTACAGACTGGCTAGTCTTCAACTACAGCCTATTACTGCATCCATCGTTTCCTATTTTTGCAAGCTCCCTCATTCATCATTCACAACATGACAACACAGGAGTCTAGAGATTCTTGGATTAAAAAATAAAACCAATACTTGATTGCACGCTTAACACAACTCTCTCTTCAAGCATTCCTGGGGGCTCATTTATCAACAGTGCGTAGAAAACATTCTACATCCTATCGTACGAGTGAAGTATAGGATGTGCGTAAGTAGGGAAAAAAATCGGTATTTATCAAACGTGCGCAGACTGGTCGTACGCACACTAGCAATGATAAATCCCACACCATCTAAATCACTGTGCTCGCGCATTTTCGGTTCATTTACATGCCGACACACCCCAAATTAACCATATATGGCATGAATAACCTCCCTGACACGGGTACATTTCAGACAGGTGCACACAATCATGCTGCTCACTGAAATCGCGCTCCCTCTACATACAATGCCTTCTAAATATTTACAATGAGGTACAGTATATATTTGTAACGAGTAATCCACGTGTTTGTCTCAAAGTATACGGATTCGTTTGTTTGGCAATTGTCAATAAACTGAAACACGAGACTTATATAAAACTTTTGTTTACTATTGGCTGTGAGATTTGCGGACGTTTTTACTTGCAGTTTCGCAATTCTACCACTGAGTTTTGTGCTTACGTGTGGTCAGGGATGTGCTTACATTTAAGCACATTTCTAAGATCAAGTACAAGTTCATAAATCCCACACTTTGCGCAGGAATGATCGTTCGCACCCTTTACGCACAGATCTGTGCTTAAGTACGGTTGATAAATGAGCCCCCTGCATTCAATGTATTGCTCTCATTCTCTCTGGTGTATTTCTTCTTCTTCTTCCTGTCTCTGTCTCTCCATCTCTCTCTCTCTCTCACACACACACACACAGCATGCTGTACTGTGATTGTGTGCTGAGCGCTGAAGTTCAGTGGGATTACTACTAGAGTCCAGTGCCAAAGGCCTGCATGGACAGACAGTCATTCAGTCCTGCGCTCTCTAAAGCCCAGATCAGTCATCTACTGGTCCACTATGGCTACTCATTAACCCCGGCTCAGTCTGTACGCTTAAGTTCACCTGCTCAGCTCAGCGCTGGAAGTGTGTTAACTGTGCAGGGGAATGCCCCTCCTGAGAGAATCAAGTCTTTGCTCGTGGAAGTTTACACACCACTCACACGTGTACGTGTGACGTGAGTGACACACATTTTCTGACACACCACCATGCATGTGTTCACGTCAAACACACACACACACACACACACACACACACAAGCACACACACCATGATCCTGGGTTAATCACGTCTGGCAGGAGCATCCCCCTGCCCCCTCCACTGCAGCACGAGCAGCAGGCCGAGCAGTGATTGGGGATCAAGCCCTAACCATCTGTCTCTCATGAGCTTACACACACACACACACACACACACACACTCCTGATCTATTCAGCACTTCCTTCTGTACGTGTACACACTGCACTACCTTGACAATGTTCTACAACATTAATTACTACTGATTAGTAGGCCTAATTAAATAATTTTGTTCTATGCTAAATTAATTAATTAAAATATGTTATTAATATGTTAGCCTTATTTTGTCATTTCTGTCTGTGAATGACATATGAACCATCACCTGCCAGTTTAGATGTAGACTTATGGCATTACGGTATATACATGACGTATAGCCTACAGTACATATTGTTCAAACACAAACATGAAAATGTGAGCTCACCCTCAAACATAACAAACATAACTAATAAGGTGATTCATGATTTTCACCTGCTCAGATTTTGCTTCACCTGTCTGACCTAGCCTATCCAGATGAGACTGATAGTGACACTCACTCACTCACTAAACTCAAGTGTTCCAATTCCAGTGCTCTGGCAACAATAAAATTACAATGAGTTTGCATCAACAACAGATATTACGCCAGATAAACCTAATAAAGCTTTAGCCAGGCAATCTTATCTACCCACAAAAGTTGACTAAAAGGCAGTCCAATCATGCTTAACACTGATGCAGGTGTCAATCATATACTGACTGACCGTTATCTTATCTGAAATATTTGCATGTCTATCTCTACAAGGCACAAGGGGAAGGAGACACAGCATGTAAGGAGAGGAGACACATGGTGCAATATGAAACCTTTCATCTACAAGACAAGTAGGCTACATGTGAGTGAAACTGGTGGTGTCGTAGAGGAAAAAGGCTAAAACTAGATGAATATCTGCCCATTAGCCTAGGCTACCTATTCCTGCCCATCAGTAAATGTAGTGCTGATAAAATATTGATCAAGGCCAAGAAATGCACCACAGTTCTATCAATAAACTAATTTGTGCTGAGGAGCAGCAAACCGTCTTCTTCAGACAGCATGACTATGGACCTGCGGACATTAACATTCTGTCAGTTGAGACATCAACAACATGACATCTACAACTTCCCCATGAAAGCTCAACAACAAAAGACAGCAACAGAATGAAATAGGAAAAAGTTAACTGACAAAAAAACGACAACAAACAAAAAAAACATAGCCTGAATGCAAATGTAGCCCATGGATTTTAGTGGCATGAGGCGTGATTTCAGCCCTTAGACACCATGTTTGTATCTCTGACAGCAGGGGCGTGGGCGTGTGACTATGTCCTTTGACCTGTGCATATGTGTGTGTGTGTGTGTGTGTGTGTGTGTGTGTGTGTGTGTGTGTGTGTCCGTCCGTCACTGCAGAGAAGAAGCAGAAGTGTGTTATCTGCATTCCAGCAGCCTCACTCTCACCAGGAGAGAACATTCCAGAGCCTGTAGCCTCGACACACGTACCACCACGTACCAGGAGAGGGAGGGAGGTAGTGAGGGAGCAGGGGAATGACTGAGTGAAACCGAAAGAGAGAGAGAGAGACACACAGAGAGAGAGGGAGAGAGACAGAGAGAGAGAGAGAGAGCGACAGAGAGAGAGGGAGAGAGACAGAGAGAAAGAGAGAGCGAGCGAGAGAGAGAGAGAGAGAGAGAGAGAGAGAGAGAGAGAGAGAGAGAGATGGAGAGAGACAGAGAGAGAAAGAGAGAAGAAGAGGAGGAAGAAGAATAAGAGAATGAGAGCAATACACAGAATGCAGGAATGTTTGAATTCCGGACACTGTAAGGAGAAGAGGTCAGAACTCTTCCGCGGAAGGATTGGCCTCCTGGATTCCAAAATGAAATGAAATGCCTCAGGTAGCTTAGCTGGGGGGAAACAGCATGAGGCGTCAGGTCAAAAAGCGCTTGCTGCCCAAGGCCAGCTACCATGCAAGGCAAGCATACTCTTCTATACTACCTGCTGCTGATATATCAGTTTAAAAAAAAAACATGCAGTTCCTGTCCACAGCTGCTGCTGCCGTTGTTGTTACCGCCATGTCCTTCTACAGTAGAGTGAAGGTCATAGTTAATGTATAACCGGTAAGAGCGAACAGCGCTGTCAAGACCAATGAGAGAGGGCACAGAGGAGTGAGAAGCAGACTAGAAGCACACAGAAATCTCCACTGTACCTCCTGATCGGCCCTGATGAAACTGCCCTTGCCTCTCCTATCCTGACAGACAATGTGTGGAGACACTGCCCCTGTGTACAATGTCAAAGTGAGTTGAAGTCGAATCTGCCATGCATACTGTGCATTTCTTTCGTGTTTCGGTCATGACTAATTGAAAAGATCAGCTGCTAAGAAATTGAGCTCCACCAGCCTGGCCGTCATTAGGCCCACATGAATATTAAGAGGTGTGTTGGGCACCGCTGTGGCCTTGCATGAACCTCATACACACCTGAGCCAGTCCCTCCTTCACCTGAATGAGCCTGAAGCTTACCTGAGGACATCCTTTACCCCAGGGGTGGGCAATTATTTTGGCCGAAGGGCCACATTGGCCTTCAGATTTTGACTAACGGGCCAGGTGTTCACCGTAAACCGGTTGATGGCGGTAAATTGGCAAGTCTTAAACCAGTAGCCCCACTTTCTTCAGAGGACATGTTAACATGCAGGGTTAAAAGGGAAATTTGTATTTCATGAATACAACACATTTGATAATTTAGGTCTAGGTCTCCTTGGCTAAAAGATAATTCATTCTACTTTGGGAAGCCTCCACGGGCCGGATTAAATAGCTCAGCGGGCCGCATGTGGCCCCCGGGCCTTAGTTTGCCCTGGCCTGCTTTACCCCGTCTATAGATTGCCTGCATATCCTACAAGTGGAGAGGAGTCCCCAAGCCTCAATGCAGTGGTATACTGGGAGCTGGTGTAATGCCAACTGCCCTCAAAGGAAGGTCATATGACTAAGGCTAACGCCTGACGTGTGTGTGTGTGTGTGTGTGTGTGTGTGTGTGTGTGTGTGTGTGTGTGTGTGTGTGTGTGTGGTGGTGGTGGGTTACCTAAGGGCTACTGTAACCATGTGGGGGGAATAATTAGTGTTCTTATTCTTAGGATGGGATTATGCCCAGATCCATATCAAGGCGATATGATTCATTTTGAAGTCCATACTTGTACTCAGTGAACCATGACCATGACAAAAAAGTATGCTTGTGTCAGGCTAGGTGCTTACATTAGTTCAGCTGCCTGATACAAACACAATGAATGGTAGAATACTGAACATGGAGAAGAATCCATATCAACAGTTTTTTTCTCCTTCCCTCTTAACAATGAAATATTTCATCCATCTTATCAGCTTTAATTTACACTTCTGAAAGATTTTTGGACTTCCATAATAATGACTGGCAGCACTAGCTAGAACAGGTGAATCTCACACACCCCCACCCATCAGCACCACTGTCTATGTGGGGCCTTGCAGAGGAGGCATTAGCCTTCCGTATGAAATGGCCTGAACAGAAGTTTGCTTGCAACTTGGCCCATTATAAAAACTAGCCTAGGCCCTGAGTATTGGGGGTGGAGGGCTTTGGGACTAATAATCCACACTGAGATTGAGAAGCAAGCTCCAATGAGAGGTTTGGGAAAATTATGCACGTGCTGCAATAATTGTAACTGTTTCTGTGCCATCAGGTCAGTGTAACAACTTCAGTTCAAAATGTGTGTGCTTGCAGCTCCAGTAACATGACAATCGGGTGACCCAGACCTAATTCCCAAACCCACTGTTAAAAACCATTCAGCTTTTAACTTTAGTTCAAATCATCTTATTCTCCAACCTCAGTGCACCGTTTTCTCTTCTTCTCTCCTCCTCTCCGTTTTCTAGCAGGTTCTGATTCATTGAGATGGAAAGGATTTATCACCCTTACCAGATGTCCACAAAGGCCAGTCACTTCCCGTACTAGACAGACAGCCATCGAAAAGAACAAGCGGCTACATTCAGGCTAAAGAGCCTCCATCTGGGTAGATTTCGAGTGCCTTTTTCACATTCCTCAGCTGGGGTCCCACCAAGCCAGCCATGACAGAGCCGCAGAGGGAACAGATCCTCCCCGCGCTCAGGCGCTCAGTGGGTCTGCGCTGTCGCGGTCTGCAAACCGCTCTGGGGTCAAAACAAGCCGGGACCTCCCGTGAGCTCAGTGGAGCCAGTAATTAGAGTTTCCAGCCAGTGAGTTTAGCCCTAGCATTAGCTGTTTGATTGAGTCAAGTCTTGACAGTAATAAAGGCATGAGGGAATCTTGGGTGCCCGGGGACAACGCTGCATGTTCCTGACCTTAAGAGGCAATGAGAGGACAGACAGGGAAAGCCTGGTCTAGACAGCAGAGAAGGCCCAAGGCCCTACAGTCAAATGGAGGGTTTCTGTGAAATATGATGGAAAAACTACAGAAAATGAAAAAAGAAAAGGAAAAAGTAGGCTAGATATGAAAAAGAAAACGTACACGTAGGCCTAGTGGTGGATCAAGTGTAGCCTAATGCTTGACATTGGGCTGGACTATTAAAACAGACTTTATTGCAGGGTAAATTATTAAATACATAAAAGTTTAAGGAGTAAACAAGATAGGCCTAATTGTATGCAAGCTCTTAGCAACATCCACCTTATACAGCCAATGGTAGAGAAGGCATGAAAGAAAGATAAACAGCGGGGGGATTCAATGAATGAACAGAAGATGAATGAATGGATAAGAGAGAGAGATAAAGATGGAGACCCCAAAGATAAAAGGCCTGATGGATGGAGGAGCAGGGAGCTCAAAGACAACATACCACTGACATCCAGCACTACACATAGCCTTGGCCTAATGGAATCCACTCCTGGAATCACCACCACCACAGTAAGACAAACAAACTATACATAAAATCCACTAGAAAGACAAAAGGACCAGTCAGAGTTTGTTTAGGTAGAGCTTCGGTAGTGCAGGCTATTTAACTACAGAAAAAAAAACAGTCCTCCTTGTATCACAGGAAACATGCATCTCCTTTTAGGCACGTGCCCCCTGATATTTTCATGCCTTAATAAAAACTCCCACAGCATCATCTTCCTATTCTTTGTGACCATTCTGATACACTGACCTAACCCATCAGTATGAGATAAGGGCTGACCGCCAAGGCCAAACAGTTACTGCTTGTGCGTAGAAAATGTTTGCTGACTGCCCACTAGTATGCATGTACCCAGGGAACATACTGCCAAAGGATGGGTGCAGACAAATCAAAACCACAGAGGTTTCCTCTCCTGAGCCAGAATGAACTGCTTGACAAACCTGTAGACAAGCTGTGAATCAGCCAAGTACCATTTCAAGTGCTGTGCAATGAATCAGCATGATCAGAGCTGAGCTTGACAAAAGACTTGTAACAATCACAGGACATGGTGATCTAGGAACAAGAAAATGTTTCTATGGGCTTAATTCACACCTTAACATTTGGTAGTATGTTTATGGTAAGTTTATGGTAGTAGTTTAAATGGGATGATTGAACAGAATATCCTACAACTTATGTAAACATGATAATCTCAATATTGTCATATTAAGACTTTGATCAATAGTCAGATTATTACCATCCATGCAAACGCATGACTCCTACATAAACTTCATAACCTCGTAAACACAAGGGTGGATTTAGGATAAAGTAATCTACAGGTCACAACATGTGATATATTATATTTCCTTTTAATGGGGATGTGTCTGTTCAGACAGGTCCTGTACTGGCATTGAGCAAACATGGAAGACACATGATTCCACAGCCAGACCAAATTAGAACTTTCACACAGTGAGGCACTGAAAGATGAGACTGGATGATTCAGGCAGGTTGGAGAGAGAGAGAGAGAGAGAGAGAGAGAGAGAGAGAGAGAGAGAGAGAGAGAGAGAGAGAGAATGCAAATTCAAAAAGGATAGACATCAGGGGCTTCTTTCTGACTCAGCATTTAAGTCAGTCGCCTAATAAGCCTAATTTGGGACTAGGGGTGAGCATGAAGAATCAAGTTGTCTAGACCTTTAGAGTTCAATTCCTCTTATCAATGCTACTTGGCTCATTTTGAAAGAGAAACTGAAATAGGCTTAACAAAGCTGTTGAGCTACATAGTTTACCCGATTCTACAGGATGGCCACTATAGTAGTGGGCTTAATAGGCAAAGTCTATAGGCTTGTCTAATTGCTGAACTTAATTATTTTTTTTGTGGTAATTCAGATGTAGAGAGAACAACTGTGTTGATACTGAAGGAGTGCCGTCACACAGAAACTGGCACACTGACAGTGATTGTTTTAACTGAAAACAAACCCAAGCATGCACTGCTTTCATCTAACAACCGCAACTTTCTGAGAAAGAGGTGGAGGAGATCTCCCAGTGATGGAAGCCAGGGCTTTCAGTAGATATTTTATCCAAACAAAGCACAACAAGCTGACCAAGAACATGAGATAAGCCTGTTAACTGGACAGTATCAATGAACTCTCTTAATGCATCTAAGCTCAAAGTTAACACTATTGTAAATAGCCACTACAAATAACGTACATCATGCAAGATGTGTGTATGTCGCCTGTACAACACTACAACAAAAAGGTACTGTTAACAACATTTAGATCTGTTGTTAGACCTTAGATACACATTACGTTATGTGAGTAAAGCTAACACTTTGGAATCCAAAGTGGAAACAATTGGATATTTTCACGACTTTATTATCGCCAAAAAAGAGACGAGGCGTTTGCTAAAACGAACAGTAAAATAAAATGTTTATAACTTGCAGTTCACATTTATCATGAGATGCATCAGGCCAAGTAATAAACGGCATCAATTTTATCTTAAAAAAAGTTAGTCACTTCGTGTTGATGAATCATAACTATGTTACTGCTAACGTTACTAGTGTGTCATTTTAACAGGAAAACATACCTCGACCCATAATTTGAGTTAGCCTACGTGACGTTGCAGGGCTCACAGGCACACAATTTTAATTTCTAACAACAACACAAGCTAGGGCTAGGCTAATTTACCTTCCACTTGACAAGACTCTACTTAAGAGTAGGAACATTAAACCTGTTACAATGGAATTGCTCAAGACCGCTAAAATTTTCATTACGTTTTATGTAGAGCTGCCCATAACATTCGCTTAAGCAACCAGGCGAATATGCCCAAGACCATAACACAAAAACATCTCAAGACAAAGCTAGCGCAACATTAACGCTAGCTGATAATAACGTTGGGATCACTATCCGTGGTTGGGATACAATCCTGATCAGCAACAAGTTGCACGAGCTAACACTAGCAGGAATGGCTAACGCAAATTAGCCATTTTAAACAACAGAACAGAGAAAGTTCCGCCTTGTTTAAGTGCGACATTTTCCAGAACTGGATACTGAAAATATTATCAATGGTACAGAATGAATATTTCAGACTATGAGGCATTTTTTCGCCATATATAACGTTAGCTTTAATTGTGTTGAACATTAGATAGCAAGACGTTTAAAACCCAGGGAAGGCCCTTTGGCACTTCATAGGCTTCCCAGGCTAACGTTAGTCTGGCTAATTTATGCTAACCCAACTTAGCATTAATTTATTACGGTGGTTTCCCTGGTTAAATATACCTGTTGCACAGAACAAAGACAGTAGGATTTTCCGAGTTCAATAACAGTAGGCAAACAACTTACTTATAATGTTTCCAGTCCCGTCAAATTAGCCTTGAATTATTTCTTCAGGACGCACCTGCGGTCAGTTGGAAAACACATTTACTTTGTTTCCTATGGGGAATGGACTTCACAAATTTCGCAAGCTGTGTGGGCGCCAATAGCAGGAAAGCAGTTCGTACAACGGTGCAAGTAGGTCTACACGGCTCCATAGCGCCTCTGCCGCCTTGTGTATGTGGGGACTGGGGAAATGAGCGATTGTATGCCCAATTTTGTGTTTAGGTCTACAAAGCAAGGCACAAACACACTATGAGTGTATGAAAATCTGCAGATAAGATACAAATATCTGATGACACATGGATGAAACCCCAGAGGAAACTAGACGTTCCCTAGTGGCAGTAGAACCTAGTAGGCTAGGCCTAATTTAGTTCGTTTGTTAGACTACCAGAGATATTCATGCATGGGCAATTATTTTGACTGAAGGTGCTCATGTAAACATGCATGTTTAAAAGGGGAGATTTGTACTGGTCACGTCAAGTATAACCGGCGTCGCGATTTCAGTTCATTTTCAATGGAGCACGTCAAATCGTCCCGCAAAGCATTGTGGGAAGGCAGCGCGTTCATCCGTCACGTCAAAAGTTGGGCTCGGCTGAACATTATGCAAATCAAGGCGTCAAACGCAGCCTTATTAGCCAATGCCAGTACAGCGTCGTGTTTGAGCCGTTGGAATCAACCAAACAGGAGCAGGAAAGAGCGAGAAGCGTCTCGCTGCGACTTGCGGGAAGGCGAGGCTTGACATCAAGCCGCGCCCCTACCACTCTGGCCGCGCCCACATCAAGCACGAGTGCATTCTGGGAAGAAGAAGGAAAAGCCCGCGAACGGCGAAGTAGAAACGGAACGGCATTGATTTCCCCAGCATAATTAATTAGTAGTTTAGTTAAGACTATGTCATATAGAATTGAAGTAAATTAAAAATTAGTAGTCTCGGATTATTTGACTGATGGCGATGTTCCGTGGTGTTAGCATCTAGCTGCTAGCTTTCTCTGGTCTTGTTAAAAGCTAGACAGGCTCATGAATGTTAATAATAATTTATCTTCTTATCCCTCTCTTACCCATTAGTATGTGTATTACAAAATCGAAAATGATGTTTTTTTTAAATATAGGCTGGTCGCTTTGGTGTCTTAAACTCCAGCTTCCCCTCAGCGAAAACTGAGAGTTAAAAACATGACCCAATGTTACTGTAATGGCCATCTATTTTGTGTAGCAGCTAGTGCTACGGTGGAGGTCATAATGACCTGTGCTAACTTAGACGGTCGGTGTTTCTCAATGCTTTATCTGTAGCAAAGCACTGATATTTATATTTTATCGTTTTTAATTATGAAGACGCCAAAAGGTGATGATATAAAGGGTTTGATAATGTTGGAGTAATAGTCACATCAAAGACTTAAAGCGTAATGTTCACATTGTTGAGATAACGATAACAGCGGGAATTGAACTACTTCCTAGTTTGAGTGGAGGTGACGTTTTGGTGACGTATTTTCATTCCCAGAATGCACTCGTCCTTGATGTGGGCGGGGCTTGATGTCAAGCCTCGCCTTCCCGCGGGCCGCAGCGAGCTGTAGTTGGAAAGAGCAGCCAACTGAAATTTGAAATGACACGCCTCCTGTAAACAACGCAGGGGACTCGCGTTTTGCTAGAAACGTTGACGTGGTTAGTGGATCAGCACCGTGATCCTAGACTACCAGAGATATTCATGCATGGGCAATTATTTTGACTGAAGGTGCTCATGTAAACATGCATGTTTAAAAGAGTTAAAAAGGGGAGATTTGTATTTCATGAATACAACACATTTGACAAATCAGGCCTATAATCTTATTAACCTTGGCTAAATAAGAAATTATTCTATTCTATTCTATTAATCTGGCTCCACTGGCCGGATTAAATAGCTCAAAGAGCCACATGTGCCCCCTGGGCCTTTGTTTGCCCAAATGTGAAAGAATAGGCTACCAGGTGGACTGTTCAATTACCCTGTAAACTTGTAAGCCAAATAACTGAGTTTGTACAATATTTCTGCATGCGGAATGAATATTTTATTTATAACCAGTTTATAAAAATAAAATACAAAATAACTTTGAAAGAAAACAAAACAGGAAGCAAAACAAAACAAACAAAACACTGTACAGGATATTCATATGGTACAAATGAAAATAAGAAGACAAATAAGTACAGTTATGTACAATGTAACCCACTCCCTCAGATACGCCCTTTCTTTAACAACTGTACACAAATTTCCCATGTCACTGCACTGGCATAACTCTTGAGCAAGTAGAACTCAATCAGGTCTAAAAAGTTCATTTATTCATTCATTCATTCTTTAGGGTATGCGGTGAACATAACACCCTTCAGCAAACAGCATACAATTTATTGTTAAATTATTTTATTGGACACTACAAGTAGTCACGACTGAATAGGGAAAAGGCCCCATCATCACTATTATTATTTTGAAACATTCTTCATACCTGGCCAGAAAACATGATACAATGCATAGTATGCGTATGTATGACAGAATGGAGAAAGACACACACACACACACAGACATGCAGTTTCATTTGGAAGTAATGAACAGACATTCAGAGAAAAGATCAGATGAGATCTGTTGGTCCACACATACCCAGTACACTGTCACTGAGATATGACAAGCATACCAGTGCACAATACCAGACAATTCATTTCGCCATGAGATATGCAACTTTATTATTAACTTCTTTAAATGATCATAAATCACTCTGCAGTGCAGTCTTCAAAATGCTGACACATCATATGCACTGTATAGAAAAATGTCACAAAGTAAATGAAAGTGCTCTTTTCAGGCCATTCAGAGCACTTTTTGTAGAGAATGAATGCAAGAGAGGGGGAGCGACTGTTCATACATTTCATCTTCCAAGAACAATTCATAATTTTGTATGGGTAAGATGAAATTTGACACTTTGAAAGTTTTTGTGGCCCTTAAACATTTTTTTCCTACTCCTCAAAGCAGTTTACCCATCATAACACAAAACTATGGCAAAATGCTAACAAATACAGTCACAGACTCTGGTTAAGTCATTTGGCTTAGTGAATATGGGAAGTGCTTACTTAAGAACACAGACAAGTGTTCAAACTTTTTGTGTAAGAATCTAATACCAGGTATACAGAATGTTAGTGTATGCCCCGCATAGAACACAGAGGACTTTGACATTGCAGACTGTTCCAAATTCAGATCAATGTGTAAAGCAAACTTTCCATTGAATTTTCTTTTACAGTGGAGGTACATAGGGATACAGAAAAAACAGAGAAAAAACAGAGGAAAATCCTATCGTATGTCACAACTTCTAGCTTTGTTCCCTTAGTGGTAATTGTTTACGAGTCCTCATCACAGTGTCACCTTCTGTCAGTGGTTCCCAATCTTTTCATGGCAGACTGCCCAAACACATGCAGATCACCTGTTGTATAGCTTTTCTTATCCATTTCACATCATCAGTCAGTTAATCTTTATCAATAAGTTAAAACCTGCTCACTGCAATAGATCATGGACTATAACTAACTAGACCATTTATTATTTAGACAATATTATGCTATAATATATTATTATAATATATGTTACAATGTAAGCTATACAATTACCACATAGGTTTGTTAGGCTACTACAGTATGTGTGAGCCAAGGTCCTACAGATTTTGACCAGTATGGTTGTTTCCGTACGTTATTCTGTTTTCATCCACTTCTGATTCCCTATGGGTACCACTGCTTTCAGACAACATCAACGTCTCTTGAGGCTTGATGATTCGCCTGTTCATATTCTAGTCTCATTCACTCGCATGACACTGGAACAGGCACTTGTCTATGTAAAAGTAGTATAGTGATTGAGATGGAACTCGATTAGAATGTAGTGACGGAGCTTACATTGGGAAAGCTGAAGTGCTTTTCTCTTCAAAACAGTAAATGATTGTGATGCTCCCCCATCTATTGTTGTTCATATTTCATAGTTGCACATCCTCTAACAAAGCGCAACTCATGTAAACTACAACCTCATCTTCTGAGACAAATGCTATTTCAGCTTGTCTCTGTCATATAACCCTTACTAAATTCTCTTTCAGCTCAAAGAAACATAACCATTTCAGTTTTTTGTTATGAGGAGAGGGTTCTGAAAGTACCCTACTTAAACTTTTTTTTTCCCTGACAGAAATTTAAAGGATTATAAAGAAATCCGAAGAACTGGGAGCCAAATTGGTTCTAGAGACAATCTCTTTCCTAAGACTGCAGATGGGTGCAGGCACATGCTCATACATTAAGGCCAAAGATAAATTGGGCTGCAGGTCTGTTCATAAAAGTAATGTGGGAGATAGCAATATCAATTGGTCCACAGACTGAGAAACATCTTCAAATTGTTATTCAAAACACTACATTTGGGGCTATCCTTGCACTGGTCTTTGAAGTGCGTACACTATAAATATAAATATAAATATATATAAATCATATTTTTGATAGAAAAGACGCCCAAGTAAAGCATGGCTCAACCTGTATACAGTATAGGCCTACTGAACATAAAACACAATTTATAATTTAGATGAGAACTAAATTTAAAAGTACTTTTTTTTTAGACGGTCCATCTAGACAAGGAATGAATTCAAAGTGATTCCACAAAAGTAATGTAGCAAGTGATTCTGAGGGCTTTACTTCCTCGTAAGTCTAGTAGTGGTTTCCCTAAAAAGGATCTGACCACAGTTTTATCTCGGTGGCACATGTAACTGGCAGGGCTGGTAGCTTTCCTATGTTATTTTACATGCAGAATGCAGTGTATTCAGACTGAGGACGCATTACTTAGACATGGGTGCTAGAGAGTTCCACACTAGTTTTTTTCAACATAATGTTTTGGCAGACATTTCAACCCAACCATCAGAGACAAAAACCTGCACCCACACTCACATGAAATAAATAATAGATTACAATAAATAAATATACTATGCTATAAACACTTCGTGGCATTATTATGATCAATAATGTTGGCCCCTCAGGTAATTTTGAAATGAAACCACAAATACATTTAACAATAATCCATTTCTAAATCTTTTGTGGTATTTCAAACTAGGTATATTATGTACCATTCGTAACATGTCAGATTCATTTTACAGACTCCACTTCAAGTGCTGCAAAGTGTAAAAATTCTTCATGCAATCACACAATCCAATGCTCTAAAATCTATTCAACAAATCCCTGGGGATTTTGATTTAAAATAGCAGGTGCCAATATGCAGTTAAATCTCAATAGTATTTAGCAGCAAAGGTGCTTGTTGGATTTCAATCTCAAGCAACACTGTTGCATACAGTAGTGCCTGCCTGTCCTGGACATAACTTTCTCTTTGTCCTTTTCTTTACAATGTTTCATTTCTGTCACAATGGTTCATCTTTCAAGTAGAATCGGAATTTAACAGATATTTTTTCTTTCCCATACTATACTTCTTTCCATATGAGTAGGCCCTGTTAAGTGTCTTAAAGGGATGGGAATATGATCTTCTTGTAGTGGTTTCTGTCAAATCTTTCACCAAACATTCCACCAAAACAATCCACAATGTTTTTCACTGTAAACTTTCATTCATCGCTCTCCTGATCTAATCTTCTGGAGGAGCTTAAGATCTCTGTACCCTCTGTGCCCTCTGACTAGTACCCTCTGTTCAAGGTCCAAAACGACTCAAAAACATTCGTCACCCTGGGGTGTCCTTTTGGTATGTATAATAATGTAACCGTGTCTCACTTTAGTGAAATACGCAAAGAACTTACTGCATGTAATCAAACTGCCTGGTCATATATCTTGTCAGAAAAACATAGGGAACAAAGCTACTACTACTACTACTACTACTACTACACACACACACACACACACACACACACACACACACACGCGCACGCACGCACGCACATTAACACACAAAATGTGTTCCTATGGCTCAATTCTTATAGCATAGTGACATAAAAGGGTCACAGGTTCATTAATAACTAGGGAGTGCAAGTTAAAGACAAAAACTGGGCCTTTCCTACTTTGTGAGCTGCTTTGGATAAAAGCATCAACTACATGAGCACATCTACACAAAGGCAATTCTAAATGTGTTCTAGCAAGAGCGATGATGATGATGACGAGGAGTGTGCAGCAAGTACGTGAGTTGTAGACACTTTGGGGAGCAGCCTCATCTAGTATATACTTCAGTCTTCACCAGTCTCTACACGCCACTTTCTTCATGTCACACAATTTCTTATGTACACACTCAAAATAAATATTAGATCAACAATTTCACTTAGTCTAGATTGAGATGGTGGGGTAACAACTACAATTCTGTCCCCTAAAACTGATGCCCCAGGCACAAATTCAGCACTTGTAAACACTCTTTTGATTGTTTCAGCATTTGCTTTGTTTTCCCTTATCTGGCTAAGGAAGCTAGGGTTCCATAATTTAGAGACCCTTTTATGAGAGTGTACACAAGCACAGCCCCCATGTTAAGTGTTTGTAACAAGGTGTCAAAGTGGCTAAATAGGGAGAAGGGGGAGCAATTGGGGGCCACAGAAAAAAGAAAAGACTATCAGTGACTATCAGTCTATCAGTGAACCTGCCACTGCTTCGACTCTTATTGTGTACAGGACTTGAGATAAATACATACTTTTGAATAAATACTATAAACAAACAGATCAAGAGATGACCAACTTCAATCAACCCATTGACACACACACACACACACACACACACACACACAGGCGTACATACATATGTGTGTACACACGGACATACACATGTACATGCCCCGTACAGCACACATACTTACTGTATGTACGTACAGCACGTACATACAAACATATATACAGACAGACACACAGTTCACTGTGTTCACCACTCCTGATACATTCATACACATACTGTACTGGCTGCCAAGCACCACCGTGCTTGTGGTGCCTTGGGCATTACTGCATAACCACATGCTTTTTTACGGAGCCTTTGAAGTGCGTGCTAGTGTAAATACCAGACAAGTCAAGAGGGGAAACCATCATGTCCGCGATGTAAACAAATTGGGGGAAAGCAATGCAACCGGAATGCAGGTGAGTACTGAGCAGTCAAGGGAAGGTATTCGAGACAGATGTCAACTGAGGAGATTCTTCACAGGATGTCTGTTTCTTTTTCTTTTTCTTTGGGGTTGGGGTTGGGCTCATTAATCTGCAAGAAGGGACATATAGCTAGCCAAAGAATTTATGAAATAACTCTTAATGCTTGAGATGACGTTACAGATGACTGTACAGACATTAGAACTTATCACTTAACCGACTGTGACAAAAGCGTAGGCAACACTTCCTCTGATGAATCATTAAATCTCATCACTGGCACCAGCACATTTCACTGCATTCATCAGCTTCTGTGTGTCTGTGCCAGTGGTTAAAGTCCTTAATATAGACTCTATAGAGTATCTGCGTAGTAATGTACTGATGACACCTAACTGCAAATACATTTATGTTCTTAATACAGGTACCATGTCAACAGAAAAGAATAAAGCGACATGTCCATTCTATGAGAATTACATACTAACTAATAATTAGTATAAAATGCTTATCACTTCACAGAAAATAATTCAAAGCCTGAAGCATCAATGGAAGTAGGAGGATGTGGTCACAGGAAACCTCCTTCTATACTAACCTACAGTATGTCTGACTCCCTAAAGTATTTCTTATAGTCTTATTCAGAGGAAGTGTTGCCTTTTTTTTGAGGTGTTTAGTCAAATCCCTTTCTAGCAAAAGCCCCCATTCAAGGACTATAATTATAACTCATCTCCTGTTAGCTCTGCTCTCTTTAAAGTAGTGTTTCTTCTCCAGCAGTGCAAACACTTCATTGGCCTGTGCACCGCACTGCACACACACTGGCACAGTCGTTGATTCCATGCTTGAAAAACAGGTTTTAACACTCAATCTGCATATGATTGTGTTTTAAACTGGCACAGTTGCACCAAATGTCGTCGGCACACAAAAGGCATCAGTTCCTCACCTGGGTTCACACTCACATCTTGCAGGATCTTGTACCCTTATTTCACACACACACACGCACGCACGCACACACACACGCACGCGCACGCACGCACGCACGCACACACACACACACACACATTCATTCACTGATTAGAGCTCCTCTGGTCTCCCCAAGGGAAGCCACAGAGGTGGATGACTATCTGCTCAGCTTGCTGGAGCACTTCCCCTCACGGCTGTGCCCATGCCCGCAACCAGCCTTGCCTCTCTGGCTATGATGGTGGAGGTGGTGGCGCATATGGAGGTGCCCGCGGCGGGCGTTGGGGCCGCCCGGGGGAGACGAGCCGCTGGAGAGGCTGGGAGGGGAGCGACTGCGGCCAGGACCCGGGCGGGACGGCGGAGAGGAGGATGCGGAACGCTGTAGCGAGGAGGCCGAGCGGGGTGAGGCACTGGAGCTGCGGGGGTGGTGGTGCGGGTGGACGCCGATGGAGACGCCGGACACCAGGCGTGGCGAAGAACGGCCCACGTGGGGAGAACAGGAGCGGAGCGGACGGCCAGTTGGCGAGCCGGTGATGCCACTCTGCATCAGTTGAGCAAGGCAGCTCAGCAGCTCCGAGTCACCACTGCTGCCTGCACGGATGCGGTATCGCCTCAGACTGTAAGCATGAGAGAGAGAGAGAGAGAGAGAGAGAGAGAGAGAGAGAGAGAGAGAGGAAGATAGGAGTGGTAGGACAAGTAGAAAAGAGGAAAGTGATAGAAAATGAAGAAAGAAAATTGTGAAACAAATGAAACAAAAGACAAAAAAAAGGAGAATGGAGAAAAATTTGAAAAAAATAGATTATGTTAAACAGAAAAATAGATGTACAAAGAGGTTTTACGAGATCTGATTTTGTTAGCTTACATGAGTGCGTCCTGCCAATGATATATGCACATTCATTCCCAGACTGCAAATTGGTGATCACATTAATAATTTCTATGATTATCAGATTACACTTCAGACAGAACAGGACCTTCGGGGCTGGAAAGGACAGTGAGTGCTCATTCACCCTAGTTACCCTTACCGGCTCTCGATGCTAGGTCGAGTTGGGGGTCTTCCTGGTGGTGGCCTTGGCATGAACTGGGACGAGCGATTCTCTGGAGTGGTAGAGGAGCCCTCCGGACGTACCGGTCGTGGAATCCTGCTCTTTCGAGAGAGCGGACTGGAGGAGGAGGAGAGGGATAGTGCCTCGTCTCCGCCCTGCCGGTCCGACACAGACAGCCCTTGTAGAGACTCTTCGTCCTGGGAACGATCAGCGGCAGCAGCAGCAGCAGCAGCAGCGGGGGAGTCTGGCTGTGGAGCAGCGTAACGCCTGTCAAGAGACGGCGAGAGGGAACAGGAGGCAGGAGACAGCAGCAACGGCGCCCCCTGGTGGGCCTTCTTCAGCAGGAGCTTCTGCTTGGCCGTGCCACCGCCAGATGTGGTGGCTTTGGTGGGGCTGGAGAGCAGCAGGCTGCTGGGCTCCAGCACGGGGATGCGGCTGAGCCGAAGCCGGGGCGCCACGGAGCCACGGCTCCTCTCAACCTCCTCCTCCGGTGGAGCCTCCCCTTCCTCCTTCCCCCCTTCCTCCTGCTCCTTGCACTGCCCCTCCTCCTCCTCCTCCTCCTGCTTCTGCTCATGGATAGGAGAAGCTGGTGGATCCCCGTCTTCATCGTGCAGATGTCCTTCTTCTTCCGGGTTCAGTGGCACGGGGCTGCAGGGAGAGCGGGGAGAGGACCGTGGGGACACAAGGCTGGGCATGGAGCCAGCGGCCCTGGGTCTGGGAGGCTGGTCCTCTTCGGGTGGAGGGTCCCCCTCCGGGGTGGGAGAGTCAGAGGGAGGGCGTCTGGACTCCTGGGGGGTCGGTGGAGTGGTTGGTGGACGATCTTGTGCCGAATGATTGTTGTTCTCATTTTTGTCCACCAGGTGGCACTGGGGAGAACTGTCAGTGGCAGGTGGGGAAGCGTTTGCAGCTAAACGTTGGGCATTGAGCTATGGAAAAAGAAAGAGGGAGATAAAGACATAGAATGATAGTGGAGAAAAGAGAGAGAGCATGAGGGTGATAAATAAAATACATAAAAAAATTTAATATGTATCAGGAAAAAGAAAAGCCAAAAATTGGAAATATGGAAACAAAGTTCAACATTTGCAACACTAAGACAAATGCTTTTCAACAATGCTTTTGTGGGAGTTAGAAAATGTCAGGATGTAGTTCATGACCAAGACATTAGACAATGGCCTGGTAATGTTGTAAGGCCCATCTAATTGTCAATTTCGAGTTCACAAGAGGTCCAAATCAGCAGTCAAAAAGAGGGAACCATTGATATGGGAGAGAAACACAACAAAAACGCCACAGAGACAGTAAAATGCAGACTGGAAGGTCCACAACATGCACACAGGTCATGACAATGCTAAACATCTGACAGACCTCTATACTGGCAAAGGTGGAAGTGAGATTGGCCGTTATCAAGTTAACAACACAGATGTAATACGACAAAAATAGAGTCCTCAAAAAGAATAAGACCACCACAACAAAGGAAAAGATAAAATACCGCACAGCAAAACAAATGATTCCAAACCAAGAATAATGAAAGCCACGTGCAATGGGTGCTAGGCCAGCAACTCAACAGCCAAGGCTGGTCCGGTAGAGGATGGTAACAGGTTGGGGCGGGAGAGGGTGGATGTCAGTAGAGGGAGGGTGGGAGTTGGGGGTCGGGGGGGGGGGCGGTTATTCACCTGCTGGAGCTGTTCGCGGGTGATGCGTATGACAGAGGGGATCTTAGCACTGGAGGCGCCCACCGGGATAGCAGGTAGTTTGCGGTGGCCCGGTGAGCGCAGGCCGTGGCCCGAGGACGTGCCGGGGGACGGTGGAAGAAGCGAGGCGGAGGAAGAGGAGGAGCAAGAGGAAGGGTGCTGGTGGTGGTGGTGGTGGTGGTGGTGGTGGACCTGGTGGTGGTGTTGGTGGTGGCTGTGGTGGAGGTGCTGCGGCGGGTCGACCGAGCGGCTCCGGCACAGTCCAGTCGGGCGGGGGATGCCGTGGCGTCGGCGCAGGGGGTCCGAGTGTGTGGGGTGGGGGCTGGGGGAGCGCTGGGGCGGGAGCAGGGCCCCACACGGCTGCTGCTGCTGCTGCTGCAGCATCAGAGGCTCCTCCAGCGGAGACAGGGGAGAGGTGGGGAACTACAAGCAGGGAGGGAGGGAGGGAGGGAGGGATGGAGGGAGTTTGGAGATGGAGGGATAGAGAAAGAGAGAGAGAGAGAGATGAGATACCAGTGAGTTTAGAAGAAAAGGGAAGAAAAGAAAGAGTGTGTGAAAGACAGAGAGAGAGAGAGAGAGAGAGAGAAGAGAGAAGATCATAGAAGAGGAGGAGGAGGAAAGAGAGTGGCAGAAAAGGGATAAACAGAGTGAGAGAGACAGAAACAAAGAGAGAAAGAGAGAAAAAAGAAAGAAAGAAAGGTCAGGGAGAGATAGAGACATAGACATGAGAGTGAATGGAAGCAAGGATAAAGGGCAAAGAAAAACAGGATACAGAGGTAGAGGCAGAAAGAGACAGAGGGGGCGAGCATGCAAAGACCATTGGTCAGAATATAGCGCAGCAGGGTCAGCACAGTGGGGTTGGTGAATGGAACAAGGGATAGAGAAAGACAGGAGAGGAAGGAGGGAGGCCAGTGAAGTCAGATTTCAAAGTGGAGGAAGGATCAAAAGGGAAAAGGGAATTGAGAAGTGGGTAGGTGGAGAGGGAGGGAGGAGTGAAACGTCATCCCGTAAATAAACGGTCTTATGTCCTTGATTCCTTCCTTAATTGAGAGCCCAAAACCAACCCTGTCCTTGCCCTTGTGTCTTTGCTTTCAGAAGTGCCTAAAGACAGATTCTGTCCTAGTGTCCTATCCTACATGAGTGACCAAAGACCACCCATGACATTTAGCCTAGCTCTGTGTCTGTGTGTGTGTGTGTGTGTGTGTGTGTGTGTGTGTGTGTGTGTGTGTGTGTGTGTGAGAGAGAGAGAGAGAGAAAAAGAGGTTAAGAAACCCTGCCCTGAGATCTCAGACGGGAATGACCTGACCAGCAGAGACCACAGATCAGGTTGCTGACTGACACTGATGAGCTTAAGGTCAAGGCTGGTCATGGCTAACACTGGATATCTGTACGCCACACCACTGCCACTCACTGATATAAGAGACAACATTTGTCAGAACAAGAGAAGTGGGCTCTTGTAATCTACACTATACCCGTGATTGTACTGTAACATGGTGACAGAATTGCCATAATAGCTACAAAACATACATTATGAATTTCTGTCCACATTAATGTGTAAATGGGTTAAAAAAAATATCCAATGCATTTTGTGTACTGAAGGTGTCTTGTAAAACAGTAGTAAATACTGTGGGATCTCACAGGTTTCCAACGAGGTGTTTGTTGCATAACAACAAAATGTGTAGAAGAAAGTGAATATCATGAATGTCATGGCAGATTGTCATTCATATTCTCATGATGAGCTTGGATGCAAAAAGAACAGTGGTCAGGCCGTAGATGATCGCAGTAGCATACATGAAGCCAAAAATTGATTCAAACATAAAATTCAAAGATTTTTTTTTTTTAAAAAAATGAATTCGAAATAGCCCAAATGCAGGTACATGTATGTGACCTCTTAAATGCTGTACCTTCACCACATGTGACCTCTGATGTTAAAAGGACTTACCTGTGAGAGGGCTTCGTCAGGTAGGCCATTGGCAGGACTGGTGGGGGTCACGGGGGGCATTGTGCTCGCCGTCTCCACACTCAACTCCTGCTGGTCACCCCGGGCCTCCGAGCGGGCCGGTCCGTCTCCAGCAGCACTGCAAGCGGGGCCCTCCTGATTGGCCAGCTCGTCCACCTCACCTTCCTCCGAGGGGCTAATGGTGACCTTGGCTCCAGTAGCCTGTCCCCCGCTGCTGCCGCGCTCCTGCAGGTTGGAGGGTGCCTCAACCATCACCCAGTCGTGCGAGTTGGCGTCCGCATCAGCGCCTCGTCCAAGACTCAGGTTCAGCGCCACAAAGCTGCTGCTGGCAGCGCCCTCGCCCTGACCGGTGGCGGCGGGGGAACCCAGGGATCCGCGCTTTACCACGCCACTGCCCCCTCCGCCTGAGAGGACCTCTTCATCGTAGTGCCAGATGCGGTCGCCAGGGCCACCGTTGCTGAGCACACCGAGACCTAGGCCTTGTCCCGCCGACTTATCTGGAGTACTGCCAGCCTGCTGCTTCGCTGAGCTGAGAAAATGTTTTTTTTTTTGCAAAGTTACTAGTCTGTTTTCACAATGATTTTTTTTTGCAAAGTTAATGGTCTGTTTTCACAAATGAATTTCATGACATGAATACCCAGCAAGTGCATTGTATTGAACAACTTGATTAACTAATCAATTGAATACTTGCTTATAGGGTTTTAGCAACTTTTACCAGTACTGTATGGTTATCATCCAGAGTAGAACTAAAAGACCCAGAGCGGTGTTTAGTTTTGAGGACTGGTATGGTATGATATGATATGGTATGGTATGGAATACTGTGTGTGACATTCAGCGGTTCAAACCCCAGAACTGTTCTCACCAGGCCTCCATGAAGCGCTCTGGGTTGGGCTTGGTCTCCAGGGTCAGCCTCTTCTCCAGGTCCAGGCTGTGGAGGTTCCGTAATTTCCTGACCAGAGGGGCGTCTGAGGGGCTGGCGTCCGAGCGGAGCTTCACAGGGGAGGCCAGACTGAGTCCTGTGTGCGGACTCAGGTTCCCCTGGTTCTGGTTTTGATCGTCCTCTTTGCCAGTCTGACCAAACAGGATGAATACTTATTTATTATTTATGGTTTAATTAATGATTATTATTTTTTAACTAATTAAAGGAACATACCGTAAGTTTAAGCATAGCCCTGCTGCACGAGCCTTCTAACAGCAATATATTTTGCATGAAATGAAAGAATTTCGAACAGCATAGACCTAACGCGAATGCAAAACACTTTACATTGAGTCAATGTAACCTCAGATCTTACTTTCGGTTTCCAACTGTCAGGTCCCATAGATTCAGTGTAAAGTGTCTGTTCGCTTCTGCATTCGCGTTCGGTCTGTGCTGTACCAAATAGTTTTGTTCCACTCACTAACTAGCGCATTTAGCAAGCTCTTTCAACAGGGCTATGCTTGAATTCACTCCGGTATTTTCCTTTAAATATTTATTGCATTTAATCAGCCTGCTTGACTGAACAGTTTTAACTAATGGCCAGATAACTGGAGGAAAAACTACAGAATATTTAAATCATAAATTAAAATTATACTCGCACCTGGGCTACTGTCAACATACACAAAAGTTCTCATAATACTGACATTGTATCTCACAATAGATTTCCTTGGGATATCCCAAGTAGACTGTTATTAGTTAACCATTATTAATGGTAGTAGTTAAGAGTTAGTTCATCATTATTTAGTAATAGTAATAGTTAGTTAATAGTCGGGGACTTCCGATTATGGCGCTGTGCTAGATGAACACATGACAAAGCTTCTCCATGCAAAGTTTTACAATCAAGTAGTCTTTCGAAACTGCATAATAGTTGGTTAATAGTTAATAGCTAGTCAATAGTTAGTTAATACTTAATAGTGACTGTTGGGACAGTGGTCACCTTAAGCACTGTGGGGCGGAGGCGGTTGCAGTTGCGATCCAGCTCCTCCCACACGTCGGGCTCCTGCTGGTGGGCAGGCTGGACGGGTGAGCAGGCCATCCGCTCGGGGAGAGGAGGGTTATTCTCCCCGTCGCTGAGCTGCTCATCCTGCAGAACTTCGTCTGTGTTCTCCTTGAGGAGGTCCTTGAGCAGGTCCCCAGGGAGCATTGAGGCATTAGCCATGCTACAGCAGCAAACACACACACACACACACACACACACACAGAAGAGCACATGGAAGGGTACATTACATCAGACACATAACTGAGAAATGGCCACTGAAAAATAGATGAGGCTGACTTTCAGCTATCTAACTGGACTAACATGCATTTGCCACACTTCAATAATGCACCAAGTCTGGATAATTAACCAGCATACTGCACACTGCATAATACAGTATGCACAGAGCTCAAGTATACAGTATACAGTATACAGTGTACTATACAGCATACAGTGTATAGTAATATTATATATGATTTACTGTATGTGCAGTGTATACAGCATGCTGTTTCTATACAGCATCTTTATCACTCGAGACCAACAGCTGGAATCCAATTCCTACTTTGTTTGTATATTTGACTAATAAAAAAGTTCTTTGATGCTATTTCACTGAAATTAATATTCAAGATAAATGTGAAGCATCAATTCATGTATAGAACTAGAAAAGCACTCAGAGAGCGCAGACCTCCGCCAAGGCAATGTGGTCACTGACACAATATAAATTCCAGATATAAATTCCGTGTTCTGGATCATCAATCGCCACCAAAATCGAATCAGTTCTTGCTTGTCCCAATATACACGTTGTCCAAAAATTTCATCCAAATCCGTGCAGTATTTTTTGAGTTATCTTGTACACAGACACAGACACACACACACACGCCGGCGAAAACATAACCTCCTTGGCAGAGGTAATAATAATGTACAGAGGTAGCATGAAATCATAACAATAATAGCAACACTGCATTCCAATCATGAGATCATAGTTTCCACTGCAATAGATGGCCACTGAGACATACCCCATGTGTGCCGGGGTGAGTCGTGTATGGTGCTGTGGCGTGGCGTTAGTGGTGTTGGTGGTCTGAGAGCTGTCCGTGTTGTTGATCCTCTCCCAGTCGTACGGATCATTCTCCACAACGGCGTACGTCTTCATGCTGTTCTCAAACACCGACATCAGCAGCTGCAGCAACACAAAGCGCTCCATGTCAGGTCCGTGTCTCGAGGAACAGTGTGCTGACAGCATGCATGCTAAGGATGGCCTAAGGATATGCTTAGTGTGCTGCTGGACAAGTGAAGCATTGACGGAAAGGGGGGAGACTGTCTCTAGCATCGTGTCTGACCTCTACAGCTGAAACCGACAGCATCTCTCTCTGAAGGGTTTACTGCACACACACACACACATATACTCATACACATACAAAATCAAAAACAAACACACACACACACACACACACACACATACAAACACACACACACACACACATACACACACACACACACACACACACACACACACACACACACACACACACACAAACACACACTCTCTCTCTCTATTAGAACTGTACCTCATAGTCTGGTTTGGTGAAGTAGTCCAGCGTACTAATGTGGTCCAGGAAGATGGTGAACTCGGCTGGCAGGTGTTTCAGCATGAGCCTGTGGTCATAGGTCTCCTTCAGCTTCCCAACCTGTTCCTGGATGACGCACACAAAACAGCATGTGGTCATACCACAACTCAGAAAAGAAAAACTCTCCACAGACACTACCATTATTTATTCCTATTACAGACGGTGCATCCCGTTGACAAATTTACCACTGTCTCTCAAAATAGCTTAATTAGTTAGTTTTTATGTTACAGTAAATTTCATACAAACATTTTGTATCTAATCTAACAGTATGCAATGTACTATATCATCAACTCTGGACTGATAGAGTACTTGTATACCTAGCTGCATCCTTTCTATCAGGCTAAAGTAGACCACATATTCTGTGTAAGTAAGTTTTTCATGTTTGATTCAATACTCAAAAGCACCAAATGTGAATGTGTTGGAGTTACCTTGTCCTTAATCTTCCTCCATGGCAGCTGGCCCACCAGAAACTCCACCAACATGTAGAATAGAGACCACAAGTCATCATGCCGTCCCATTTCCTGTGGAATAAAAGGATACATTGTGTACATTACAATTTGAAAATTATGAATATGGAAATGGATGGAAAGAATTAGCCCAGACCCGCACACTGCCTATGACACTGCGTTAGTCGGCGATAGCCAGGCTAGGAAACTACAGCAAGAGAAGCAGAAATTGAAGTCCTCACCTTATTTTTATGTGCGTTGACTGAAGCATATCGTACTGTGCCTCGAAATCCTGCCATTGGTCGAGGCTTGAAACAAAATGAAACAAGGCAATTACAAGTTGTACTCGTACAAGTTGTACAATATTATGTACTAACAAAATAGTATGCTAATAATCATGACGTTTTAGGTTTTCTTACCGGCCGGACTTCCTGGCATGAGTTGGTGAATTGGCGGGCCAGACCGAAGTCTAACATGTAGCATGTGCGACACGTGCTGGGGAAGCGGCCCATGGCGAAGTTGGACTGAAAACAATGTGGTTGAAAAAGAAGGTAGGAAAGACATTCAAGTTCACAGCCAATGAAGTGGATTCATACACGCAAACACAAAACACGTGCATTCAAAAAGATACACACACACACATACACACACAGACTGGGTCGGACTGTCTTGATGTTCCAGTGCAGGAAGCCAACCGAGTGGATATGCGCCGCACACACACACACACACACACACACACACACACACACACACACACACACACACACACACACACACACACACTGCGTCTCACCGCTTGATGTCCTGGGGCAGGAAGCTGACAGAGTGGATGCACTCACAACAATCCACCCCCTCACCCCCGATACACACACACACACACACACACACAGACAGGCTGTGTCTCACCGGTTTGATGTCACGATGTAGGAAACCGACGGAGTGGATGCTCTCGATGGCCTCGAGGATCTGCCGACCCAGCCGCAGTGTAGTGCTGACGCTGAATGTGCCACGGTTCATGCTGCGCCGCAGGTCCGCCAGGTTCCGACCCTAACCGTGACAGAGCACACATGGGGAGACGCAACACACAACACAAAACACAAAACACAACACAGTGAGGCGCATTGCCACCAATGACGTCTGTAGCGTTTGGTAACATTTCCAGCTAATCGAATAAAAGACTCTGGAGATTCAGCTTCCTGAATGCTGTAGTAGCAAGTCCATTGTGGGAGATAAAACTTGTGCGTTATTGAATTAATTTACTCATAAATGACTCATAATGATTGTTACTGTAGATCAATTTAATGGCAGGAGCAAAAACAGGCCCAGGCACAGTCAGTAACAGAAATTATGTACACAGTGCTCATACACACAAGTGCAGTTACATGGACATGAATAATCCGATCATTTAACTGAATATTCCATTTCAGTTGGAGTTTACCAATGCATCTCCTTGGATACTGTTCTATAGAATGCACCTTGGAATATCAATAATCGGTTTATTTATGTGCATACACACAAAACAGTGGAGGGCAGAAGATGTAGCTAGTAGGCTCATACCTGAAGTTCCATCACCACATAGTTGAAGCGATCATTGCGGCCACATCCCACAAAGCGGCACACGTGATTTTTACCTGTGGATTACACAACACAGTGAAACAGAGTCTCAAACAGAGCCAAGGGGATCATCAGTTAGCGGCCGTTCACACTGACACGCTTTTTTCACCTCCAGGCGCTCGATTTCAATTGTTTCCCTATGGAATGATGAGACTTGACCGTTGCTATGCGCAAGTAAAAACGCAAGCGACTAAAACGCAAGCGCTCAAAGTTGAAAATAGTTTAACTTTTGAGTCGCGTTTTCTTCAACAATGGGCCCTTGCCTAGCTGCCAGTCATAGCTAAGTCGGGAGTTAGCAGTTTAGCCAAATCTAGCTGTCATAGCAACAAGACATTTATACATACATTTATAATTTTCGACCTCGCATGTTTTTGTCACTCATTTTTCAGAATACTAGCGTTTTACAAGCAGAAAAGCGCGTTCAGTGTGAACGGCCCCTTAGAGGTGTCTGGTGATGTCCTAGAGAGGGACTGATTTCGCACATGGTCATAATCTTCTCAGAACCTCCCGTGGGATGACAGATGCACTGATTTGAAGCTCCAACTGCCAGAAATTTAGGAACAAGTAATTTGATCCTGCCTATACCATTCCTGGAGAGCTATCCTATTGACAGGACATGTCCTAACTGATACAAAAAAATCACAGATGACACCTGCTGTTAACTTCGTTATACACTGATGTGGGGGTTTTGTGCACACAACACAACACAAAAGAAGAATGGTGTTGTTGAGGTGAGTGATGGACTGTGGGGGGTGATGCGTCTCGTGTTCTCCCCCAGGCTCAAACAGGAAGCAGCAGGCCCATCAGCCATAGAGCCGCTGTAACATGATCCAGGCCACATTGATCTTTACTGTCTGACAAGGAAAGGAGGACGAGGATGATGGCCAGAAGATGAAAAATAAGGGAGTAGAAGGACAAGAAATAGAGACAGAGCGAGAGGGAGAGAGAGAGAGAGAGAGAGAGAGAGAGAGAGAGAGAGAGAGAGAGAGAGAGAGAGAGACTATATACACAGAGGAAGAGAAAGTCTTGAAACGTGTCCCCTAGGAACTAGCACTGACAGGCATGTTGATGATCCTCTTTCCAGACTCTGAGATCTGAAGAAAGGGATTTCAAACAAAAAACAAAAGCAGTGATACGTACAAAAAACTTTTCATTATTATACAAATGCTTTCATTCAAAGACTGTTCTACATACAGGACATGACCCTGACTGCTATGACTAAAGTGTGCTACAGGTGGTGATCTGTTTTCTTTTATAAGAGCAGTGCTACCAGCTCCTGCGTACAAACAGGATGTGATGGAGGGGTTATGGAGACCTTCCTCTACAAACATTCCCCCTTCCTGAATAACAAACCCACAACTACCCTCCCTGGCAGTAAAGTTGATCCTGAACATGCATCCATGCACCAGAACTGACATATTAGTGTGTGGATGTTCAATGGCCGACAGTGATAGCAACAGTCAAGAATGGAGGCTAATGAAAGGAGAGACTTCTGGTAGATATCTTCCCCAGTGTAGGAGGTTTTTGCTAGCACTGGTCTGCCCAGAAGTACACACACACCACCTTAACAGCTGTTTGCAAGATTCTGGCTTGAGGCCAATGTTTGAGACATAGAGTGTTTTTTTTTTAAAGATGGAACATACAAAATTGTAAACAATAGCTTTTTATAATGGGCCTTTTCGGGCATGCTAAGCCGATCTGGGCCTGAATTCATACAATGGATTCTATCAAGCATGTCGGCCATCAAAGGCACTTACTTTCAAGCTATTAAGCTCTAAAAAGCCAGCGCCAGCAAAACTGTCAGATTATATTCCCTTCTCTTAAAGGTCTGTTCTATATAACACAAGAGTTACCGTGTGTCGAGTTCAGTGAGAGCCGAGGGGCACTGCAGCCAAATTCTGAGAAACCTAGCTCTGCCATTCCGGCTTTGCTGATCAGCAAGCAAGCAAGCTCAGCGAGCTATCACTAAACTAGATTCACTTCCAACACCTTGGACAGCCACGACACCTAGAACAATGTAGTGTTGATTGTACGGTGAAATTATATGAAGGATGTACAGTACGTACAGTACTTTGTACTACCCTGCTGGTACCTTTTCTCCTTATTTTGTTCTGTCCTGTCTTCCCCCTTAACTCCACTCTTCTGATGTTTTCTCATCATCTTTTCTTTCCTCCTTTGCATCCCCCCATCTGCCCCCCCCCCCCCCATTGGAATTGGAATGAGTCATCACCACACCACGTTTTCTGAGCCAGAGCTGTTCTGTGTCACTGTATAGCTCTACCCTGGACAGTGTGATACTCCTGCATCTATAGCAAGCTACTTATATTGACGATTGGTTTATTATTGATGATGACTATGCTTCATCTGTATCGACAAAGTTCTGATCCTACACAGAAAATGCAGCGGTACCAAACCTTACTGACTGCAGAATATTTTATTTATTTCATAAAGACGACTATTTCAAATGACAGCATCCCCATCTTTTACCATCCTCTATTCATCTATGACAACGTTCCAATTGGAAACACAGGGGAGAACAGTGACAATGGGCCTAGAATACTGGCAGTTGGTGCCTAATCCTTCTAATAATCCAAGAGGAGTGGGGGGTGGGGTGGGGGCAGCTCCTAATTACCCATTCAAAGGGGGGGAAATAAGGGAGCACAAAAGGCACATTTACCCTGGAGCTTCTTCAGGACGGCCACCTCCATCTTCAGGACCTGTTTGGGCTGCTGGGCCGACTCCACCTTGAGAGCCACATTGCTCCGGGTCAGCATGTCCAGGGCCTCGTAGATCTCGCCAAAGCCGCCACCTCCGATCTTTTTCAGCTGTGGGAGGAGGCGCAGGGAAGAAAGAGAGAGGGGGTGGGGGAGGTGTGAGCCGTTTTAGCTTAATTTGCCCCGATGGAGAGCCCAGACCGGACCGGACTAGACTCCTCATTAGTGCTGCGCACGACCTGAATGTGATTGGGTTGTGGCGTCTTGAGTTACAGTGCTTATGTAACAGCTTTCCACTGGAGACGCTCTTTCGACTCAGACGCACAATTTCTTTTTATTCACAACCTTGGAGTGACCTTGTCAGAAAATGCTTTGTCGCACGCTTTTGTCTGACTCTCCCTGCTTGCCTCTCTCGCTCCCCATCTCTCCATGCCGTCTGTCTCTGTATTCCCCTTTCTATCTCTGTCTGTTTCTCTCTCTCTCTCTCTCTGTCACCCCCTCCCTCTTTCCTCTCTCTTTCTCTCTCTCTCTCTCTGCCTGTCACCCTCTCCCTCTCTCTTCCCCTCTTTCACTCTCCCTCTCTCTCCCTCTCTTCTCCTCTCTCCCTCTCTCTCTTTCTCTCTCCCTCTCCCTCTCTCTTCCCCTCTTTCTCTCTCCCTCTCTCTCTCTCTCTCTCAGTGGTTGCATCAGGATGAGTGGCATTGGTTACATAACAGAGTTCCACACGAGTGGGGCAGTAGCATGGCATTACAGTCCTAACCTTACGTGCCCCACCGTTCCCCC
>JAODXP020000024.1:8753809-8858809 GCA_027497455.2 Sardinella longiceps | reverse complement strand
GAACCACCAGAGATCAATAGCCAAAATAAGACAAAGTCGAGATCTCTGATCTCTGGGCTAATATGAGCTAATTGGTCTATCTCCAAAAATCTTGCCTGAAAGGGCAGATATCACTACAGTAGATAACTTAGGCTACACTTCAACATACACAACACACCCAAACACATACACACAGGGACACAACTCATACATAGGCTACTATACAATATATCCTAGGTTAGCTTACATTTTGCAATAAACATAAGCCTAAATTGTAACTACTTATTTGGATTGAATATGCTGTCTGGTCACATTTTGGTGAAAATAATAACACAACAGCAATTCACAGTTGGGAGTAAAGTCATGAAAGTAGTTCTAATCACAGTCCTGCTGTAGACACTCTCTACATGCATTAACCTCTTCCAACTAATCAATCTGTGAAATAATGAGAACATCTGAAGCATGGTCCATCTGAAGCTGTAGTATTCTTAACGAGGTGTTAAGTAAGGCAAGTGAGCCTATAGGAAAGCAGCAGCAGGTGTTTTTTCTACATGCCAAACTTAAAGGTATAATCCGGAGTGAATCAACACATAGCCCCGCTGTTTTATACTGCTAAGCACTACTGAAAGCCACCTCAATGATCAAGTTTTGTGCATCGTAGACCAAGTTTGAGAAACGGCAGCTAACAGTAACTGAATGAGGCATGTCAAAAATGAAACCTAATCGATTTGCTTTCGTTCTGAAATGCCCCATTCTGTTAACGTTAGTTGCCGTTTCGCTATCTCAGTCTGCCTTGCATGAAATTCAGTGATTGAGGTGGCTATCAATAGAGCTTTGCACTACAAAACAGTAGGACTACGTGTTGATTCACTCCGGATTTTTCCTTCACTGTAACTTTCCCTCTCATTGTCACTTGAAGTCCAGTCACATAGAGCAATGACACACAAGAAACATACAGTGCTTGTGATGTCTGGAATCTGCCCTGGAAAGACCTCCTCCAGATAAAAGACGAAATCGCACACACAACAGAAGCTAAAACCTTTCGTCTCTCACACCTGATTGAACTCCTTGGGCTCAACAATAACACAACTGACCGTCATACTCAAAACTATGAACCAGACTTAGCCTACATAGCCTACACAGAACAATATAATCTTCACTTTACCATGGATGAGCTGCCCTACACAACTGCAGGCTTTCAGCTGAGACCCTGCTAACGTCATCAACAGAAAAAGTTGGCTAGTCCCTGAGAAAATGAAGACACTGTAGCCAACCAAACAAATGACAATTGTTGTGGGAAAGTATGGCATGAGCTATGAGCTAACTCTGATGACAAAGATATGCAGGCCTGTCTCACTCCAAGCTGTGTGTGTGTGTGTGTGTGTGTGTGTGTGTGTGTGTGTGTGTGTGTGTGTGTGTGTGTGTGTGTGTGTGTGTAATAGCTCAGAGGGCATAATGAGAGTGATGAACAGAGTGGGTACACTGAGTCAGCTGCAGTCTGGACAGTCCACGAAGCTGGGTAAAGGTAAAGCGACAAGCAAAACAGCACTCAGCCGCAAGTCACAATGTCAAGTTTAATTCCTCTGTTTCTCTCCTTTTCTCTTTGAAATCTTGCGGACAGCAAGGTTATCTTGTTTAGAGGTGCCTCTTTTCTTAAGGATATTTTCAGTGTTGTAACAAATTTCAGGATTCAGCACACAAGGCAGTCACCACAAATAATGGTACTAGATAATAGCACACAGGCTTACAGTACCCTATATTGATGTATCCCATATCCTACATACTGTAGACTAGGCTACCAATTAACAGCAATTGGTCTATCATAGGTAAATAAGCACAGCCTTGTAACTATGAGGTGAACATAAACTAATTCTCTCATATCTGATTGATATCTTTGATATTGATATCTGATTTTTCAGCTGTCCAGAGACCAGACAAGAGTAAAGGTAATCATTTCTTTCAAGGTTTTAAGGTTTTGATTTACATTTTGTCAATTTTGGCATGATTTTACATGGTAATAACACATTATTAACTGTCTAACACATGAATGTTTAATCTGCTGATAATGTAGTCTACTCTTCAGCTTTCATCCAGTAATGCTATTCTCCATTTGCATAAAATTGTCACGTAGCCGAATGACTACAGCATAGGCGGTCAGGGAGTACAGGTGAAACAACCTGACACCAAAACATAGGCTATAAAATAGGGTTCTTATAGTGATAAGGGCTCTATGACAAGACCTGACTTAGATTTGAAGATGTCACTCGATCTGTGCATGCATGCATGCAGTGCCCCAACATATTTAGTAGGCTACTAGGTAAGGTTACACTAACCCCATATTCATTATCCAACAAACGTGAGGCTTGTGCGCCGTACGTGTAGCAGTAACTGATTCTGACTGTTTTGGTTGACAACATTTCAACCATGGAAACTCACGTGGACTCCAGGCTGATTTGCCACAGCATAGCAACATATAGTTGTCAGTAAGTATCCTGGTTGTTAAAAGTATATTACTGCGACATAGCCTACCTATAATGAATTTACTGTTGTAAGGTGCGTGTTTTGGAGGCAGTGATTGCATTACAAGAATCAAATGGCAATGTTATTGGCAATAACTGATGGTAATAACTGTTTTTGAATAAAAAGAAACAGGAATATTGTGTTAAACCTACCACTACATGACGCTCCATTAGAGAAAATCACGTCCATCCTGAAGACAACACCGGTCTTGGTAAAATGGCTAGCAACTGACAAGTAAAGGCAACACTCACTTGGCTAGTGTTAGCTTAAAGCTAACCAGAGATCATACTGGCTAACTTCTGCTTCAGATTACCGTTACGCAATTAAAGCTGATCATAATTCTTTAGTCGTTTGATTAAACCGGCAACAAACCGCACTGGAGTCTATAACCTGATCTTTGAAGAGATGGCTGTGCATGCAATAGAAGGGGCACAAAGCTGCGAGTCTGGTTTGATTCTAGTCGACTAGTGTCCGCTTGTTGGTGTGATCTGCGTTGCGTTGCTACCATGAACATATGTGTCTGTGGTTGCTACACAGCAGATTTAGGAATGTGCGTTCACGCTCGCCCTGAACACAAGGGCTAATGCCGTTTTACGCTGTTCTACTACTGTGGTGCTTACATCATTACCATGAAAAGACAAGCAAATGCAGATTAACGTTTCTGCACTGTCTGTTTAGTTAACATTAACGTTATCATACTACACTTCTCCCGGCCTCATTCATTCGTTGGTATGGTAAGACATTCAGCGAATCCTTGCAAGCTACCCTTACCTTCGTTGCTCAGTCCTTGATGCAGAAGATGCTGGATGTGGTTTAAATTCCCTTATGAATGTATGGTTGGGGCCTTTAATAGCGATCGTAACGCCATTGCGGATCGTTTTCAATATGGAGTAGAGTCAATCTCTGTTACCGCAGCATGTTCTGGCATTTGGAATTAATAGCCTCGCTATGTGTTGGTTAAAAATGCGTCCCTACCGTCGTCTCCTTGTCCTCACAGCATCTCGATGCTTGCTGCGGACCCGTGACGTGAGTACTCTCCAGAACTACCTGCCTGCGCGCGCGTCCACGATACAATCCACCCTCGCAACAGCAAACCTCGTGAACGCGCACCCGCTGTCCGATTCAGATCCATCATCTTTCCCGCCCCGCCCACTCGTTTGGGATGATTTGCCTGGGTATTTGACGCGATTTTCAACATTTTCAGACTTACACAACACATCTGGGCATACAGATAGTAGACTGACAACTAATCACTGAACCATTAAGTCACATGAACTGAATGAAAGTGGATTATGGGGGCATAACCTAAGTGTATGACCTTTCAAATAAATAAATAAATAGATAAATAACTAAATAATCTGCTATAGGCCTTTATCTCTTTAGATTCATGCTTTTGGATGTGCCCACCATTTACCTCCATCATGTTATTATCGATGATAGTGATTAATAAGCTATAAGCTAGGCTTTTTATGAAAATCCATGAGCATTTTCAGGAAAACAAATAGCCTATCTAGATCGAATCGGATGTATGTACATTAGTGTGCACCAGTGTAGTGTAGTGTAGTGTGCATCGTGTATTTTGATATGTCTGGGTGCTAAAAGTGTTCCAATGTAGATAGAGTCAACACATAGCCTACAAAATATTTTTCCAATACATTATGATTTAGGTTGATTGATTGAGTAAAAACAGAAAGATCACCACAGTTTTCTTGAGCTGCAGTTTTGGCTACCTCAGAACTCCATTGGTGGCCAAAGAGAAATTTGTGCTTAAGCTAATAAAAAAAATGTCTGGTGGCACCCCTAAATCTCAATGAAATTTCTCAAAACTTTGCAAAAGTAATTTTTCTGAACAAAATGCAAGGTCAGCCAAATTGATGTTTTCAAATTAAAATTTCCCATTCAAATTTGATGCACCCTAACATTCAACTACCGCATTATCATGATGTTTTTTTCTCTCTTAATTTTAGAAAAGCCAACCGTTCCGAACGTGCCATCTACACTGGAAAAGTTGTGTCCCTTCATATCGACCGTAGTTCTACGCCCCATTCCATGCTATACATTTTTATTACGGCTTAAGACTTACTGCCATTTACAAAATAGGAGTATATTTTATCGACGTCCGCTACATAAAAGTTTCTTGCATGATAACGAATTGAATCATCGTTTTGTATTTAGATAACTATCGCATTGCCTTTGTAAGATTGGAATGAACATACTGAACGCGCCCCTACAGAATGCTACGCAAAGTGACGTATGCCAAATCTGGCCTATCCCGTTGCGCTCTTCTCTTCCCTGTTCCATTTTCTGAAAGGGACATCCGTGTGTGCCATTCGTTCTTGGTTGGAATTTACTTGAATGTTGCAATGAGTGGATTAGTGGGTGAAATGGGAAAGACTTCCTCCAGTGTCTCGTTTGGTCACCCAAGTTTACCGAATCCGTGATATCAGCGATTGCGGATTTTACAGAGCTATCCTGTCCTTGCAAAGTCACTATCATAGAGCCCTCTGTCATTTCTCTCTGCTGCTACAGGATGCTCAGGCTGTTTGTTGTCTTGGTTCTAGTCGGATTGATGTTAGCGTCCCTTGCTTCCTGGGTGATGGACAGCTATGATACGACTTTGCACCTCAAGCGGAGTTTAGGTCAGGTCAGCGGTGAAAATGCTGCTAAGGCCACCGGGCCACCATATCCGGGTGGTGAACTGAATAACATATTTTGGTTTGTACAGGTGAGTTGCTAATACGTTTGTCTGTCAGAATGACACTACTAGCTGGATTAGCTTGTCTGTATTTGAGGGAGGGGTGACATTGTATCGTTATACCACTACAGCTGTATCTTTTAAACTTAATGTTGCTGGAATTAATTAAGAACAGATACACCTGTAACCTGACTGATGATGAAAGGGAAAGGGTCTTCAGTGTTGGACTATTCACAACTGTTGGGTTTGTATGGGCGAAGTGCACTCAGTGACAGGGTGACTTTGGACTGTTTTCAAGTTTTTGATTAAAGTTTAACTAAGCATAGATGAAATCCTAAATACTATGTCCTCGCCAGCCATGCCATGCTGGTCGCATGTGAGTTATATTTGTGCGTGGCTGACTGCCAGACTGGACAACGTTACTTGAAACCAGTTGCTAACTTCACGTTACATTGTCTAACATTCTGCGCGTAGGCAGAGGCAGTAACAGGCAATTGTACACCCACAGGTATCTGACATTCATATCAGTCGCTTCCGTGACCCACGCCGTGTTCCAGATTTTGAGAAGTTTTGCACAGAGACTATTGATGTGATAAAACCTGCTCTTGTACTTGCAACAGGTAAGGGTCATGTTGTTTTCTCCATCGCCCGTTAGGTACGGTACAGCAGTAATGGACTTGTATTTTGATGAGTCATTTAATGACTTTGGCTATTCATTTCCAAGGTGACTTGACAGATGCAAAGACGGAGAGTAAAGTGGGTTCCCTTCAGCATGAAGTAGAGTGGCAAGCCTACCACAATGTTTTGAAGAGGTCCCATGTCATGGAGCGCACCAAATGGATTGACATCCGTGGTAACCACGGTGAGTGCACTGCTCACGAAGGCCTCTCCTGTAGTCAGGGTGTGGTTATTACCAAAGCCTATAAACTATATGTATCTTTATGGATTATGTACTGTATGTTTGTGTAGAAGTTATATATTAACATAGAGAGGGAAGTGGAGCACATTTCACAACAAGGAACAGATATGTCATACCAGGAGGCACATTAGAATCAAAGGTTGTTGTGAGCACAACTACAAGATAATTAGTGTCCATTGATGTCTTGGATGGAGAAGGAAAGGCACAAAATGTATGTCCACTGCGACAACACTAGTCATTACCAAAGTCTCTGTCATTACCCACACTCTTCTCTGCAGATGCTTTCAACATAATTTCTCTGGAGAGTGTTAACAACTACTACAGGTCAGTGAATACTCTTTGCTGCGTCACTTGGTACAGTCTTTGCATTAGGAGATATTCACAGACTCCATTTCACTTTACATTAGATCTTTTCTCCCACCCTAGTAATAACGTTAACTTGAATATGAATGTGGTGGACGACGTGGAGACAATCTGAGTAACAGTAGCTGAAAATGCATGGCAAATGGATTGTCCTGGCAAATGGATTTTGAACACATAATTGTTTTATCCTGTAATTCTGTTTCTAAATCTGTTGTTTCCATACCAATATGAGATAAGGATCTTTGTGTTGCTGTCTCTGCTGACCCTTTGCTAACCCTACTGACTGCTGGCTGTACCTTCTTAGAAAATACTCTGCGGTGCAGAAAGTGGGGTCCTTTCACTACGTCCATAAGACTCCATTTGGCAATTACTCCTTCATCTGCGCCGATGCCACCCTCACTCCCGGACCTAAGAGGCCTTATAATTTCTTTGGCATTCTTGGTGAGGTAGGGTGTTACTAAGATATTGTATTTGCTAATGTTAGTGATATGGGATCAACATGATGTTATTGACTGTTATATTTATATTGTATTTAATCTAGAAAGGCTGCAGTTTCAACAAGAGTGAATGTTTTTTTTTTTTTTTTGAGCACTGCTACATAACCTTTCAGATTTCTTAGGAGAGCTGAGATAATGTTAGGGAGTGAAATTACTGTTCCACTCTTTAGTGGAACCCTGTATGCCTAGATGACTTTATTGATCGGGCAACATTTCTTGTCGAGGCTGGAAATGACCATTGAAATTGAAATTTATTTGTCTGGTGCCTGCTTCAAAATGATATGCCATCTGTAACCATTCTGTCAGGACCAAATGAAGCAGCTGGCTACGTTTCAGGCAGAGAGCACCAGTAGCAACCAGACCATCTGGTTTGGCCACTACACCACCTCCACCATCATCTCCTCCTACCCAGGCATCAGGGACTTGATGAGGTGACCACCCACAATAATGTTCGCACAGGATGTACAAGACTCCAATGAGACATTCACTTCAATTAAAAATCAGTCAGTCAGTCAGTCAGTCAGAGGTAGAGAATGATTATCATATGGAGAGCATGAAAACTCTCCACAATCATGTCACATGAGTTTCACTGCATTACTTCAGGTCAGAAGTGTTTGTGAAATAAGTAAATACATGTGCTCATATCATCTGTGTATTATATATGAAGTTGAAGATCAGATTGAGACCTAGCTCATTAAATCTGGCCCTCTAATCATCCCCCACTGTAATTGGCTCATTCAATAATTCCCTCACTCTCCACCTCTAGCTGGTGTGTGGTGATTGCTCTGGTGCATAATGGATGCCGTGCATCACCCAGGTGGGTGCTACACATTGCTGGTGGTTAGTGAGGTTCCCCTTCCACTGTAAGCGCTTTGAGTACCTAAGGGTAGAAAAGCGCTATAGAAGTGTAGTAATAATAATTATAAATAATAATAATAATAATAATTGATGTTGAGACTGAAATAGAGCAGCTGTAGCTGTAATGTGTCCTATACCGTGCCGTTGGTTTCCTGTGGTTGTTTAAATTTTTACCTTCTTTGTAGTTCGGCTGTTGCATACGTGTGCGGGCACTTGCATACTCTGGGTGGGCTGATGCCAGTTCTGCACAGCAGACACTCATCCGGCACATTGGAGCTTGAGCTTGGGGATTGGATGGACAATCGCAGGTAGAGATTATCAGTTTTCAGTTAGAACAATTTTCTCTGAAAGTGAGGAGATTTAAAGCCCCAATGTGTAACGTTTTTAGCCTGACATAGCCCGCCCATAATACGAATGTTCATCCGTATCCATGGTCTGGGGATGGTCTTCTGGGGCGTGTTTACATCGGTAGAGAGACTACCGGCCAATAAGCGAAGCTGATTAGACGAGCTGTCCAATCATTTCAAACCAGAAGTGAATGCCCCCGCCCTATAATCGCGTCAGGTTAAAGAACCTCCAGACCATGAATACGGATGGACAGCAGTATTATGGTCGGGCTATGTCAGGCTATAACGTTTTTACTGTTAGATATCAAAATCTGCTTTACCTGTTGACAAGCTTGTCCTTTCTCATAAATATTAACCACCACTATTTATTCTGTGTGTCCGTATTGGCTTGAAATTTCGCGTTTGCATGCACATCTGGGTTAGACTCTCCATGTATTGCCGCCATCTTGGAATACGGAAGCTGAAAATGGTCATATTTTTCACGTTTTCGCTATAGACTGACAATAGACCGACATCCGCATGCAGGCTTCCGTAGCTGTACTACGTAATTTGCGTTGCATTGTGCTTAATTTTTCTCAAATGCTACACATTGGGGCTTTAAAAAAAATAACAATGAATGCAAGCAAATAGTCTGGCTGTCAAAATGTGTTTTGTCTTGGTGTTTTAGATATCGTGTGCTGGCTTTTGACCATGACCTCCTGAGTTTTGCCGACCTGAAATTTGATGAATGGCCTGCAGTAATCATCACCAACCCCAAGGAGGCGCTCTACATGAAGCCCGGCGTGGAGCCTCTGGAACGCATCCGCAGCTCCACACACATTAGGTGTTTCCTCTGTGTGTGTGTCTCTTTTTACCCTTCACACCACCTCTCCGCCCGCCGCCCTTAGAGCCCGTTCACACTGACAGCTCTTTCCCCCAGGGCGACTCAATTGTTCCATGGAGCGATGCGACCTGACCCTCTACGCGCCTCTGAGCAACGCAAGTAAAAGGCAAGCGATGAACGAAGCACTCAAAGTTGAAAATAGTTTAACTTTTAGGTCGCATTTCTTCAACAATGGGCCAGTTGCTTAGCTGCTAGTCATAGCTAAGTCGGGGAGTTAGCGGTTTGCCAATCTAGTGTATAGCAACAAGACGTCATTTATCATTTTCGACTTCGCATTTTTTGCGCTTTTTTTCAGAATCTCGCGTTTACAAGCAAAGCTGTTCAGTGTGAAACGCCCTTATGTGTCACAGCATGTTTAAATGTGCCTTTAAATCAGTGTTTCTCAAACTTTTTCAAACCGAGGACCACTGTACCCCCATACATTTTTTCAGGGACCACCTGCCCTTGAGCCTCCTTAACAAGTCTCATGCTGCTACCCTTTAATTAAGTCATTTATAGAGAAGGCAATTCAAATGCTTTAATAAAGAGTAAATTACAGGTCTGCCTCTTATAGTCAGTGAACAACTAATCTTTGGCCATCAATTAATTTACATATTTTTATGGTACTCAACTCGTGGACCACTTGAGCTTGCTCGCGGACCACCAGTGGTCCCCGGACCACACTTTGAGAACCACTGCTTTAAATTCATCTCAGCAGCACAACCTTGTCATCAACACCAACCTAGATGGATGTGCTGTAGGTCATATAACACAACGCCACCTCCCCCCTCCCCCTCCCCTTTCTTCCCTATTGGTGTTCCTTGGTCTGGTCTTTTGTTTTATTCCAATGCACCCCACTCACATGTGTTCTCCTGTCTATTTGGGCCCCTGTAGGATCCTGGTGTTTTCTGTGGCCCCTATTAGAGAGGTGCATGTTACTATCGATGGCTCTCCCTGGGGGATAGCTTACCCAGTCGGGGGTCCCCTCTACGTGGTGCCCTGGGACCCCTCGGTCTTCAGCAGTGGCTTACACACAATATCTGTCATGGTGGAGGTAAGAATGCCTCAATGTCTCATGGTTTTATTTGCTTTGTCTATGTTGACTATTATTTTTCTTACTAGGAATTTAAGAAATGTTCTCTTTAATGACTGGAGTGCAAAATCTTGGCATCAGGGAATATCTGTTTTTGTAAATGTAAATGTAATTGTAAAAGTGGGTGTAAATGTGAGCATGGTCTTTTGTTCATAATTTCTCAGCTGTTAAATCTAGGGCAGCACATGTTTTCCATAAAGCTTCTCTCCTGGGCTGTGTGTTAGGATGCAGCAGACCGTGTGAAGGTTCGAGAGCAGCAGTTCACCCTGGAGGAGGACTTGACACCTAGTTTTGGCTTTTTCCAATCCTTTATTCTTCTTACTGACCACTATATCCTGGTAAGATATTTGCTGCTACAGAAAAGCAGTTTAGAAGGTATATCTAGCCAAACTGCTAACTACCCAGTGGAAATGCTTATTTAAGGGTTTCTGTGTCCAGTCTAACTATAGGTAAAGACTATATCCATACTATATACATAAGTCAATGAATGCTGTCTTTCACCACTAAGTTCTTTATGGTTGTGTGTGCTTACAGGGACGTGTTGGGTTTGTGACACTGGTGCTGACCAATGTTGGACTTCTTGTGGTGTTCCGATTCCAACGTGTTCCAGTCTGCAGAGGAGGTCAGCAACAATTGTCTTTCAGAAGTGACTTAAAAGCAAAGCCCACAAACCCACCACAAGCAAGATGTCAAAAGCACTCGTCCATGTATTACCATCTGGACCCATACCTGTACATCTTTGTACTCTTCAGACACTAAGCATTCCATTTTATTGCACATTGTTTTATACGTATTATACATATCCTTTATCCATCTTTAGTAAGTTTTTTGATGAATCAAAACCTCTGTTGGAAATGAGACGTAGGAGATAAGAAGCACCCATGTTGTAACCACTTAAAGCAATATACCGGAGTAAGTTTAAGCATAGTCCTGCTGCACGAGCCTTCTAACAGCAATATATTTCGAATGAAATGAAAGATTTTCGAACAGCACAGACCCAACGTGAACGCGAAACACTTTACATTGAGTCAATGTAACCTCAGATCTTACTTTTGGTTTCCAACAGTCAGGTCCCATTGATTCAGTGTAAAGTGCCTGTTCGCTTCTGCGTTTGCGTTCGGTCTGTGCTGTACCAAATTATTTTGTTCCACTTGCTAACTAGCGCATTTAGCAAGCTCTTTCAACAGGGCTATGCTTGAATTTACTCCGGTACTCTCCTTTAATGTTTATCGTATTTGTAATCCCTCAGGGGTCTTGTCTCCAGTTTACACATCTTTGCACCTCGTCAGCAAAACAGACCTATTCTTCTACTCTCTGCTTGTCTTCAACCTATGCACAGCACTAGGTGAGTACACAGAGAGAGTTGCGTCATATGTGCATGTACTACAAAGCGTCTGAGTCCAAATCAAACGTGATGTCAGTTATGTCACTTTCAATTAAAAGCGTCTAGAAAGACTAAACCTAAACATGACAGAAATGTGATTAACTGCAAGAGGTTTTTACACATGTTATCTTCTTTTGCTCTCTTTACAGGTCCCTGGTTCATTGGTGAGGTGATTGATGGTCACAATGGTGTTTGTTTTGCGTATGGAGTCCTTGTCGATGGATACTTCCTGGAGGGCAGCCTCACCTATGTTGTTGGAATCCTCCAAGTGAGAAAGTCTTACTAAATCATTTAGCCCCCTAAATGCACTGTGCCATATACAGCACGTGACCTAGCTTTCTTGCTAACCAAAACAAATGGGGGTGGATGCTCCCACAGATCTTACAAGTGCGATATCTAAGAGGTGTAGCCGGTGGCGGTCCGCACTGCACACGGGTCTCGAACCCGCCACCCCGCAAGCTACAAACTCACGGCGTGGGAGTGGAACGCTCTAACCAACTGAGCTAAAAGCCCGAGCTTCCAACTCAGCGTGTTAGAAGCACCCATGGAATTGGGTGATGAGGATTTACACGTACTACTGCCGAGCTAGCTGGCCTCCGTTACACTGGCAAGGACAAGCTCGCGAATAGGCTCATTTTACTCCAGAGCATGTCATTTATCAATCTCAATGAGTTCTAAGCAATGTATATGAAGATACAATGAATAGGAAACGTCAGAATTTGACCTAAATCTTGCAAGTGGGGGCGTTTTTTGGTAATTATACAGCAAATCCACACACATGTAAAGAAATCAGAACTTAAAACCCACCAAAAAAAAAAAAAAAAAAATACTTTTCAAAAAACTTTTTTGTGGCCCACTAAAAAGCCTGATCTGTCTTTAAATTAATCATAGATTAAAGATGGTTCTTTGCCTCTTTACTGATTCTTCCGAAGTCTTCCAAATCTGTGCAGTACTTTTCGAATTATGTTGTACACAGACACAGGCGGCAGATGTAATGAAAGAAATGTTTATGTGTTCAATATTTATTTTCACTGATGTATAATGCACAGAGGTGGAAAGTAACTAATTACATTTACTCAAATTACTGTAATTAAGTAGCTTTTATGAGTAATTCGTAATTTTTAAAGTATTTTTTTAAATAGGTTATTTAACTTTTACTTGAGTATATTTTGAGGAAAGTATTGTACTTTGTAATTCACTACTTTTTTTAAACCTCCCTGAGTACTGAGTAAAAAGATCAATGTGAGGAAAAAACATTTGGCTTGAACCGAAAGTTAATACAGACTATTTACTGTAGCTTAAAGCTGACCCTGCTTCTTGTAAATGTTGACGATAGCCAAGCAACCTGTGGAAGTGATTAATTCAAAAGCAAAGAAAATCCTTGGCCAAGGAATGTTGTCAGCCAGTATAACCATTGCTTCAGTCCAGGTCAATTTGAGTCTAGCCAGGGTTAGGGTAGCCCCCAATACCATCAATATGTAAAATCTCAAAGCTAGTCGGCTACCTTATTCTAGCACTCTCAAGATGCCAAAATTAACAAATCACGCCATAAGATGTGAACTGGCTGGGCTGATTACTGTCACTGTTATCTGGATCAGTTGCCTGGTCAGAATGAGATTAAAGTTTGATACCTAACCTACAACTCCTAGGATTGAATACATTTCTTATCTAAAAAACAGAAAAACCTTATGAATTGTGATTGGCATGTAGGCCAATGTAAGTGCTCTCTCAGTCATGCCATCTACAGTAGCTGTTGTATTACTTGTAAATAACACTGTACGTATACATTTTTTTTTTAGAAATGTGAGAAGGGGGGCTTTACACAGCCACTACTCTTTGGTTACTGTAATGTCAATGACCAAACATTCAATCATTCATTCATAACAATGAGTTTGAATGTGGTTATTGAGCAGGTGGTTTATGAATTATTGGGGTTGCAACCACCCTAGCATTGCTTTTGATTATGATTTTTTTAAATATATATCAAATAATTGAAAGTAACTAAGTAACTTGTACTTTAAGTAAATTTTAAATGAAGTCATTTTTACTTTTACTTGAGTAGAATTTAAGCAAAGTAAAGATAGTTTTACTTAGTTACAATTTTTCTGTACTTTTTCCACCTCTGATAATGCAAAAAGATTAAGTTGATGCAGCAAACTTGGACCTACAGTAGTATCATAGGCATATTCCAGCAGACACTTCATATGTAGAGAACTCACTTTTAAACAGTGAGATAATCACAGTAAATTTATTTATCACTTGCAATAATCTTTGTCCGATCTCTCTCTACCACAGCTGGTCTTCTTCAACATCCCTCTCAACTGCTACCTCTGCTGGAGCCTTCACCTGCGCTGTCGTGGCAACTCCCTCGGCTCACACCTCTGCCGACCAGGGTGCCGGCGATGGGCTGCGTTGGTGCACCTGGGCATGCTGGGTCTGCTGCTGTGGCAGGCCTACTCCTGCTATTTCCTGTTGGAGGCGTATGGTGCGCTGGCCTTCTTCCTGTCGCCTATGCGCACTTGGGCGCTGCTGCTGAGCCTCATGCTTGTCTACCGCGCCTGGAAGGGTCCCGTACCCCACCTCCGTAACGACAGCAAGGCCAGCCTGGCCTCGTGACCCTGCGCTAATGCTAATGTCATTCCTATTGCAGAGTAGCAGGCCCTCCATACTGTACAGCAATGTGTTCTTTTTGGACTTTTCTGTGTTTAGTTGGGCTACGTCCTAACTTCCACAGTGATTTGTTATTTTTTTTATGGTTATTTTTTTTAAATAGTACTCGTATTTCAGACATTTTTTTAGTTATACCATTATTTGGGTGCCAATTTAGTTTTTCTTTAGCTCCCATTAATATCCTATACCTATATTTCAGTTTACCTCACTATGTGGGAGAGAACAACATTTGCTGACAGAAACCCATTGCAAAAGAGATGTAGCTCTCAACTGATTTTCTTTTCTTTTTTTTTTTCTTTGTACTGTGAACGGGTCCTGTGCTACTGTGCACTCAGTCTTGAAAGCTGATGTTGATAATTTCTGATAAATTCAGGGTCATGGTTTAGTTAAAGTTCTACTGTCAACAAATTATACCTCTCCAAAAAAAAAAAATCTTTAGCTGATAGGTGCACTCATCCTGTGATAACCAATGCCATTAGTCCGACTGGATGAACCTATACCCAGTGCCAACATATGGCCAGCACTGCCTATCAACTCCTCTGATAATCTCCCTCTACTACACAATTTTCAGAGTGTTCCTTGAATCATCAATCAACTGTGTAAGACAAATGAGATTGCAAGCACTATCTAAGGCTTTTCTCATTCAGATACAGTGTTTCTAGTTCTTTCATTCTTCAGAATTTTAAATATCGTTTCAATAGTCCACCATTTTACGCTTTGAGTGTGACAAATGACAAACTTCAAAACAAAACAATCAAAAAAAAAAAAGTCTTTTGGTGAATTTGCAGTGTTTTCTCTTTGGGCCATTTTATTATGCGGGTGTTTATGCTCTGTGATTCCCTAATCGTTCTCCCTTAGCACAGATTTTGCCATGTGCTGTGAGAGTATTAACGTGGGGTGAAACTTTATCCTAGTATAGAATACCTATTCTGAGACACTTTCTTAAACTTGTAGATGAGACAAGTATGTAATGTATTGTTTGATATTTTCACCGGGAAAAAAAAAAAAATCTTCAGGCCTTACATGTTAGCTTATTGCCAAGTGTATGTGTTGCTTTCATGAGCAACTCAACATATAATTTAAATGTTCACATGAAACCTTTAATGGCAGCAGAAATGGTTTTATAATAACCACTATGAAGATTAGTTAAATGGATATAAACATCCCAAACTGTTCTTCATGCACTCTGAGAAAATTTTAGCGTTTTCTTTTTAGAAAAGTTTAGCTGATTCAAATCACTATTACATGAAATGCTGGTTCTCCTCTGGATGAGCTGTGGACGACAATGTAGCAAATTTGTTTTACACTGCTTCCATTTGCACAAAGTAAAGATAGACAATTTCTTTTTGGAAAGTTGGTGTTGCTGTGAATGAATTGTGGGGAAAATGCACTATTAGGAAGCAAGCAAGAGAGAGAATGGGCATTCAAACAAAGGATCTCCCTCCATTTTGAAAAGAACCTGTGTGTTGTGGCGTTCACCTGGTGACACTTCACCAGAGTCACGCACAGAGGAGCATTGTCTCTCTATCCATGCCTGCATAGGGGCGGAGTGAGCAGTCAGGTCTTTCTTTATTTTCTTTTTTCTTTTTTTTGTGCTGTTTTATGTCAGTCTTTTTAGTTGCCATTTCTGCTGTCTCAGGAATGTAGATGCTATCTAGGCCTATAATTATAGTCTAGTCAAATAGATTTCAAGTAATAATGAAAATCAAATTTGGAGTGTGAGACTGTAGATTTCTTGGCTATTTATTAAAGAAATGTTTTAATTCATTATGGTAATAAAATCATGGGCATGGGATGATATTCAGGTTTGATTTGTGTTAAATGTGACTTGTGGTGATGAATACTATTATGAATGTTTTAATTGCCATTGTTTTTTTGTTTTTGTTTTTTTCCTCAGAAAAAAAAAACTTTGGATTGATCTTCCACATTATTTTATATATATATATACTGTATATGTGAGTTGTTTTTTGTAACATTATTGTGATGAAAATAAACCGGTTTGACCACCAATTATCGCTAGCTAAGAATGTTTCCTTTATTTATGTTCGCAAAATTATTGTTTTTGGGGGAACATATGTAATGTGTCACGCAACATGTCTACAAAAAGTTGGATTATACTATTATACTGTGTAGGTTGAACAATGCTTAAAAGAACACAATGAGGAATATTTCAAGGAACTGCCAACATGAATGAATAATATAAAAGCCCATCACAGAGTTGCTGAGTCTCTCGGAATGAAAGATGCTGAGGCATTCTCTTTTGGTAAGTCGCTTGGGCTAAAAGCGTCTGTTAAATGCATAAATGTAAATGCATTCATTACCGGTACTCATTTGCAATATTACATAAAAGAACTGAATTACTAACATTGCACATACACTGCTCAAAATTGAGGGACAATTTTTTTATGGAGTCAATTGAACCTCTCTGCTAATGACCTGATCAGTAAAAGTAATACAGGGCATTCAGTATCAATGGAATAAAGAACAGGTGTACCAGAGTGGCAACAATGAGAAAACACCCAAAACAGGAAAGATTTTGGGAACAAGAAAGTGGGGCTATGGTTTGAGACTTGCCAATGTAATAGCATCAACCCCCATCAAGAGATTGACTGTTAACACTCGGCCCGTCAGTCAATATCTAAAACTTTATGTGGCCCTTCAGCGAAAATAATTGCCTAACACTGCCCTACAGAATAACCTCCAGCAGGCCACTGGTGTGATTGTCTTTGCCAAAACAACCCGAAACAGAATTCATGAGGGTGGCCTGAGGACACCAGGTCCTGTAGTGGGCTCACCGCCCAGCAGAGGGAGCTCAAGTGTCATTTAATAGAACACCAAAATTGGCTGTGACTGGTGCAATATTGGGAAGCATTCTGAGTTGTCGAAATTAAATTTTGGCAAAATTGATTAGCCTGCCACAACCTGATTAACAACTTAATTCTATTTTTTTTTTTTTTTTAAAGTGTGTTTTATTTACAGTTTGAAAAACTTAACAAACAACTTTATTTAAGAAGAATTATTGAACGTTGTATCATTTTCAGAAATCGGACTGACAAGGTTGAATGAAATATAAGAATTTATTGATGGTAAGAAAGGAGTGTGTATGTTTGTGTGTGCGTGTGTGTGCATGTGTGTAACAGTCTGTGGACAAACAGTGAGAATTTGAGATAGAGTAAATATTTATGGGTCAGATGTGCCTTGAAAACAGCAAGCAAACATCCTGATGAAAAAGGGGAGTTTGCGAGTCTTCTGTCCAGGTGCAGACACAAAAGGAGTTGCCTCTTTAGGTGGACTACAACTGGCAGGACTCTTTGTTTCAACACCAGCTGAACAAGGAAAAAATGAGCACCACATTAAAACATCAACACAAATCATAATTATCAGCAAAAGTATTAGTATTAATACGTACTTGTGTCAGTAAAGGAACCTTTGGTAGACATCTTGCTGCTTCTTTTTCGCATCTGAAAGAGGAATGGGGGGAAAACTCACTTTCAGAACATGAGATGTGCTGCATGTGTCCACATGTGAAAAAGGAAATCATTTATCGTTCTAATATCGTTACATGGTTAGATTTTTATCGTACCTTGATGTTGAGTCTCATTTTGGGTATCCTGCGAGCTCCAGCTGCTGCTCCAGCCACAAGAAGTGGAACTGAAGTGGGTTCTGATCCAGACTGTTGCTGGAGCTCCTTGCCCAGTGCCGCCAGCAAGATGTTATCAAAGGAGGCATCCTGTGTCTCCACAGCCTTCTGCAGGATGGCCTCAGGTCCGAATTCCTTTAGAAGGAACCTATCCATGGCTCGATAGATTGCCTGAATCTTTGGGTTGCCGAGATATAGCCCGAAGTTAGGTGCTCCTGAGTCACTGCTAAACTCAGAGAGGACTTTCTGAATCAGCTCCCTGGAGGTGTCCACCATGTTAGCAGAGGCAGTTTGGTGGTCCTTGAGTCTGGCCAGCAGCCTGAGCATTAGGACTGTGACCAAACAGCCATAGTCACTGCTGTCTGGACCAATTACAGACTCCACAGGGGAGCGATGCCCTGCACTGATCTGCTGCTCCTGGCCAATGGATTCAAGTTCAGCCCGGTTTAGGTCCAAGGTTGATTCAACGTGGACAATGTCCATTACCTGGTGAACCATAACCCTGGTGAACAGATCCACTACTTCCCCGCGTTTCTGGGGTGTGGAGCCCACTGCCTTGTGTCCAGAAAGAGCTGTTTTGGCCACATCGGATGACTGGGCACTTTGGATCCTGGAAGGGGCAGTTCTGGCCAAGACAGCTTCTTGTCTGGATTTCCCTGTCACATGGGGAAGAAGATAAGGCTGAAGTAGGTTCTTGATGGCATCCTCTGCATATGAGTATACCAGGAGAGAGGGGCTTGATGCCCGCTGTGGAGATCCTTTTGGCAGAATCTCAGAACCTGCATTGCTTTTGCTGGCAGCCTCCGGAGTTGATCTTTGGTTGCTTTGATGGATGTCCTGAAGCTGTTCAACAAGGTTCTTGGCGATCAAATTTATCTTCCCACTGGATAGGAGCCTTTCAAGGATCGTAACGACACAAGTCAAGTCCTCAGTTTGCTCAGTAGCAGTGGCAGAGACCAAAGATGCTGCTGATTGTCCTTCCCCTTTAGGGTACCAGGCAACGGTTTTCTTTAAGGATGCCAGGACAGTTTTCATCCTGTGCATCATTTCATTTAAAGGACCACTTCTCATTTCAGCTGATCCTGCAGACATACTTCCAGCTGTGTCTCCTGACGCAGAGGATGTAGCTACTGAGCTGTGGTATGGTAAATACAATGGAAACTTTCAATGAAGATGCAAGGAGACGTGATCATATTATTGAATGAGAAATATTCAATATTCTACCTTCGTGCTGATTTGATAAACTGTGTGAGTAGTAATCTCACTTGCTATGCATTTGTTATATCATACCCACTTGGTTTCCCCAGAAATCCTAAAATTCATCCATACCTTTCAGTTCCTGAGGATGACGAGGAACTACTGTCAGTGGCTTCCTTGTCCATGGAGACATATGCCGGTATAATCACTGCAATGGAGCTAAGACGAACCACTTTCATTATGGCAGTACAAAGTTCTGAAAACTGACTCCTTGTCATCTGCAGTCAGGAAAAAAACACATTTAATTGTGACAACCGAAAGCACTTGGAGAAAAGCTTGATTTTGAGCTTAGCTCATTAGGCTGTCTGAATGGGACAGAAACATTAATACTGTACATACAGGAGTGTTGAGCAGGCTGCTGAAAACCATCCACTCCCTGCAGAAAACAAGCAGTATTTTCTTTTCAGTCATTTGTTGTAGATAATAAATGAAGGCTAATGTTCAATTGATAAGATTAAACAATTGGAAGCATAACATACTCATCAGAGAAATTCTGTATGCAGTCCTGTAAAGATGAGCTTGTGGCAGATTCTGAACTGGAACTATCAGAATGTCCTGATGAACAACCCTCATGATGAGAAGGATCTGCTAGTCATGGCATTAATGAAACAGAATTTAAACACGAGCAGTAAATGCTTAATAGGATATCCAATTCACAATATATGTCTAGTAGAAGAACATAACTTATTTAGAAACAAAATTTACCTGATTCAGCTTCAAAAATAATCTTCACTTGATTCTCTTTCATTTTTTGCTTTGGAATTAAAAGAACCTGTTAACATTTAAGAGACTTGAGTCTCTGAAAATGTTCTCAGAAATGAGACTGAATACCTTGCACTTTTATCAGAGCAAATGACAGACCCCTTTTAGAATGTCATCAATTGTTACATCACAAAGCTGAGTGACATCATAAAGAATTCCCATGGTGTCCAAGAAATCACTTGCCATTGTCAGAGACGGTTTCAAACATGTTTATGAATGGCATTGTTCATGAATATCATAAAGACAGAACAGCAAAATGATAGCCTTGGTCTTTATCCATCTGTAAAATTCCATTTCCCTTTCTCAAATAGGCCTAACAATTTCCACATTGAAGAATGTGATTTTTTAAAAATTAGCAGAATTTGTGTATCCTTTCTGACAAATTGGAAAGTGAATAGTCATATGAAGCGGGTTGAAAACATAATATAAAATGGTTAGGCTATAAAACGGTTTCACCTCAAAAAGGTTTCACCTGACCCCTATGTTTGACATGCTTCCAAAAATTCATAACAGCCTGGTTAATCCAAAGGGAAGACCTTCTTTTCTAGACATGTGGATTGAGCTAAGTAATGGTAGCCTTACTACTACACTGTATAAAAAAGAAACTGACCGCAATACCTTCCTTTTAGCTACAAGTGCCCACCCCAGAGTCTTAAAAAATGGCCTACCAAAAAGTCAATTCTATAGGTTGCGCCGACTATGCTACTCTGATGAAGATTTTAAAGAGAAAGCAGTAGAAATGAAACAGCGCTTCCTAGAAAGATGTGTTGATGAAGCGTATGATGTTGCACTCTCTTAGTCTAGAGCTGACCTTTTGAAAAAAAGTATTAAAAAGGAAAGGCACTTTTCAGTTTCTTGTATTACTACCTATACTCCTCAGGCTCACATCATTTAAAAAAAAAAAACATTGGCACATTCTGGCCACACATCCAGTCCTGTCCGAAAATGTTCAGGATCCACCTCTTTTTGTTCATAAAAGAAGCCCAAACCTATGCAACAAACTTGTTAAAGCCTCTATTTTGCCTCCCCCTAAACAGACATTGCTATAGCCCCAATCAATCCTGGGAACTATCCCTGCAGGAATTGTGCACAATGTCATAATTCTGAGAAAACTGAAAATTCATTTAAACGAACTGGAAAGACATTTAAAATCAAAGGAGTTATTCTCCTATCTCCTCCCTTAGATTCCAATGTATAGAGCAAGTATTTTTACATAGAGGAGGTGATGTTGACAGAAAGCTCTGCCAACGAGAGCTTTTTTGGATCCATACTTTGGGGACATTACAACCTTTGGGCCTAAATGAGGATTTTCATATGAGTGTATTCCTATAAACAATTAAATGTTTTATTTTTTATGCTTTGTTTTTATGACGGCTGAAGCCTGATGTGTACATTGCATTGATTGTTTCTTGTTTCCTGTTTTTAGATAAGCTTCACTGTCTATCTTTTTGACTGCATTTCCCATGATGCTTTTCTGGATATCATGACTCTTTAAAAGACTACAATTCCTAGAATGCACTGAAACTGACACAGGTGTCATAAATGAATGATTATATGTAACCTCATGCACTGTTTCACTCACTCTGCCTGAAGAAGGCCATCTGACCGAAAGCTTGCACATAGAGTAAAAAAACTTTCTTTTCATTGAGTTACTTGTTAATCCAGCACCTCAACAGATGAGCGGTGATCTTTTTCACTTTTTTACCAAACTGAAATTAAGTTACCACATTTTTTCATGAAGATTTCTTTTGTGAAATTGTTAATTACTGTCTCGGTCTTGATAAACTCTTGGTAGGCCTAATAAATGTAGGCCTACTACTGCTACTGCAATTCTGATTAACAAAAACAGCTTCACGCAGGTCCGATAGAGACTTTAGAGTGATTTGGACGTGGAGGGGGGGCTGTGTGACGTCACATGTCAGAACATTTATTTTTGAATTGCTCAAAAGCTTTAATAGCACAAACGAAAGTATTTACAGCACGAAGCAGCAGAAACAAACTGCAGTGTTATTTCAGCATTTTGGGTAGGAGGGGGGCCAACCTCACACAGCTTAAACACGCCCCTGAGCACAAGGATGTTCTTGCGACCTCATTTCCCATGCACTCTATCTCACACAATCTTTGTAGACCCTTTGAAGAAAAGTTCAAATTGAGAGTTGCTAAATGCCTCCTCAAACATGTTTTTCATCAATTTCTGATCTAAGACTGCATGCATTAGCGCTGGGGAGCTGCACTGTAGCTGAACTGTGGCTCAACCATCTTGCAAGAGGGGACTGCTTACCATTTTGAACATGCAATATTCACGCCTTATCATTCATTATCCCTTACATAAAGAGTGAAGAGTAGGTAGGCATCTGCAGACAAAAAATAAAGACTTTGTCCAGGGCATCAGATCAAGATATGAAGATATACTGCTATCTGCTATACTTGCTATCTCATGCAGTTAGCAGGCTTGTGCAACAGGGCTATGCTTGAATGATGCCGAACCATCACTTAAATCATTTTCAATATGTAGATGATGACCATATACTGTAAATATCTTCATATCTTGATCTGATGCCCTGGACAAAGTCTTTATTTTTTGTCTGCAGATGCCTACCTATATATAGAAATTGATGAAAAACATGTCTGAGGAGGCATTTAGCAACTCTCAATTTGAACTCTTTAATTTACAGCCCGTGAAGTACTGGGTAAGTATTAGTAAGTATTAGGTAAGAATGGTGTAACAAAAAAGTATCAAGGGATAAATTACTGAGTACTTACAGTGTAAGTTTGCTGGTATAACACACTTTCACGCTTTATTTTACAGCCCGTGAAGTACTGGGTAAGTACAGGTAAGAACAACGTAACAAAATAGAACTTTGTGTGTAATATTGCCATAATTACAAAATGGGTATAGCCTAGATGTGCAGTATAGCCTACAGGAAATGCATTTGTTGATTCACTTCATTTTACAGCCCCCACATCCAATATTAGGGTGTAGTTACAAGTAGTTTGGAGGTGTTTAGGTAATTCCACTGTAGGCTACTTGTTCTTAACTTTTCAATAGGGTAGCCTAAGTGGTTTACAGTAGCATGCATGGTCAGAGGCAACAGTTTGACAAAGATGCGTTTTATTTACAACATGGAAAATTAAACTAATAATTCCTTCGCATGAAGTGAAACTAATAAATCCCTCGCATGAATAATCACTTGCGCTGATTATTCCACTGCAAATGGAACAAGACTATTTCTCTCAACTCGCGGGAGATTTTACCCTACATCATTCGCGGTTGTCCATGAGCCTCTATATGATTAAGGTAGACTTTATTTCATTAGTTTAACGCTGAACAAACAACGTAGTGATCAAACAACATAGTTGCTGCCATTGTGAGATAATCTATATCTGTCTGCAATACCGTTCTCAGCCTCCACGCACCTTCTGCATAGATAGGACGCACACACTGATGCTACACCACTTAAGCGTGAACGTGTGTTATTCCAGCAAACATACGCTGTAAGTACTCAGTAATTTATCCCTTGATACTTTTTTGTTACACCATTCTTACCCAATACTAACTAATACTTACCCAGTACTTCATGGGCTGTAAATTAAAGCGTTACCGAACTTTTTTTCAAAGGGTCTACAAAGATTGTGTGAGATAGAGAGTGCATGGGAAATGAGGTTGCAGGGCTAGTGATTTGTCTTGACAAAAACTTTTCAGACAATTGTACAATATTTACAGATTTCCACCTTATTCCTATACCCCATGATTCCTTGCTCGAAAAAAGCCTATCTATATGATTATATTTCAAGCCCAATAAATGCATATTGAGGCTAAACTTTTATGGTAATTGTGGAGGCACTGTATCAGTTTGATTTTATTACCCAATGATTCATCTCAAAAGTTCAAACACCTTTGCACCCAGAATATGGGATTTTTATAGGCCTATGAATGTTCAAAATAAAGTTATGAAACATTATACTACTGGCTGCAGCCATTGTGCTGTTCAGCTTTGTGGGTCATTTTTTTTCTTTTAAAACTCAATGTCATGATCATATGACATAGTATGACCGAATATTGATGAAAACCAGGTGAATACAAAGGGCTCACATACTTTCCACCAACTTGACCAACTTTTATGGTCAATGTGATTGGCAATGGATTTATACACTACAAACCAATGTCAAATTCACCGGTCAGTTAAAGTATAAGTTGCTGGTTAAATACTTTTTTTGACAAATTAAGAGGCATGAAGCAAAATAATAGTGAGTAGTGATTTGTCTTGACAAAAACTTTTCAGACAATTGTACAATATTTACAGATTTCCACCTTATTCCTATACCCCATGATTCCTTGCTCGAAAAAAGCCTATCTATATGATTATATTTCAAGCCCAATAAATGCATATTGAGGCTAAACTTTTATGGTAATTGTGGAGGCACTGTATCAGTTTGATTTTATTACCCAATGATTCATCTCAAAAGTTCAAACACCTTTGCACCCAGAATATGGGATTTTTATAGGCCTATGAATGTTCAAAATAAAGTTATGAAACATTATACTACTGGCTGCAGCCATTGTGCTGTTCAGCTTTGTGGGTCATTTTTTTCTTTTAAAACTCAATGTCATGATCATATGACATAGTATGACCGAATATTGATGAAAACCAGGTGAATACAAAGGGCTCACATACTTTCCACCAACTTGACCAACTTTTATGGTCAATGTGATTGGCAATGGATTTATACACTACAAACCAATGTCACATTCACCGGTCAGTTAAAGTATAAGTTGCTGGTTAAATACTTTTTTTGACAAATTAAGAGGCATGAACGTCACCAAACCATCATCTTCAAGAAAATAATCATCATAGTTATTATCACAAATAATGTATAGGCCTATTATTATATATGTGATTATCATGCAACCCTTTTGGGGGATATTAGGTATACCCACCATTAGTTATATTGGTGAAAAAAGTATAAAATGAGAAAGATTGAATTGAAATCAGAATTCTTTCTCACAAATATATTTTCTTTCCGTATTGCATGAAATGTCATTCCAGCTTTTTAATTCTGATGTAACTTGTAAGATCTCTGCACAGTCCTCTTCATTATTAGCATTATTTGGCTCTTCTTCCATCCAGTACCTGAAATCAGACAAAGCAATAAAGACAGCACATATCATGCATAACTATTTTGCACTATATAGTGATGAGCAATATTTATTATTTAATATTTATTCTGTGGCACACAAACACAAACTTTATACGATTTAAATGATTACTCACATAAAGTTACTATTTAGGGTTTGGCTATTGACCCATTTCCAGGTTCCTTCCGTCGCAATATCATTCAGACCAATCCAAGCTTTCGAATTCGTAAATCCAAAAATGAATTTCTAACATGAAAAGATAAACATATGTCAAAATAAAATTTATGTTCACCCAAGTATACAGGGCTCATTGAAGGCATCCCTTCAAAAATTTCGAGAAGTTCACAGAAGTAAATCTTCTAAACTGTGGTTTATGTTTTAACCTAACCTGAATAACTTTTCATTCAAAGTGAGTAATTTTATTGTGTTGTAGCTAGAAATCTACCGGAAATCTACTGTGTGTGCATGAGGGGTCACCTGTTCCTCCTCACTGTCAATAATCACCAGATGTCCCCCTTTATCGAGGCATTTTTGTCTGCTGTCATGCCAGGTTTTCAGTTCATTTGAAATGTAGTAGAGACTGGAACTAAAACATTTCCATTGAGGACTCCCTGCAATGAGAATCCCATTGTATAATGTTTCGCAACAATCCATTGTAAGAGTTTGCAGGGTTATTGAAATGTAAAAACAGAAACCCTGTAGCTAGTGTTGAATTTAACGTTTTTCTGTCACTTTGGACTATTTCTCATCATCATAATTTGCAGAAACAGAAAAAGCAATAAAACACTACTGTCAAAACACTACTAGTGCCAGTGTGAGTGCCATTCGAATTAATAAAAAAGTGCTATTATTGGGTAACATTTTATTACGCCCCAAGAAGTACCAGGTAAGGAGTAGGTAAGAATAACAAAGAATGAAGGAATAAATAAATAAATAAATATAGATAAATAAATGAATGACTGAATAAACGGTGCATGGCATAAATAGGTTAATTTAAGATGTGATTAGCCACGATTTCAGATGTGCCAAATCTCATCAGCAGTAGTTCAGGGCCTGGCAGCATAGCACTGTCATCCTCACAATGGTTACCTTAGTTGTCATCCACATTCTCCTTTTACAAATTTTATACAAAGTCAATCCTTGATACTTTTTTGTTAGATTGTTCTTACCCACTCCTTACACAATATTTCACAAGTCATAATCCTTATCACACTATGTTGACCTCTCACAATAGCCCACCCCTTCTCAACACTGGAGCAAACAGGCTAATTCAAATTTTCTCCAGGCCTCCTGTCAGTGTCAGGCAGGACAGGCCCTAGATTCCTGATTCACATGATAAATTTGATTATGCTGAATTGTTCTTCACTGAAAACATGATCATATTTCAGCCCATAACACAACAACAGTTTTGTTAGATTTGTTAGAATACTTTGTACTTACAAGACGTGTTTAGGTGCGCACCCTTCTCAGCGGTTAAGTTTCTGTATTTACCCATCAGTTCATCCATCTTTTTCTTCCCTACAGTCAAATTTTTATTTAAATTTTTAATTAGGTCATGTAAGTGATGATTTTCACTATCCACTTGTTTTTGCAATTGATTTTTCACTTCAGTCTCTGCCTTGTGTCTGACGACCATCCATATGATGACAGCCAGCAGGAGAACACAGAGCAGCCCCAGAAACACTACAGCCACTCTGTAGTATTTCACCTTTGGGGTATCAGCCATCCACACAAACTCTACTGTAAAAAGAAACAAATTTGACTCAATAGCCTACTAAGATCTAAGCCTAGGGGTTCCTGAAAACCAACAATATGCTCTGCAAATATTCGATCTTAAGTTAAATTGCGCAATTCATTGTATTTACAGTCAATGTCAATGTCAAATTTATTTGTAAAGCACTTTACAATAGACAATAGTCAGTCAAAGTGCTATAAAATAAAAACAAAACAAAACACAATAAAATAATAATAAAAAAGCAAAATAGGCAGAAACAAGAAGCTTAATATAGCTTAAATGAACTAGGGGGATTTCTTTTTTTTTAATGAGAAAACAGAGAAAAGTGGGGAAAAGAAACTTAATCTTACTTATCTTAAATATCTTAGCCTATATTATGACTTAGATTAAAGAGAAGCTCTAAACAGAAGAGAGAGAGAAAAAAAAGATATAATAGGTAATAAAATTAAACTTACGTCACTAACATAAACTTAACTAAGATAACTAAAAAATAAAACATAACTACAAAGAAATTACAAAAAGGGGGCGGGGAATTTGTCCTATTCAGGCAAAGAATAGGACAAAAATTACATTAAATTATAAGGAGTAAAGGTAACCCAGGGGAAATTTGAACATACCTTGAGGTTTTCTGTTTGGTCTCTGATTACTGTAGACATATTCATTTTTAGAAAACGCCATCTGTGTTTGACTGGTCTTGTTGGATGATAGAGATCTCAATTCTATTTGAGCCTTATGAAGAAGCATCTAATGGAACACAGGAAGTCAGAAGCATTTCATCTCAGAAAAATGGCTAATGTGCGTGAGAAACTTTGTCTTGCACCTACAGACACACCCTTTTTCAAAGCAATATTAGGCTATTCAAACACACACTCATAACTTGAAATTATATCAAATAATCAATTCACTTTTCATTTGATATAAACAACCACTGAACTGACAAACATTGATGCTTAAGAATCACTGTCTTTATCAGCCTTTGTTTTATGAACACAATGGCATCTGTAATCTGGTAAGGACTAAAAATCCTTTGGTAACACTTTATAACAACTTTCACTAATATGTCTTTAACAAATCATTATGAGCCATAAAAAATGGAAAGGATAAAGCACTGTACAAATATTTTTTTTTATGGCTTTTTTCCCCTTTACTGTCAAACATCTGATTAAGCCCATGGGCCCATGAGAGTTTGTTCATCCGAGTAAGCTTTGTCAGTTTCAGGTTAGTCAATAATATAGGCCTACATTTTTAACATTTGCTAAATGTCAGCATAAAGACGCACAATCTGTTTTTTATTTATTTATTTATTTGTCTGTTTTATATCAAAAATTTACATACACTTCCTTATTATCAGAATGACCTTAAAACAGATTTATTTTATCAATGTGTATTTAAACATTTTCAACAAAACATTCTCCATGAAATAGTTTATCTCTTTATTCTGTCATTAAATAAATATTTAAGTAAATAACTAAATATTTCTGTTTTTTCAGGCCAAAGAACAAAATAGTCAAATACCAAATGCATGCAAATAAAGTAGCCTTGGCTAAATGTGTAAACATTTTATACAGTAGGCCTATGTGCGACAGCTTACTAATTTAGGCCTATAAACACACACACACGCACACACACACACCAATTTTGTGAGGAAAAGCATTATAAAGATGTTATTATCATTATAAAGATGATAAAAAAACATGCCTGATAGAAGGAATTAGCAACTCTCAATGCACTGAGATGAAAGAACATTTTCATGAAGCGTCTCAAAGATTGTGTGAGATAGCGAGAAAATGCTGGAGGGGACACACACCTCACACACACTGATCCTGTGCAAAAACACTCTTTTATCTGTTACTGAAGCATTGACAGACGCTAGTAGACAGTAGCATAGAAAATACCAACCTTCTGCTCGCTCCACCACAGGAAATAACCAACCGACAGACACCACTTCTTGCCAACTAGTAGGTGTAGGCCTAGAATAGATTATGCTCTACAAACATAGCCTACACAATACACAAGTGACAGTAGGCCTATTGGTGTCAGAAAGTATGTAGCTTAGGCTATGCATTATTTACATAGGCATATAATAGTTTATGTCTTTTTGTTAGGCCTGACAACAGTTTTTTTCACATTCACTTATTTTGGCTGAAGGGCCACATTGTGTCAGTTATTGACTGATGGACTGTAGATACTTATTTGTCCTTACGGAAATTTGCTCTGCGCCAGTCAACCTGTTGATGGGGGTTGATGCTGGTAAATCGGCAAGTCTCAAACCAGTAGCCCCACTGTCTTAAGAGGACATGTTAACATGCAGGGTTGAGGGTTAAAAGGTGGGAATTTGACAAAGTTGACAAATCAGGCCTATAATCTATTTCACATTGGCAAAATGAGAAATTATTTTATTTTGGTGAGGCTCCACGGTCCGTGTCAAGTAGGCCTAGCCCAACGGGCTGCATGTGGACCCGGCCTAGTTTGCCCACCTCTGCATAACATAATTTTTTAAAATCTGTTCCTGCTGCAGAAATAATATGGAACAAATATATGTTCTTGAGATGCATTGGTGCTTGCACTATCTGTCATCCAGAGGTGAGGCAGATCGGTTTATGGTGGGCAACAGAAATTAACACCCATGAGCAGTGTTGGGAGTAACAAATTACTTAAGGCTTATTCATTACATTTTGCGGTAACGAAGTAACGTAGGCCTAACATGTTATTTTTAAAGTATCAGTCTAACTTATTACTACAGTTAGGTCTAGGCCTACTACCTAAAGTAACGGGGTATTCCTTAGTTAATTACATTCTGAATTTACACTTATATTCTGTTTGTTTATTCATATGAAGTTGATCAAGAAGCATCTAACATCTGAAAATTAGGTTGCAAATAATTTAGATTGAGGAGTGATTTGATTGAAAGGCAATTGCCCTAGGTCTTGAATGTATGTTGTTGGTTGTTTAAGGTTACATGTACATCAGGGGGAAGCATCTATTAGTAAACAGCAATGTGAACAAATTCAATATTAAATGTGAAATAAAGCAATGTGATATCTGCTTTGATCTTTTTCTTTCTTTCTTTCTTTTTTTCCATGGTATCTTAAGATATGCCTCTCCCATTGAGTTAAAAGCTTTTTTTTCTATGGGAAAGTGAACAGAGTCCAATAGGGATGGCAGCACCCATAAATTAGCATAGTTCACCTAACTAAATGCAGACACTTAACAAAATGCTACAGCAAAACAGCTTCTAGGGTATGCCAAAATATGTCTGTATTTTGTAAGATCCCCTAAATACATGGTTGCTTTGATAACATATTTACCATGCATCCATGCGAGATTAGCTAGCGTTTAAACAAATACTCCACCCCTTGATGAAATTGGGCTACTCACCCCCTTACCTGGTGTTACATACAGTATCTGGGCAAATCATTTTGGTCTCAGTGCATGTATTTTCCTAGTCTAGCAACCTCAATTTTAGCTCTTTTTTAGCTTTGGCTTAGCATAGGCGCTGGGATGTAAAGTTTAAAATATCTGATTGTATGAGATTCAATGCAAGTTTGATGCAATGACATAATGTATGTCATGTCAGACATATTTACATCCTTAGCTCAGTCCATTCTGATCACAGTTTGGCCATAGGGGGGCGCTGCTGCAGTGACTGCCTCACGAGCCCCAGGGCATCCAGTGCAGTACCCCAGGCCAGTGTGACCCCCCAGCCCCCATGGCCATAGTTGTGCACCACTGGGACCTCTCGGCCCTTTGCTGTTCTCAGTCGCTCTACCTCCACCCGGGGGCTCTCTCTCCCTGGACGCAGACCAACCCACTCCCCCACCACCTTCCCTCCATGGAGGGCTGGCTCCAGCCTGAGGCTGCGCTCGAGGATGCCTTCCGTGTCGGCCACATCTGCCTGCAGGCGCCTGTCCCCGACTTGCCATGTTCCCCCCAGGGTAATACTATTCACCCCTGGATATATGTAAGTGGAGCAATCATCAGCAACAAAGTTTTTCACCCAGGGGGCATGGAACTTGATTATCTGCCCACGAATGGGGTACATCTTAGTATCTCTGGCCAGTGAGTGCGCCCCAAGTCCTGAGCAGTTCACAATGACGTCATAGGTGTCAGCCAGGTGCTGAAGATCAGAGACCTTTGCATACTGGATCTTACCACCAGCCTTCCTGAACCTGAGCAACAGTTCAACAATCGTATCAAAATTGTAACTGAAAAATATAACTGATATGAATAGCATAACAGTGCAAAATATGCATCAAAATGTGTTAATGGGTTTGGGACTTTGATTGGCTCAAAAAACATAATTCTACACTGGACAATTTATTCAGAGTACCTTTTGTCCAACCAAGGCAGGTAGATGGTGCACTCACACTTGACAGTAGTGAACGCCTGGCCAAACTTATAGTCAGAGAACCTCTTCATCTCGCGGTCACTCAAAAAGCGGAAACCAAGGACATACTCCGACCACAGTGGCTTCTTTTCTTCAGGTACCACCTTGTAGACCTCATACCTTCACAAGCAGACGACAGGCTCAAGTCAGGTTGTTAAACCACTTGTTTACTTTTTTACAATGTCTTGTAAATGATCTACAGTAACATGTGGATGTTTTCACAAGATTCTGAGAACTCAAAGTCAAAGGTTATAGACATTTTGGGATTGAATAGTGTCTTTCTAAATACTAAATACCACATTTTGTTCATAAAGCCTTGTGTCGAGAATGTTTTACAAAGATACAGATGTCAGGAATTTGTCATTATATTTTAACAGAGTGCAATAGACAAAACTTGGACTTGAAAGTATACAAAAGGAGGTGAAAAATCTGTGCTGACCAACCCTGAGCTCAAGATGACTCCTGCCTCCCCTGACTCAGTGGATTGGGCGATGGCCAGCAAGTGATCAAAACTATCCTTGAACCACTGGCGTTGTCGCTCCAGTGGAATATCTGATCAAAAAAGACACCATAAACCTCTATTGACAGCAATCTACAGTGAGACTGACATTTCAGTTGACATTGTAAAGTCTCAAATATGGACTACAGTTACCGGTGAAAGAAGTCACAGAGAAATAAGTGCATGATCGTCCACAAACTTGCTACCTGGAACTTGACGAGCCATGAAGATCCCGGCAGCTACATCACTGGTGGTGTCAGGGGTGAAGTGCTCACTGATGACAGTCACAGAGCAGTGAGGGAGGGTCTCTGCGATGCACACTGCCGTGGATAGACCCACCACTCCAGCTCCCACTACAACCACTTTCACTGACTGCATTGTGGCATCCAACTGGTTCTTTGCAGATCCAGCAGGTATTTCATGCTAATGTGCTGCCATCATCTGGTAGACTTGGGGACTGCAAAAATAAATGTGGTAAGATAGTGGGTTAATATAATATTCATAAACGCAAAATAACATACAGTATGTCCAAACAAATGTTAGAAGATCCAGTGAGGTTTCAATTATTTTGTCCTTAAAGGATTGGTTACTTTTATGCAAATAGGCGAGCATGACTCGCCACTCATTTCTTGGCCTTAGGTACAAAGTTCAGTTGTGAATTTACACCGTCGCGCGCAAGCGGCGCGCGCCGTTGTGTGACGTCAAAATGACGTGGACCCCCTTGGCGCGCGACGCTTTTCAGGGGAATTTCGCGAGGTCGTGCGCACGACAGATTTTGTAACTCGCCGCGCGCCAGCCCTATGCGCCACTCAGCTGGGCCATTCATAAGCAACTACACCAAGATGCATGAGAGCTTATTTCACCCTCTTCTGCCAAGAAGCATTCATCACCCTGCTATCTGACACATAACCATATCTTCAGCTAATGCATGAACATCTTAAAGCATGGATGAAACGTTTTTAAGACCTTGATTGTTAAGCTAAATTTAACCCAGTCATCCGTCCGTCCTAACATCCCTCACAACGTTTTTACCAACTGAAACATGCCTACAATGCTACCAGGGGTTGTATGCAAACACTCACCAGAAACTTGGAAATACTTATCATAGATGAAACGTTTTTAAACCTTGATTGTTAAGCTAAATTTAGCCCAGTCATCCGTCCGTCCTAACATCCCTCACAACGTTTTTACAAACTGAAACATGCCTACAATACTATCAGGGGTTGTATGCAAACACTCACCAGAAACTTGGAGATACTTATCATGTTTATTTAATCCATAAATTTTATCCACAACTAAGTACAGTCAAACAAAGCAAGCACAGGGTTTACTCACTGCCTGTAAGTTACTGTAGCCTATGCGATTTCGCTGTACAGCGCCATCTGCTGTTTGGGAGAATAATGCCAAAACGGCGCTTCTGTCGAATTTGGTCGTGCGGCGGGTATAAAGAGTTCGTACGAACATGTGACGTCACCGATGGCGCGCGCACCAGCAGACACGTCGGGTATGTTGCCACCTGTTAACCAAGCTGTTTGCTCCGACCTGGGGTTGTACATGATAGCATGATATGAAGAGTTCAGATGCAAAACCCCCTAAACACCATTTTTGTGAAAACTGAGTTAATGATATTGTGTGAATCCTGTATAAATCTAGAATATGTAAATGAAATGTTTTTGTGAAAAAATAAAATAAAACCTGCTTCCCGCCGTGTCTAAAATATCTGTTTACAATTAAAACAATGTAAACGCCTGATAGAAAATGGCCTTTTTCTCAAAAAGTGGTCAAGTGGAGTTAGGGGGTTTTGCATCTGAACTCTTCATATGATGAACCCAACAAAGAGCAATGACTGGATAGAAAGTTAAATAGAAGAGGATGTAAATGAATTAGTCATGCTTGTCTGGGCCATTCCTCATCAGAGGCCAGCTGCACGTTCTCAATCACAAGTGCGCGCGCACACACACAAACAAGCCACTTGTAATGGTCTTACCCAAAGTTATTCAGGACTTGACCATTGACCCATTTCCAGGTTCCCTCTTTCTCAATATCATTCAGACCAATCCAAGCTCTCATCTTCAATCCAAATATGAACTTCTGACATGACAGAGTAGAATTACATTCAGTCCATGCAGGACTATAGACTACGTGTACGTAGGCTATGTGAAGGTTATGAAATTCTTTGAACATAGTTATTCGTCGAAATTTCAGGGTTATTTGACACTGTTGACATTGTTGATATGGTATTTACATGAATTGAGAATATTCCATTCTAATTCTATTCTATTCTTGTTTACATGCAACATTGTTTGAAATCTTTGTCTTGTTAACGTCTATGCATTTTAAGATTACATTCCTGTCCATGTAACCCCACAATGTGAGTCAGTCATTGTGATTTTCTCCCACCTGTTCCTCCATACTGTCAATAATCACCAGATGCCCCCCTTGGTCCATGCAGTGTCGTCTGCTATTATCCCATGATTTCTTTTCAGTTGAAATGTAGTACAAACTAGAACCAAAATGTTTCCATTGAGGAGTATCTGCAATAAGAGGTTAAAACGATTAATCAATGAATTACTTTAGCTCCTAGGGTAATACTGTACACTGTATTAGACCAACAAAAGGGAATTTTCAAAAGTGAAAAATTAAGATAGATGCTACAGTCACTTGGCAGGACTTCAGCTAATAAGCCAGCAACACACGTTTTGTCCCTCATGTTACAAAAAAAAAAAAAAAAAATAGTCCCAATACTTACGCACTAACGCAGTATCCAGGTTATTGATTTTTGACTGACAGAGATCTCTATGTTGTGTCAAGTTGCTGTTGATTAATTGCAGTTGGACCATATTTCTTTGCAGCTGGTCTGTCTCTGCAGTGTGTTTGAAGGCCATCCACATGATAGCAGTGAGCAGGACAACAATGAGCAGTCCTTGACAAACTACAGCCACTCTGTAGTATTTCACTCCTGTGATATCAGCTATACCAAACAATTTTAGGAGAAATATTTTTTAATTACCTCTAAGCTGCCAGAGGAACATGACTTAATTCATTCCACCATTGATGTACTAAAAATCTCTTGATTGAGACCACTTGGTATTTTTTTGTCAGCTCACATGGCAAATGCAAAGGGATGCTACACTTAGTTTTTTTTTCTGAATCCTAAAAATGAATAATTGCAATTTTATAGCACACTTGCAGAAAAATGATGAACTTCTACTCACTTATTCTAAGAATTGGTTTCCAACATTGACACATGACAAAACACTTTTTGTGAAGTGAAAGAGGTTTAAGAATTAGGAGCAGAGAGCATGACAGAATACAGAAAGAAAGATAAGGGTTGAGGTCAGGGTTGAGGTCAGATTGAAACATCTCATGTCTGAAAACTGTAGAAAAAAAAGGTAGAAAGTTAATAAATAAATAAATAAATAAATAAATAAATAGAAAAGCACTCAGAGAGCGCAGACGTCCGCCAAGGCAATGTGGTCACAGACACAAAATAAATTTCAGATGGTGTTGTGGATCACTGATCGCCACCAAAATCAAATCACTTCTTACTTATCCCAATACACAGATTGTCCGAAAATGTTATCCAAATCCTTGCAGTACTTTTTGAGTTATTTTGTACACAGACACACACACTGGCGATAACATAACCTCCTTGGTGGAGATAAATACATGTATACAAAAATACACAAAACATTGCACTTTTGGATATGTGTGCATATGCATGATACTAATCTGCATGCATTACAAAGTAATATGGTAAGATACTGAAAAACTGACGTGCCCTGCACACAGAGTAAGTAAATGCCAAATGTGTTTTCCATTCTTACTGTCAGTGTTCAGTTGGTGCTCTGTGTGCTTACTAATAATTTCATGGGTTGTGTGTGTTCATGTATAAAAATGCCATTTTATTTAAAAAAAAAAATTGTTTACAGTTAAGCAAAAAAATGTTTGCTTGTACAAGTAATGTATGATGTTTTGGGAATTGGGTGAAATGTTTTGCAATTTGTGTGAAGAGTTTTGCAAAAATAGTCAAAGGCTTAAAAAATTGTGCTATCTATCAGAAAAAAACTGTAAGTAGGTTACAGTTAAGAAGTATTACATTGGCAATTTTTTTTTGCCTTGACTGTGTACTATACTCTGGTACAATATAAAGAGTTTTCCACAGAAATTCACATCAAATTTCAATTGGTTAGGAAAAAAAACTTACCTAAGAGTTTTCCCTCTTTTTTTCTGTATGGCTTAGCCTGGACTGGTGTGTGATTAACATAAATCATGTCATCTTCAGTGGACATAAATGCCTGCTCAGTACTAGTCATGCCTAGCGTCCCAGTGGGCATTTTGACGTATTTTGACGTTTAGAATTCATCAAGATTTTGACTCCATATGAAATATACATTATTTCATGAAGATGTTAACATCATAAGTTAAGGCATGTTAAGAGGTCTCACAAGGGTTTGTTAAAAAATCCAATTACTGATTTTTGATTGATTCTTGATATTAAAATTATATAAAATTGATGTCCAGAAATTTGCTGTCAATGTCAATTTAACGTTTAGGCCTATGATTTATCAAGATTTTGACTCTTTTGATATTTACATTTTCAGTAGGTTTTTAACATCTCAAGTTATTGTCTGTAAAGAGGTTTCATTACAACATCAGTCACTGTCCTATTAAGCATAAGGTCAATACATTTTATATTAAAATAACATTATTTTGATGTCCTACATAAAGCTTCATATCGATATCAAGCTGATATCAAAATGATGTCCAGGAATTTGTAGTACACATCCATATGATGTTTAGTATTGATCAAGATTTTGGCTCCATCCTAAATATCTATAATTTCATTTGGATCTCAAAGTCACCAGTTGTGGCCTGTAAAGAGGTTGCATTACAACATCCAGTCACTGTTCTATTAAGCCTAAGGTCAATAATGTGGACATTAAAATAATATCAAATTGATGTCAGTAACAAAGCATCATATCAATATCTAAATGTTATCAAAATTATGTAAATGGATTTGTAGTCAACGTCAATTTGATATTTAGGATTTATCAACATTTTGACTCCATATGAAATATCTACAATTTCATTAGGATTTTAACATCACAAGTTATGGCCTGTAAAGAGGTTTCATTACAACATACAGCCACTCCTCTATTAAGCATAAGGTCAATAGAGTTGACATGAAAATAATATAAAATTGATGTCCTTAAACAAGTATTACATCAATATCTAAATGACATCAAAATGATGTCCTGGAATTTGTAGTCAAAGTCAATTGGACGTTTAGGGTTTATCAAGATTTTGACTCCATGTTGAATATTTATAATTTCATAAGGATTTTAACATCACAAGATATGGCGTGTAAAGAGGTTGCATTACAACATCCAGTCACTGCTCTAATAAACATAAGGTCAATAGAGCTGATATTAAAATGATATCAAATTTATGTCCGCAACAAAGCATCATATCGATATCAAAATGACATGAACATGATGTTCAGAAATTTTTAGAATATGTCAATTTGATGTATATAATCATCAACATTTTGACTCCATATGAAATATCTACAATTTCATTAGGATTTTAACATCACATCTATAAAAAAGGTTTCATTACAACATACTGCCCCTCCTCTATTAAGCATAAGGTCAATAGAGCTGACATGGAAATTGTATCAAATTGATGTCCTTAACAAAGCATCATATCAATATCTAAATGACATGAAAATGATGTCCAGTGAATTGTAGTCAAAGTCAATTTGACATTTAGGGTTTATCAAGATTTTGATTCCATGTTAAATATCTAGGATTAGGATTTTACATAAGGTCAATAAGGCTGAAAATAAAATGTTGTCAAATAAATGTCCCAAACAAAGCATCATATCGATATCAAACTGACATTAAAAGGATATCCAGGAATTTGTAGTAGACATCAGTTTGATGTTTAGTAAACAAGATTTTGACTCCATGCTAAATATCTAGAAGGTAGAAAACTACTTTTGAAAGCCTACAACTCCTAGAATGCACTCCACACTCCCCTTCCCCTTACCAATCCCTAGCCCACCTCCAGTTCCAAAGTGTCAGGTTTTGTGAAATTGCTAACTCTTAGAGCCCTATCCACACAAAATGTGTGCAAAAACACGCCCCTTCTTCTCTAGCCCCGCCTACGCGCTGTGTACACACCGTAGGTGAGAGCCGTCAGAGCTATACATTTGACTTTGAAATTTCACATATGTATCAATATGTTGAATTGATATTGACAATTGAACTCAATTTGAACTCAGATTGAACTCAATTTTGATATTAATTGAACAATGTCAAATTGATATTAGCAGATTTAATCAATATTGACATTAGTAGAATATTGTCAAATTGATGATGCCAATTCAATGTCAATTTGACTTACACTTTTAATCAAATTTTGACATTGAATGTAGACTTTATGTTGACATTTATACAACAATATCAAATTAATGTTGAAGTTTTACTGTGAATTTGACTTTCTTTTTAAATTAATTTGGACATCAGTAGAATGATATCTAATTGATGTTGACAGTTTGATCCAATTTTGATATTTGATGTCGACCCAATTTTGACATTAATAAAATGATGTAAGATTGATATTGACATTTTGACATCAACTTGACTTTCACTTTTCACCTAATTTTGACATCAGATGTTGATACTATTTTGAGATCAGTGCAATGATGTCAAATTGATGTTGACATTTTGATGTCGAGTTGACTTTCACTTTTCACCTCATTTTGACACAATTTGGACATCAATAGAATGATGTCTCATTGATGTAGATAATTCAACCTAATTTTGACATCAATAGAATGATGTAAAATTGATAGTGACATTCTGACATCGATTCATCTTTCACTTTACACCTAATTCAGACGTCATGTTACTTTTCTGGCCTCTTATTGCTACCCGTCCCAACTATTTTGGAATGTGTAGCTCTCATAAAATCCAAAATGAGCCAATATTCAGCATAACATTTCAAAAAGTCTCACTTTCAACATTTGCCATGTTATCTATATTCTATTGTGAACAATATATAGGCCTAGGTTTATGAGATTTGTAAATTATTGGATCCCATTTTTATTAACAATTTATGCAGTGTCCCAACTTTTTTTTGGAATTCGGTTTGTAGTTTACAGGGACATTTATTCAGTAAGTGTGTTCAGGCATTTGAGAATCTGATTCAAGGAATAGGGTTTGGTGTTTTAGCATTTGAGAAAAACTGTAAGAGCCTTGTTGATTTGACAAGAAGTGGAAATGCAAAGGTTGCACAGCACTGTATCTGACTGTGTGAATGCAAGGGTGCTGACAGTGAAGTTTCAAGGCTATGTGAATGCAGGTGTTTCATGTGCACCGTTATCCCTCACTTTGAAACCGTTAGTGTCAATGTTTTTTTGTTTTGTTTTGTTGTGAGAGGTGTAAGAAGCTTGCTAATGGTTACATGAAGCAATTAGTTCATTTAATTAGTTAATTAGAATTAATTAAGTTATCTTGTTCAACTAGTGGGCATTGGGCAACTATTTTTAAACTGAGTGTCAATAACGTTGTTCAGACAGTTCTGTGTAAAATTACATTAACTTCTTTTCTCCCTTCTGCTTGTTGTGTTGCTCCTGTTTGCATATAGGGAAGAAATGGTGCATTTGCTGGAATATTTTAGTGGCAACACTTTTGGCCATGACTTTCTTTATACTGTATAGGATGCCAGTCCGTTATATTATTAAAAGGGAGATGTGCATGATTGGCCTATGTGAATTGCAAAGGATTCCATCCTTTAGGAGAAGCTTTGCCTTAACATGACCAATCTTCATGAAGAAGTCCACCATGGTGCTGTATGGCCTACAAGTCTAGAAATGGTCAGACTTGATTGATGCAAGAGGAGATTAGACCCCAGCAAACATCTAGTCATGATTAAGCATATTTGGTTCGTTAATAGACTCTGTAGAGGGATTGTTGTGATTTTCAAATCAGAACAACCTAGAAACCTGGGTTACCTGGCCTATGTAGCTCTGTTCTGAATAAAGACAAAGTAGCCTACATCTCTATGGGTTGTTAAAGAATGTATCGGACACTGCCACGTGCTTGGACCGGGTAGGGGTGGGAAGTAGCAAGTTTGCGTTTTACTTGCTTCAGCGACCACCCCCCACCACGGCCATTAAGTTACACAGTACCCTCCTCCAGCGCGCCATGTAAAACATATGGTGGTAAACAATAAGAATAAAGGATACAAAGGATGGTGCAACATTAACCAGCGATTATTAACAGCGGGCTAAATATGACTGGTGGGATCACTTTATAACACTCTATGGGGATACTGGCTACAAGTAGGAAGTGACGCCTAACTACACCACCATAAGATTGCTACAAGTTTAGTAAAGTATCTTCAAGACCTCTGGATCAAAGGTAGGAACAATCCATTTTGGGTTAATGTCATAACGTTAGGCAATCTATGTTGAACCTTGATGTTGCTCTTCTCTTTAATTTAAAACAGGCTGGCGTATTTTGTGGAGGCTGTTTATTCGACGCAAAGTTGCATGGCAGCGTTTAGTATAGCATACCATGGCATCTGGTTTTGAATCAGTGCTCTTATTTTGAGGACTAGTGAATCCTTCAACAAAATTGAAATAACCCAAAGGAAAGTGACGAGTTTTGCTAGAGAAAAATCTAGACTGTTGCTTAACGTTAGGATAGGCTATTGCGAATGCATTTCGCGCCCCCTTTGATATCTCACCAATGTCTTTAACAATTAGGCTATAAAGTTGCGCTTAAATTAGAAAATTGGCACAGTGACAATCCCGTGCAGAGAGGACTAACGTTGACGTTACTTTAAATGCTCTTCTGTTTTTATCCCTGATAAGTGTGGTAACGTTAACGTTAGACATCCCGACATAGCTTTGATTTATTGCGCACGTTTACCATTACCACCCTAATGTGAAAAGTGAAAAGACACAATGCAATATTATATTATGTTTACATAAGCAATGCATTACAACATTTGCAAAAGAGCTCTGCAATGCATATCTCGTGAATTCCATGCTTGGATGCTTGTTGGCTTTGCACGTTATTTTAAGGCTGCAACCGAAAGCGCATGCTCAGTTTGTTCAGCTGAGATAGAAAGTGTCAGTAGATCTTGTTTCTCTATGAGTGGCATGCTTGGTCATACCTGCAGTGGCGGTGGTTCGCCTCACGGGGGCGTTAGTGCAGTGGCTAAAGTTTACTAGCTCAATTGCCTGTACCACGATGATGAATGGTTGAGGAAAATTCTTGCTTAACGTTACATGTGGAAATCTGCATTTTATGGGGTAGATGTGGCCTGATAAACTGGATATAGGCGATGTATTGTAGATGAATAGCCATAGAAAACCTTAGCCTGACATAGCCCGACCATAATGGGCGGGCTATGTCAGGCTAAGAAAACCTTGCATGGATTCATGTTGTGCAGCATCAGCGAGAGCAACCATAGATCCTTAGATCTTAAACAAATTGAAAAGGAAAACTCACAATAATTATAGAATTCTACGCATTAGAATGTCAGTGACTGAATTAACCTATTCCTGGTTAATCTAGGGCACATATAGAATAATTATTCAAAGTTTTAATTTAACGGTAGGCCTACAGTCAGAAAGCTGTATATAGGGTAGTTAACTATATTCTGGGGAGCAAGATGTTGAGCACAGGCATCTCTGCAAATACTCTCTCGACTAGGGCAGGGTTTCTCAAACTTTCTTGGCCCGTGGACCCCTCATGGAGCCAATTTTTTTTTTTTTTTATTGTCTAGCCATTTTTTCTTTCAGATGCAACCATTTAAATACACATGTAATTACTAGTGCTGGCAAAATTAACTGATTAATCACGTGATTAATCCAAAAAAATTAACTCGGATTAAAAAAATTAACTCAGATTAATCCTGATGGATATGGTTCCACTTTCATGGCATGTATTATGTTAAATTTCAGATAGAAAATGGAACAGTTATCAAGTCAAACTATACAAAGATTATGGCCTAGCTCCTGACTGTCCAACAACATGTTTGGGGAATCCTTCGGGGTAGGGGACAGGTGTGTGTTGCCCCATTTGAGACGAACAAAGCCAACTATTCAGTATCAGGGCCTTTACAGGGCAAAATAAGGATCCAATATACCCGAGCATCCAAATTCTTACTGGAGGAAATGAGTTGCGATTAAAAGTGATTAATCAGATTAATTTTTTTAATCGTTTGACAGCACTAGTAATTACATGTGGCAAAATCTGACAGTGCAGAAGTGTTTTTTTTTGTAGGCCTATTACTGTTTTTAAAAATCCCCTATTATTTTTTGTATCAAACTTTTTCACGGACCCCTGGCAATGTGCCACGGATCCCTGGGGGTCCCCAGACCCCATTTTGAGAACCAATGGCCTAGAGATAAAGTGCATAGTAGTCTATGTAGATCAGTGTTTCTCAAACTTTTTCTGTCATTCCCCACTTTGGAAGGCCGAGAATTTTCACGCCCCACCTGGAAGGCTCAATTTGCGCACAATATCTCTGTGAGGAATACTTTGGGATTTTTGTCAATGTTAGAATTTTTAATGTTACTAATTCAAAGCCAAATTTCTCTCGAACCCCTCATCACAGCAACAATTTACTGTCATATGTGCATATCTGACGATAGCTGTGAATTTGGGGGGCATGGTGTGGCCATTGGTCAATTGCAAAGAGATGTCTCGCGCCCCACCTGTCATGTGTCTGCGCCCCACTAGTGGGGCCCGCCCCATAGTTTGAGAAACACTGATGTAGATCATTGGTGGCCAAACTAAGGCCCAGGGGCCAATTGCGTCCTTTTGCTATCTTTCATGTGGCCTGCCATGATGCTGGAAAAATAATCATATGCCTCTTGTGACATTCACCTAACAGTATCTACCGTCCACTTATAATTGATTGATTGAAAATTCTAAATATAATTTTCCAGTGGCCCTTGGCATCAGCATGTGGCCCACAACCAAAAAAGTATGGCCACCACTGATATAGATGAATAGCCATTAGAAAAAGACCTGGCATATTATGCAGCTTCGATTAGCGCAAGTATGCTAGATTAAAAAAAAAAAAAAAAACTAAATTAAAAGGAAACAAAACAACAATAATTATGGGATTCTACACATTGGAATGGCGATGACTGAATACTCCTGGCTCCTCTATGGACAGTTTAGTCTACAAAGGCTATAGCAATATACTGCAAGCTTGAATTGAACAGTCCTACATTAGAATGATAGCAGCATATTCGTGGTGAGCACAGGCATCTCTGCAAACACTCTCTCTATTCTCGACGGTCACCTCTAGGAAATGTGATCAATGGTCTGAAAAATCATCCGTGGTGACTCTGTTCATGACGAAATTTCCCGCATACAGGCCTCACAAGAGGCGCCTCATCTGGAGCTTGCAACGCCCCGTATAGAAGAGGAAAGCTATATATGGTAGTGGAAGTAGGTGTGGCGAATGCTCCAATGGTGGTCACATGACATGTGTTGAGCGAATTTGTTGTTCAAGGGATTTGACTATGAGAATCATAGCGCAACGTCTAGGCAACCACGTTACCTTGTTTTTGTGAAATGCATAACGCAATTGAATGCAATTCCAAAGCCGTCAATTTTGCGTTATCATATTATTCTTTGCAGATCGGATATTGACTAGATAACGTTAGCAGTCCTCTGAACGTCGGACCTACATTTTCACTTGAGTAATCTGAGTGTGAGATCAGCGTTGCATGACTCAACACAGGAGTTGCATGCAGTCATCACCTTACTGTGCTGGATACTGGGTGCGTGAACTCAGGATTCAGAGGGAAAAGATAAACAACGGATAAGGTAGGTGTCTGTATAACCCAACCCTCATAATGAAACCTTAAATGGGGTATACGAGTTGTTTACAAGCAACGTCTTGCTGAACTGTGTAGTCTCAAGTTCAGTAGTGTAACATTTGTATCTTTTTGGTTGTGCGCGAACGCTACATTTCTTCGCCTTAATTTCCCTTTTTTTTTAAAGGGAAAACCATCCGATCGTTTAAATGTCGTATATATTAAGGGCAAAACAACGAAAGGAATAAGACCAACATGGATCATGTTGTCCACTAGAGCTCAATAAGAGAGCAAGCGCTGAAGCTTCACCATGTTTTGTCTCTCCAACACTTTCCTTTCTACTCCTAACCTTTGGTTGCTCGTGTAGGGTGCATTGTTGCCTCATTTTGTTGCAGTGTGCCATGGCATTAGTGACTCGATAATCCTTTTTCTGCAACAAAGGACTTCTCGTAAATAGCGCTGAGCTGGCTGGGGGGGTGGCTGGGTCAGGAAGGGCTCGCGTGTAGTACGCAGTGTTTTTTTTTCTCGATGTATGGAGAGGGGAGGAGGAAGGGAGGGGATGCCCCAGTGTCAAATGCAGCCACTCTGCACTCCTTTATCTATCAGAACGCCATGCCATGCCATGCATCACGATGGAGTTTACAGTTTAAATTAAGAAACGGCAGGGATTAGGTAATTGTGCTTGACGTTGCAAGCCTATTAAATGCGTTACCTCGTTGGTTGAGCTAAAACTGGGTCTTGTGTAACTAGGGCATTGTGCGCCTTGTTTTGCCCCAATAACATGGTTATCCTGTGTAGGAGCTATGTGCGCCGAACTGTAGCTGGTGCCCCTCAGTCAAGAAGGCACAGTCTTGTCTTAATGCTTTTGTTATTAGTCAGAATGTGTTACTTGTGTCCAATATTAATGTTTCTACTTGGAGAGGTGTATATGTAGACTCCTTAAATCGTGTTGGTGTCTAGTCCATTATACAGTCACCTCTGAACACGATCAGGGCAGCTGCTGCTGTGCTATTTTGAGGACGGTGTGCAGTCTAGGCTACAAGTTAAACAGGGTGATTGAGAGGCTGCAACTGCACTTGGGATAACCTGTGAACTGCAGTGATAAGACAGGACTGTCACAGTGCATTGACTTGGAAAAAGGTTAAAAGAAAGTCTACCTCCTGCTGCAGTTGAACAGAGTTTACAAATGCCAGCACCTGTACAGCTTTTGAGCAGAACCTCACTTAGGTTATATTAATGAGGAGCTGAGGGGTTGTATTTGGCCATCTCTTACACTTGAGTGAAATGCAAAGCTCACTCGCTAGCAGTAACAAAAGCAGGAAGTGGGTGTCTGGCTCAGACTGTGATAAAGGTTTGTGATGCACAGAAGGTTATTCCTTTAGGCCATGTATCTAAAGACTACTGTACATGGTGTCGGAGATGAATGTGTGGGAACATTGTTTGCTGAACGCCGCCTCCATTTGATTGAACAAAAAATAGTTGTTCTTCTGTTATAAACACACATGTTGACCACATTTAGCAAGACAACTTGAAAATGGATATAACATGTTTTTGATATTTTTATCCCATTATTGAAAAGTTAGGGTAAGCACGGTGGTTATTGCTCATGTTGTTTGTTGATTCATGTAATAGCTTATCTTTCCTTAAACACAGTAGATGACGTCTGATCAGATGGCATATCTGTTTTCATTCTGATGGCTGTTGATTTGCCATGCAACATGACTAGAATTAGATTTACAACTTGGACCTTGTAAATCATTCAAGAATGTCATCATAAACATGATTCAAGAATGTCATCATAAACTGATACAGATTAAGACGTCCAGGATCATGTACATGACATGGTGGCACAGGCACCAAGGCAACCTAAACCTAAATATTTTTGAAAACATTTACCTTTTATGAGCCAGTTTAATTTAGAAAAGTTTTGTAGTTCACTGTCTGTATGAATGCCGGGAAGCTTGATATTTGCATGTCCGTGTGCAATGTACGTCAGTCTGGGTGCTGGCCTTCAAATGGTGTTTTTATCTGGTGCAAGAGGAATGAAAGAATAATAATTTACTAGAGCCACGTTCTGCTTATGACACTGCTTTCATTTTCCTCAGTGGGTGTGTTTGCAAGCTTGTTGATGCACATGCAAATTCACTCTTAGCTCATTCCTAAAGAAAGTGATACACGCCACTGATGAGGCTGTCATGGACGACGCCCCAGTTGTGGAATTCCCACCCAGACCCCTCCATTCATGACCCCGGGTTAGGGCTGGCCCCCCCACAGGCCTACACAATAGGAACTCCCCTGGGCCATCGTTCCCCTGAATAATACCAGCCTCTGTTTTCTTTTCAGCGTGGTACCCATGAATAAAGGAGGCCAGCCCGTCTCTCGATGTCTCAAGCCAATGTGGAGAGGTAGCAGTGGGGAGGGATAAGACTAAGCGGACGACGACGACGACGACTAGATGCCCATGCTCCCTATGCCCCGTTATTTAAATTTAAGTACACGGTTTACAGCAGATGTATTTATTTATTTATTATTAATATTAGGTTTTATTTATTTAATCTTTTTACGCAGAGAACTGATATCTTCTCTAAGCACTTGGACTTTCAGTTTATCGTGCTATGCGAACATTCAGTGGATAACTGTGCTCCACTTGGATACTGTGAATTGAAAACTTTTTTTTTGACTTTGATACGTGGTTTGTGTGTGGTGTGGTAAGGGGCTTAGCCATGAACCCCTTCTACCCCCACACGTAACCACCTCCCTCCCCCAACTGGCCACCAGCTTGCCCCTCATGAAAGCCATGAGTTTACCCTTACCCCAGAAGACCAACAATAAAAGAACAGGCAAGCGCATTTCTTTCTTCAACGACCCAAGTTTAAACATGAAGGAGGCCTCCCAGAATGCATCTGAAGGGCCTTACTATGGCCTTGGTGCCCTAGCGTCGGAACAGGGCCATGGTGCCACCTCAGGAGTGGCAAGCTCAGCTGCCGACGGGCAGCGCATGTTCCTGAATTCTGTCATCTTCAGTCCAGAGAAAGGAGAGCAGAGCCATGGACATTACCAGCAGATGATGCCCATGAAGTGGGCTCTTCAGAACCCTTCCCAGCAACCTCAGCAGAGGCCCACGGGCGGCAACTGGTCCCAGGGCGCCACCATGACGTCCTGGACGCAGAGCTTTGCCCCAAACTTGACTTCCCAGAACACTTTTCCCAAGCAGATTCCCACTGAGGATATCTCTGCACAGCCGCAACAGCAGACAACCTCTGCAAGGACTGGTGAAAAGCAACAGCAGCAGCAACAACAGCCACACCACCAACAACAACAACAACAGCAAGTTCCTAGCTCCTCTTTAGAAGCCTATCGAGATTCCACAAAAGCACATGCTATTGACTGGGAGCAGCAGCAACAGCAGCAGCCACCACAGCAACCACCACAGCAGCCACAACAACCCTTCCAGCCAAGCCATAAGCCTGCAGGACTGACCACTCAGCAGCTTTCTGCATCCAACCCCGCAGGCACGTCTGTGCTCCAGCCCTTCCAGGTGGCCTTCGGACAGCCTAAACAGCACCTGCCTGCTGGCTACTATCAGGTGTTCCAGCAGCAGAGTGGGAGGACGTTGCCAAATTTGAGCTACAGCATGCAGACGAACTCGCAGCATCAAATGCAGTCGCTGCAAAAGCAGGATCAACAGCACGTGCAGCGGCAGCAGCAACAGCAGCAACAACAACAACAACAACAACAACAACAACAAAAGCAGCAACTGATCTTGCAGCAGCAGCAGCAGCAACAAATGCAACAACACCAGTACCAACAGCAGCAACTAATCCATCAGCAGCAACACCAACTTCAGCCCCAGACACAACAACAGACACAGCAGACGCAACACACACTCCAACAGACACAACAGATACAGAAACACATACAGCACTCCGAGCAAAGGCAAGACTTGCAGCCACATTTGGAGCACACTTCTCAAGTGCAACAACAGCAGCAGCAGCAGCAGCAGCAGCAGCAACAGCACATGCAACACATACATTCACATCAAACATTGCAGGCATCACAACCACAACAACAACAACAACAACATCACAGTAAACAGCCTCAACCAGTTTCCCAGCAGAAAAATGAACCACAAATCCAGCAGCACAGTCAACACATCCTGGAATTTCATCCTCCCAGCAGTAATCAGTCCCACACCCTCACCCAGTCCCACGCGGACCACCAGCCGCAGTCCCAAGTCATGAGCCACTCACATTTGGTAACTGATAAGTCGGCCAAGGATGGCCTGTATCCCCCGGAGCCCCACCAGTCCCCTCCCAGAACTGTGCAACACGAGGCCCCTCCACAGCAGCCTTCCCACAGGCCCCAGCCCCAGCCCCTTCCCCTGTCCAGGGAAGATGGAGGAGACAACCCTTTTCTTGTGTCGGTGGAGAAGAGCCAGGGGCCTAAGGGTTTCCCGGAGCCTCAAAAAGGAGCCTCTGACGGGCCCCCGAGGGTGCTGGTGGGTGAGGAGGTGAAGGCAGCGCCAACGGGAGTGATCCAGAGCACGCGGAGGAAGAGGAGGGTTTCCCAGGAGGCAAATCTCGAGACGTTGGCACAGAAAGCCTCTGAGATGGAGTCTCTGCCATCACATGTATTGAAGGTAAGAGTGAATTTTTATTTATTTTTTATCTCTTGTTTGGTCTAACAAGGAGAGTTTCCATCATTTGTTTATTAGCTTGCATTTTCTTTTATGGAGTGGAAACAGTGTTTTGAATGTTTAAGTTTATCAAGTGCTGAAAGATGGAGGGGAGTTGGTGGTGTTAGTTCATTGTAAAGGAAGGAGGGAGGTCAGACATGCAGTCATACAGTACACATTCATTTCCATGATACCCAAATGTGCTTTACTACTACATTCAAAAATGAGTGAGCTACATTACCATAATGACTCAGTGTCAACAAAAGCCCAGACAGTTTGCCTGTTGTGGCACCAAATGCACTTTATGCTTTTGTTTACGTGGGCACTGTGAATTCAAGGTATACAGTAGAATCACAGTTACAATGTCTTTTTTTGTCTCTTGTGTGCCCTCCCCAAAAACTTTGTTGACTCATTGTTTATTTAATGATTGAACTATGATTTCATTCTTGTATACCTGTTTACATCCTTAGCTTGTAAACAATAAGACAGTCCAGCTTTAGTTTATTGTCTTTTGATGTTAAAGGGAAGAAGCTAGACTATCTTTGAATCTTATGGGGTTTCATTTTCCAGTGTTAAATGACCGATGGAGAGGACCCTGCAGAGAGGGTTTTAAAGGTGTCACTTCTGCACTGGTTGTTCAGGTTTCAATTGTGTTCGCCGAAGTCCTGCTGGGAGGTACAGTGACGTTGCACAACAGGCTACAGTGGTCATATGAGCCCCTGTCAACAAAGGCCCTTCCTTGCCTGCTCGCTCTTCAGCCCAGTGTAGATAAACACGAGCTGGGAGGACCCTTGTGAAAGCTGGGAGGAGGACCCTTGTGAAACAGGTTTATTATGTAGCCCTGATGTCTTCACTTGTTATGGGGACGGCTAATGGCTAGTTGTCAGTGGGGCACAACAAGAAGTAACTGTCACTACTGTGGCTTTTTTTTTTATTGACTCAAGGCAGCCAGCTCTGTCTCGTGTAATTAGGGTCTCATGTCAGCTAAGCTACCCACTTGGCCTGCGTTTGAGTCTGAGGAAAATGGACATGTGAATGTGCTAGGGTGTAAGAAGTAGCACTCCTCTCTCGTTCTAAAAATAGCGTGACGTTTGTTTATGCAATATATTTTGCAAGATGGCTGAGAGCAAGATAAGGTTTCCTTTGTTATTGACACTGGAGCCTTAATGCATCATCTGGAAAACTTGTTCACTCAATGCAGTTTGTTTGAGTCTTTGTAGTGATGTTTCACTAATGTTCTTAAATGACAGAAACCAAATCACTGTAACAAATTAAAAATCCATTAACAATAGAAGGCTTAGTGGAAAGGCCAGGTACCTCATATTGGTGATTGCAATACTGACAATAATCAATCTAGCTTGTTTTTCTTGCACATCATGTCTAGACATCTTCTAGATGTTGTGGGTTGCTGAATTCCTGATTTCGCAAAGAAAATGGTAAATTTCATTATGTGCATTGAAACACGTTTTGAAGCAGAGGCATATTTATTTGCACAAGCCTGCACAAGTCTGTGTGTATGTGTGTGTGTGTGTGTGTGTGTGTGTGTGTGTGTGTGTGTGTGTGTGTGTACGTACATCTCTGAGTGTTTGTCTGTGGTGTTGACATGACTGCTGCTGTTTGTCTCAGAAGCCCTCCCCTTCCTTTGTGGCTGATCACATGGGTTGTATTTGTTTACAGTCTGTGTGTTGTGTTGGAGAGGGTGAGCGGATACACACGTAGCCTCTGCTTGGCCTGAGGTGAAGGCTAACCCTAGGTTTCTAAAATTATATAGCGTATATGATTTTCACCTCACATTACACATTAAATAAGAATTTAGTGGGTGCTTATCAAGATTTCCGTTCCATTATCCATTCTTTGACAATATGGCTGTTGTCAGCACACTGAAAACTTCTCAGCACACTGAAAAAAAAGCTTCTTGCAGGAGATTGTATTAATATTTTTATTTGGATATACAATACATGAGCTGAAAATCTCCAAAACATAAAAGAGAAAGTGTTCCAGCTTTGCCCTATATTTATTGCAAAATGCACTTTAGTGGACTCTTTTTCTTTTGTTTTCATTTTTATTGTACATACTAGAACCTTTACCTGTCCAGAGACTTTGAGAGATGACTTTGAGTAGGCTTCAAACAAGACGGAGCAAGTAAGAGGATAAGTTTGATTTTAGTTCCGTCTTGGAATGTTGGAGGGCTTGTGTCTCTATTGGTTGCACAAGCATTAGTCAGGGGTTAAACCTAAAAACAGGAAACATGCTCTTGAGTAACTTGTGATCTCTTGTTGACTCTTCAAGGTAAATTATTATTTTTAACACAAACCTCTCTCTCTCTCTCCTCTCTGTCGTCCACAGGAACCTCACAGGCCCTGGAGTCCTCCATCCGGTCAGTGCCCGAGGGATCGAGACACAGAGGGCGTGGCAGCCAAGCGCCACCGGGACGAGTCGCTCCTTCCTCTTGTCATCCCCGTGTCGGTACCGGTGCGGCCCGTGGGCCAGGGCTCCTCTCCAGAGCGAGATCCTGCAGAGATTGGACACAGCTGGATCGGCCACACCCCCTCGCACCAGGAACACAAGCCGTCAGTCATTGTGACGCGGCGCCGTTCGCTGCGCAGTTCTCTGACCGACAACTCAGGCCAGGTGTGTTAAAGGCAATGGCAGCATGGACACTATACTCTGATTGTCAGATTTTATGGATTGTAATTAACATTCATTCACATAATTCCCTGGGAAACTTGTAATTTGACTGACTTAATAAGACATGTTGGCACTAGTAAATGGTGATTCAGTTGGTTCACAATGCCCATTACTCCTCTTTGCTATGAGGTGGATTGAAGTTTTCAGGCTGCATCTGGGTAATGGTGTGCTTTTCATGCAGTAGAGGTGTGTGTGTGTGTGTGTGTGTGTGTGTGTGTGTGTGTGTGTGTGTGTGTGTGTGTGTGTGTGTGTGTCTGTGTGTGAGTCTGTCTTTGTGTGTGTGTGTGTGTGTGTGTGGTGGGGACAGTTTCATAATCCAGGACCCCGTTATTCATCATAGTAAATCTTCCCGTGTCCTCGCTCTGGCACCGCTAAGCTGTCGAGGCCTGAATTTAATCACCAAAAACTCTTTGGCTTTCAAAAGCTTTTAAGCCAAACTATTTCCACTCACTGACTCTCTCTTTCTGTCTCCTCCTGTCTTTTTGTCCACCTGTTTTGTCCACCCACTCCTCTTCCTCTCCTTCCTCTTTCCAGAATGGCAGTCCAGAGGACGAGAAAGACGCTGACGGCAAGTCCGGCAAAGCCAAGCGCCGGCCGCGCCCTGAGCCGCTCTTCATCCCGCCGCCCAAGCCGGGCACGTTCATCGCGCCGTCGGTCTACTCCAGCATCACGCCCTACCAGAGCCACCTACGCTCGCCCGTACGCTTGGGGGACAGCAGTGGCGGGGGGGTGGGTGGTGGTGGTGGTGGTGGCGGTGCCCAGGGCATGCCCCCCTACACCCCTCCACCCATCCTCAGCCCCGTGCGTGAGGGCTCAGGCCTTTACTTCTCCACCTTCCTCTCCAATGCCGCCGCCGCAGCTGCCGGGAGTCACGCCCTGCCCCCGGTGGTCACCCCCAAATCTGCCACCCGCAGCCTACTCCGCTCCAGTGAGACCCGTCTCTTACTCCTGTTCAACCTTGTGCTATTGAATATTTGAGGCTTTGCAACAAAGAACCATATAAGTCCATTTCTCAGTATTTTGAATACAAATATTTTATTACATATACGGGTTGTAAACCAGCCTGAAACCGGAATTGTTTAATTAGATATTATGGAGGCACTTCAATAATATCTGGTTTCAGTCTAGTTGTCATTTCAGACTGGGTTACTACCATTTTATATATGTTAAAATATTTGTATTCTTAATTTTGAAATATGGACTTATATGGTTCTTCGTTGGAAGGGCTCAGTTAGTTTCAGCTAATTAAACCTAGTCTGTTATAACTATTAGTTATAACGTTTAGTTTTAGTTATAAGTCAATGAATATGACCAGTTGGGATGGGAATGTTTGTGATATGGATGAGTATGAATGAATGGATAAATAACTAATAGCTAGCTAATGAATAATTATCATAATTGATGAATAATTCGCATTTATTGCAAAATTGTATATCTTCCACTGAGTATTGAGTTTAAGATGACTTGTTTTGTGTCTTCTGTTCGGTAAACAAACTCCATGTTACAGTCTCTGTGTTTGCTTGTAGTTCCGTCTGTATCCAAAAGTTTGCTTTCAAAGCTACTGAGTGTTGTCTGTGTGTCTGTGTGATGTCCTGAGCATGAATGAGAATAGACTATCCTCTCTCTTTCAGACAGCTGTGACATCACGCCTCCCGTGCTTTCTGCTATGAGCGAAGCCACACCAGTCAGCCTTGAGCCGTGAGTAATCATACACACACACACACACACACACACACACACACACACACACACACACACACACACACACAGATGCACAAACATACACAGTGACTGGGAAGAGATGTGCAAGTCATTCACTCTGTGTCCTCCCGTATCCTTAAGCGCTGCACATTATCTCATGATATTTTAATGAGGGTGGTGAGGTCTTTACCAATGGAGTCTTTTTCTGCTCTCTATCTGGGTTTAGCTTTCTCATAAACTAGTTTCTTGATGCAGCATCGTCAAACCACTTGGACCATTCCCACAAACAAAGCCCATGCAATTATGCAGGGTAAACAGCAGCTTTTAGACAGTTTCTGAGGAAAGACAGTGGGTGACCAGAGAGAGCACCATTTGATTGAAATTATGGTTAAGACTTCTCAGAAGTATTGTTTCCACTTCCTGAGCACTAAAAAAATGCTCTGTTGGCAGCTCAGCTGTCGAGTATGTGGGCTTTGCAAATGTGGTTAGAGGTGGGTTTCTTTTTTCTTTTTCTTTTTTTTTTATAGTTCTTCCAGTCTCAGCCCCATCAGTGGCACTGATTGGACAACTGCACCGCTCTCTGGTTTTCTGGGTCTCTCACAGCAGGTCTTCCTTGCATCCCCACTCCCACACACACACACACACACACACACACACACACACACACACACACACACACACACACACACACACACACACACACACACCACCCCTCCTTTTGTCGGGTTTTTCTGGCTGACTGTCCAAGGAGGCTTAGCCACTCTCTCAAAAAGCCTCTCGCTCATCCACATCAAATGCATGATCCAGGAAGGAGGAGCTGTGTGTGTGTGTGTGTGTGTGTGTGCACGCGCCTGTGTGTGTGTGCGCTTGAGTGTGTGCGTACGCTTGTGTATGTGTGTGTGTGTTTGTTTGTGCGTACGCGAGAGTGTGTGTGTGTGTGTGTGTGTGTGTGTGTGTGTGTGTGTGTGTGTGTGTGTGTGTTCACCGCATCAATATTCTGGCCTCTACTAGAGCATGAATCACATGGGTCTTCCCTTATGACTATGAAGAATCTGAGAGCCCAATGTCTGGCATAGTGACTCACTTGTGTTGTCCTGCTGTGGATTTAGGGGAACACACAAAGGGGACACAAAGCACCTCTTGTTTCCGGGGAGAGGGAGAAACGTCATCCTTTCACTTAACCTCCAGCAGACAGCTCAGCCTGGGCAACGGGTTCTTACTAAAGGCCATGCAGATGCAGTCCATAAAGAACCCTCTCTCTCTCTCTCTCTCTCTCTCTCTCTCTGTCTTTTTTTTTCTCTCTCTCTCTCTTTCTTTCTCGCTTTCTCTCTGTCTTTTTCTCTCTCTCCCTCTGTTTCTCTTTCTCTTTCTCTCTCTCTTTTTCTTTCTTTCTCTCCTTCTCTCCAAAAGAATGCAACTTGCATGTTTATCGTCCCCTCAGATGGATATTTGTCTTGTTATTTACTCATTTAATATTTATGATTTCCGTAACTTTTAGAGCTGTACAGCAGCCTGCGTCTGCTTCTCCTGTTGGTTGAAAACAATATCAGCTGATTGGCTGCTGCCTGCTTTTTGGCAGTGGGCAAAATGTTGCTCCTTGGGTCTAAGGCTGTGGATACTATATGTGAAATTTTTAATTTTATGATGATTTAAATGCAGCTCTTGCATTAATTTGCACTGCATTCAACACAACAACATGTGTTGTCACATGTGATCGAATATGACCTAGAAAAGCTGTCTTGTGTATATGAGACAACATGCACCTTACTGTTTCTTCACATTGTGCTGTAATCTTTTGGACATTTTAAACGGCTCATAGCACATTTTTTAGAGAGACATGCGTTAGGCTGTGACAGACGGCGTGGAGAGCCTATGGCAACACAGGCTTTTTGAACAGTTACAGCATAGTTGCAAAAATGCGAAAATTAGACTTCAGTCATCTGTCTCTGAGAGCTCGGAGATGAGCGCTGCTCCTGTAATCATTTCTTCAGAGAGAGAGCTGTAATGGACTGCTTGGGTTATATAAGCCTTACTGTGTGTGTGAGTGTGGAAGTGGTCCTCTGTTCTAATTTGGCATCGTCAGTGGTCCAGAAGCCCTGTGGTTGAGTGGGAGGGTGTGGGAGAACATGGAGCTCTGTGGGACAGCAGCTCTGCTTGGTGCCAACTGCTCAGCTTCTTCAGTGCTGGCCGCCACACACACACATACACACACACACACCACACACGCAGACACATATAACACACACCACACATCACACACGCAGACACATATACTCACAAACACACGCATACATGCACATGCAGACACACATAAACACAATCATGTGCACATACACACTCTCTCTCTCTCTCTCTCTCTCTCTCTCTCTCTCTCTCTCTCTCTCTCTCTCTCTCTCTCTCTCTCTCTCTCTCTCTCTCTCTCTCTCTGTCTCTCTGTCTTTGTGTTAATTTTTTTCTCTTCCTCTCTCACAGACATACACATTCTCACACACACACACACACACTTTGACATACATATGCTTGCACATACACACACACACGCACATACACACACACACACACACATCCAAGAATACAGACATGTATAAATATTCGTATATGCATGTACAAGTACACTCAGTGCCCGTAGAATGTTGCTCTGGCATTCCTGTGCCAGTCTTTCAGTTTAAGTGTGTTTTCAAAAGCCACAGATATAGACCTTGCTTGAAAAGCATCTCTGTCGAGCGCCTAGTTGTCTCCATGGTGACAAGGGTCTGTCCTTGAGTAGATAAATGTCAGGCCGAGGAACACAAAGATATAGACTTTACAGTACTGTAACGTAACCCATCTCTCTCTCTCTCTCTCTCTCTCTCTCTCTCTCTCTCTCTCTCTCTCTCTCTCTCTCTCTCTCTCTCTCTCTCTCTCTCTCTCTCACTCACACACTCACTCCCTCAACTCTCTCTCTCTCTCTCTCTCTCTCTCTCTCTCTCTCTCTCTCTCTCTCTCTCTCTCTCTCTCTCTCTTTGGGAAGATGGTGTGAAAAGTGGTTGAGGCGGGGGTAAATAGTTTCCAGTAATCACTTTGTGTGCTTATGCTAAATCGGTCTCTCTGTCTCCCTCACTCTCCCTCTCTCTTTTCCTTCCATTTCTCTTTTATTTCAGACGAATAAACATTGGCGTCCGTTACCAGGCCGAGATTCCTGAACTGCGTGACCGCTCTGCGTCTTTATCTGACCCACACAAGGCTGAGCTGGTGTGGGCCCCACATCCTGAGCTGGACGCCCAACCTAAGCTTCTAGAGAGAGGTAGGCCCCCAACCCCCACCCCACCCCCACGCTCACACACCACACTCAGGCACCACACTGCCGGCATTTGGTTTCTCCACAGGGACGCCCAACCTAAGCTTCTAGAGAGAGATACTGTAGGCCCCCAACCCTCAACCCACCCCCACACTCACACACGATTCAATGGTGTTTTTTACCCTCAACGGCACCTTCCAGGCAGCACAGCCTAAAAGGCACTACCCTTACCCTATTCCTAACCCTAACCCCCTCAACCCTCATCCTAACCCTAAACCGAGTGGAGTAGTGCCTTGAAGGCAGCGCTGCCTGGAAGGAACCGTTGAGGGCAAAAAATACCAAAGACCTCACAGCTCACCACTGGCAGGCCTTTGGTTTCTCCACAGGGAGCGTTACGCCACCCCTGCTCAGCTTCACCACAAGGCCCACTGCAACCGCAGGAACAGAGAAGTGAAATTACAAGCATGCCTCTTTAGAGACCTTGGGCCAGTGCAGCCACTCTTAAAGTTAGCGATAAGGAGACTGCACTGAAACATGAGCCTATCTTGATCTGTCAGTGGGTATTAAGTAATGCCGTCAAAATTAACTTGAGCTTTAACTTAGCTTTAAAAATAACTTGTAACTCAGGGAAAAAAGATGATTAATCCTGATTGATATGCTTTCGCTCATCTGACACTACACTATGCGCAGTTCTACAGCAAGAAAATGGCTAGGCTATCAAGTCAAGATAGACTTTTGACTTGTCTTCTACAGCAACAGCAGAGGATGTAGTAAGCATGCATCAAAGAGGACTAACATTGTTCACAACTCTCTCATTTCTCTGTGTGCTTGGGGAGTCAGTGGGCAATAATTTTTGACAGCACTAATAGTAGGCAACTGGAAAAGACAAATTATTTAATTTTGCAACCAAGCAGGGTACATTTCCTCTTGCGATGAAAGGCTTTGATAAGTTGTAGCAGTGTTAGATTATTACAAATATTATACTAACTACTAACTACTATCTACACACATTTTCTGATCCGTTTTTCAGTTTTGTGAGGTTAAGTACAATTCCTTTCCCTAAGCCAAAAGTAAAACTGAGTTTCCATTGTGTAGCATTGTTGTTTTAGATGATGAATCAAGGTGTGTTTGGAGGAGAGAATGTGATGGTGAGGACGTGCTGTTTATTTTAGGGCTTTGTTTACTCTCTTTTTGTTTACTCAGTCCGTGTTGTTTACTCTGCCTTTTCTCTTGTTGATTTATCCAACTCCTGGACTTACAGTGACGTACAGTTAACATCTTAATTCTCTGTTGTCGTTTGGATCATATTTTTTCCTAGCGGATAACAGGGTGTAGCATATTGTGTCCTCTATAGTTGCATTTCAGTGTATTACACCCCATAATTTTTTATGCAAATTTTTTGTATAATTAATTATCTTTATATATCCATTCCTACATAAGCAAAGATCTTAAGAGTATTATAACCTGACTTAATCACTTTGACTAATTGAATTATGTGTATATTCAATGATCAATTGTATTTTGACAATTTGAATCCTTTGTTTTGTTCACCATACAACATACTGGTCTGAGTAGTCTGCTCCTTCTATGAATGTTAGCTTGTGTTGTCTCTCCCGCTCACCTTGTTTCTATTTTCTGTGCTGCTTGTTTTGCTGAACAGATGTTGGTTTGCCTCTGGCGGTGTTGTGCCCGTACCCTCACCTTTTTAAAAGCCGCTTCATTAAAATTGCATGTGCTTCATTCAAACGCAGACCAACAACTTATCTTCATGCTTTCAAGTGGAAGCCTGGATCTTCTGTTGATGGGCAACCTTCACTGTTCTTTTGAAGTTGTCCTGGATTAAACTCAATTATCTTTTTGCCTCTCTCTCTCTCTCTCTCTCTCTCTCTCTCTCTCTCTCTCTCTCTCTCTCTCTCTCTCTCTCTCTCTCTCTCTCTCTCTCTCTCTCTCTCTCTCTCTCTCTCTGTCATTTGTGCAGTGAACGACTTGCTCCACCTGGCGTGCTCCAGTGCATTGACGGGAGGGGGCACTAACCAGGAGCTGGCGATGCACTGTCTGCACGAGTGCAAAGGAGATGTGATGGTGAGTCGAGTGCTTGCGGCCGCAGTTGCGGTCCACGGCCATGCGCTCAACCCCAGTGAGTCACTGTTCACCTGGTCCTCTGGACACAGCTGTGCAACCGCCGGCCTGATCCTCTTAACGCCTCTTAGCACCTTAAATGGCCTCTGGCCGGAGTTGGAGACCACTGCGGGATTAATAGTGACAGATGAACATTTTTGACATACACATGCACACTAATGTACATACACACACACACACACACACACACACACACACACACACGCACACACATAGAGGTACCCTCCTCACACATACATTATATATGTCACACATGATGGTGTCAGGAGCTGGTCTGAAAGCTTAAAGGTGTTGTGTCTTTTAAATAAAGCCAGATTTCTAGGTCCCGTCAAGGTCTTAGGTGGTTATATCTAGAATCTGGTCCTAGGAACTTTTATAGTAGGCCTCCCTCCTAGTCCACAATGTTCTTGTTCCACTTTATGACCCATAATTCTGTTGCTCACTTGGTTGTTTAATGCAGTCAGGTGGGTGTGGAAGGTCTGTATGTGATGGGTCAGTGATGTTGGAGAAGTCAGTTTTCCCATAAGGAATACACCCCGTATCGTACCGAGTGGAAATGGCACCCGCCTCTGGCTATTTGTGTATAACATTGTTGTCAAGGAGATGGAGGCTGGCAGGCTTCAATACCCACTCACTCTCTCCCACGCTTCATGTCTTTGCGTGGTACACTAGCATCTAGTAACCAGATTATATCTAAGGATGGTTTGGCCAGCCATTGTAAAAGGATATCTAACCTTTTAAAGTATAGTCTGTGTGGCCTGACTGTGTACAGTATGTGTGTACATGCATGCAATTTCAGAAATATTGCTCTGTCACACCACATACACACACACACACACACACACACACACACCAACTGTGTGGCATGGCTGTTTCATTAAACAATCAGAATAGTAAGAATCCAGGAAAATGAAACTTATTATTCAAATGCTGTTTTTTTCCCCTCAGGGTGCACTATCCCTTCTGTTATTGGAAAGTCCCATTTTTCCCAAACCTCACCCACTGACTGACTATCATTACTCAGGTACTGACATTCAAATATCTGCTCTCTCTGTGTGTGTGTGTGTGTGTGAGTGTGTGTGTGTGTGAGTGTGTGTGTGTGTGTGTGTGTGTGTGTGTGTGTGTGTGTGTGTGTGTGTGTGTGTGAGAGAGAGATAGGCTTCCCATTAACTGGTAAAACAAATACAAGCAAGCAAAAGTACAATAATAGTAATTATTATGATATAACAATATTGTAACAGCATTGCTAAAATTATATTTTTATGCACCAGAGTATATTGTCAACTGTATACTGTCAACTGTTGACATGATGGACTGTGTGGTCAGAGAAGGCAGTGAAGTGGTAATACTGTATGCTGTGAGTGTGTGTGTGTGTGTGTGTGTGTGTGTGTGTGTGTGTGTGTGTGTGTGTGAGTGTTTGTTGTGGTCTATACGGGAGTCAGCACTGTGTTTACTGGCATAATTACAGCATGTCTATGCATCATCATCATCATCGTCATCATCTGTCTCTCAGACCTCAATGTTGTTTATACCCCTGTAGGCTCAGACAACTGGTCGGCGGCAGAGAAGCGCTTGTTTAACAAAGGCATTGCGGCCTACAAGAAAGATTTCTTCATGGTCCAGAAACTGGTGTGTCCTCCTTTCTTCCAGTCGCAGCCGTAATGTCTTCGAAATGAGTCATTGTTGAGAGAAACTCATTAGGCAGAAAACTAACTCTTTCTCTCTGTGTGTGTGTGTGTGTGTGTTTGTGTTTATGTGATGCCCACAGGTGAGCTCAAAGACGGTTGCACAGTGTGTAGAGTTTTACTACACCTATAAGAAACAGGTGAAAATTGGCAGGAACGGAACTCTCATTTATGGAGACGTTGAGCCGCCAGAAACAAAGCCAACAGAGGAGGAGGTAGACTTCAAGGTAAGGAAAGATTATCTCTCTCTCTCTGTCTGTCTGTCTGTCTGTCTGTCTGTCTCTTTCTTTCATTCAGTCTTTCTCTCACTGTTTGTCTCTTTTGTTGTTTGTTTATTTTCTCTCTCTCTCTCTCTCTCTCTCTCTCTCTCTCTCTCTCTCTCTCTCTCTCTCTCTCTCTCTCTCTCTCTCTCTCTCTCTCTCTGTCTGTCCATTTGTCTGTTTATCTATCTGTGTGTGTGCATGCATGCATGCATGTGTGTGTTGAATGACCCTGGTCTAATAGATAGTGTATTCAGTTCTGTCTATTTCTGTCTTGTGTCTTTCCCTCCCCCTAAGCAGAGCTCTCAGAGGTTCGAGCCCGTCAAGGAGGAAGACGGCAGGAAGTGGGAGAGGTCAGCTGACAGGAAGAAGGAGAGCAGTCCCGGAAGAGTGACACAGTCCTCCGTCAGTGCTGAACACGTACGTGGGGAAGGAGGGATGGGCAACACAGGAGATGATGATTGCATTTCTTCAGAACAGGAAGCTATTCCGTGCTTTTACAAAAAGTGCTAATGGTTGCCAGTTCTGGGAGTTGCATCTGAAGTTGATTTATTTTTGAGCTTCACCACTAATGGCGGTGGTGAGCTCCACAGTGCCATCTTGTGGCTGGTGGGGGATGTGCATGTGTATTTATTTTAGCAAGTGGGCTTTGACCCTGCTGACCTGGGGTCAGGTGATTGGGGCCCAGTTGTGCAACATGAAAGAGTTCTGTTGCTCTTGTCACTTTCATAAGAGCTGTTAAGAGGTGTGACATTGCAAAGCTGGCAGGTTTTCAGTGGGCAGACACACACAGTTCCTGGGTGTGGGGAGTTTGTAGAACTGGCTTCTCTCTTTGGACTGTTTTTATAACTATAAGTTTTTTAAAACTGGCCACTGTAATGCTTAGTAAGAAATGTATGAAAAGTTGCCAATAGAATCTGTCTGTGGTCTTGCATAAGGCTAATAGACAATGCTACCTTTCCATGTACCATTCAGAAATCACATACTAGTTTGAAGGTAGTAATATGAACACATCTGTCTAATCAGTGTTATTTATATGCTTGTTTATGTAGTCAGAAAAAGCGTCGGCACAGAAGACCCAAGACAGCGGTCAGAGAGACCAGACTTCCTTTGGAGGCCAGAGAGCTGATCCTGGATCAGTGCACAAGAGCGCCACCTCTGGGTCAGCCAGCAAAGGGCAGCCTGCTGGACAGGAGGGGGAGTTCCCATGCAAGAAATGTGGCAGGTGAGTGCAGGAGTCCCAGCCCAATGTGAGGGTGGTGACACGTGGGTTTGTTATTGGGGGCAGTGTTCCTGGGCACACAGCTCACGATGGCGTCATGATTACAGTAGCATCAGGTCTTTTTAATCCTCGGTAAGCTTGTTAAACTCAGAAGAAAGTGCTTGATGGCAAAGATCAATGGGAATGTACCTAATAAACACAACCACCTTACTCAGCAGCATTGCTCTAGACGTTGCCTTGTGTCTAGTCAGTAGTCTCCAGTTGAGTAAACCTCCGTAAGCAGGCCAGGGGCCAGTTGGATCCACAAGCTAGTAGATCACCATCACCTTACCTCACCTTACCTTACCTTACCATTTGTTCCTACGGTTCAGTCCTTTTTATTCTTAAAGCTCCCCTATTACCATGTATTGTGTATGCAGACATTTCAAAGGCAGCTGCGTAAATCCTTGTTACATTGTTTGGCATGTGTACAGAATAATCAGTTGTATGGGTAAATGGAAATAGCAGCTCTACAGTATGGACATCAGCAGGTGTCCACAGCATGCTCTGCAAGTGACTCCGTGCTGTTTGTGTCCGGTTTATTTATATTTGACAGAAAACATTCTGACTTTAGTCAGAGAGAGATGGAAATCTCTGGTTTGATCAGCTGTGAAGGCAGTCTTGCCCCTGTTGGACTCGAAAGAGCTGCCCGTGGCAACCAGCGGCTTGTTATTATCAACTGTCTCCTAGCAACTGGAGCACAACTGAGAGATAGGCTGTGTGTGTGTGTGTGTGTGTGTGTGTGTGTGTGTGTGTGTGTGTGTGTGTGTGTGTGTGTGTGTGTGTGTGTGTGTGTGTGTGTGTGTGTGTGTGTGTGTGTGTGTGTATACAGTTACTCTGCCTAGCGACCGTGGGCACTCTCTGAATCGCTCTCACCTTTCACAGTATGTCCAGCTCCGTGCTGTACTTCACCAAGTCCGTCCACGTCCCAGTCAGTCTCCAGACTATACAGGCCACACAATAATTGCACAGTTTGTCTGGCATGACAGTCACTATACAATTAGACAGTTATATTTCTGTTACCTTTTATTATAAGTGTGCGCAGCCAAGTGCTGAGATGGGTCTTTGAGCTGGCAGAGATGTCTGACTTGGGTTTGCCGTGATGAATCAGGCACTTTCCCCTCTGAGATGTTGAGGGAAGAGCTTTAGCAGGCTCTATTGGGCCACTATAAAACAGTAGACATGAAAAATATCATGAGAAATTTCACTTAGGTTAGGACGACATTCTGAAGTACTGCTAGATAGATAAGTATGGTTACAGAGAAGTAACCATATACTTATGACCTACTTATATTATGTATTGCTTCCTTCCTGAAATAATCACCTTTTTTCTTGCAGTATAGACCAATTCACCATCCATGACGTCACACGCTCTTCCGGGTGGCAAAAGCCACAAGTTGTCAATGAAACACTAGTCAAAAGCATACAACCTATTTCACCAAATATGCATTTTCTGGTTACAAAACCTGGATCTTTCATATTCAACAGTCATTTCTATGCCGAACTTATTCATTTGTGACCAACTTTAGCGGCAGGTCTCTTCCTAACCTGGCCGTATGGCAAGCATGGTAGACCGGCGCCGGTCTGTTTGCTACCTCGCTAGTACTTGGGTGTTAATGGATATGGAGTATGGGTACATATCACAACGGGTGTATTTTCTGGCCACAAAACCTACATGTTCAGAATGAACGGTCATCATTTCTTCTCTCTCTTTTTAACAAAATAAAAAGTCGTAAACGCCAGACTTATTGATTTCAGGCAAGTTTTCCCTGCTCGATCTGTTAAGCTAATCTAGCATTGTAGCTAGGAAGCCAAACCAGCGCTGACGTCTGACGTTTATAACGGTTAGCCTAATTCGGTTGCTATGTGGGTAACAGGTGTAGAGATCGTATAACATACAAGTTTATTTTCTGGTTATAAAACCTATGTCTTTAGATTTAACAGTGAACAGTTCTTATCTTGTTTTACAAAATAATAACTCATAAAGGCGAATGTATTAATGTAAGACCGATTTTCCCCGTTGAATGTATTCACGTCAATGGTGTACCGTACCGGTTACTTTCTGCCACCCGGAAGTATCTCAGCACCCCTTGTTTACAAACATTCTGAAATGTCGTATATCATCTCCAAAAAGATTATTAGATGTTTTTTTTTTTTTTTTTTTGCAAACCTAATGTGTCCTCCCCTCCCCAGGATTTTCTACAAAGTGAAGAGCCGCAGTGCACACATGAAGAGCCACGCCGAGCAGGAGAAGAAAGCTGCCGCCCAGCGACAGAGAGAGGCCGAGGAACGAGCAGCCGCTGCGGCCGCCCTCTCCGCCGCCCGACAGAACGGTGCTCGGGACGATCGCGGAGCAGGCGGCAAGAGCAGCAGCGACGACTCCTCAGATGAAGATGAGGATGCTGATGATGAAGATTGGCATTAGGCAGGAGCGAACAGAAGGGCTCGGAAGTTGGAACTGTGGTGACAGTGTGGTCCACACTCAGTGGCATTCTCTTGTGTCCTGTGGGACGAAATGGCATTTCAACTGATGTGAAATTTCAAAATACCTTACAGTGTGTGTGTGTGTGTGTGTGTGTGTGTGTGTGTGTTAAATGTTATCTGATTTGCTGGTATGGATTGGGGAGTGTCCTAAGATACACACCATACTGTAAGAGGTCAACAAACACCAAAATCCCTCCATGGCTGCCAGCATGCATGGGAGAAGCAGTCATTTGCTCTTTAAGTATTTGTGTATTCTGTCAGTACATGAAGACAAAGTCAGGGACATGGATGTGTGCAAAGACTGCAGGTGTTTGTGCGTGTGTGTGTGTGTGTGTGTGTGTGTGTGTGTGTGTGTGTGTGTGTGTGTGTGTGTGTGTGTGTGCGTGCGTGCCTGTGTGTGTGCGTGCGTGTGTGTGTGTGTGTGTGTGTGTGTGTGTGTGTGTGTGTGTGTGTGTGTGTGCGTGCAATAGAGTGTGTGAATGCTTCAGAAGCTATCAGGGGTCACCTACCTTATCACTTTTCTTTACTTTTTTTTTGGTTTGATAATAAATCGCTAACAGAGGGCTACTAAAAGAGAGTGAGCACCGTTCTCTCTTTATTACTCTCTGGAGTCTCTGGAGAGAGCCACTCAGTCCAGGTCAGCCATTCAAACCAGTTCAGCACTTTCAATGCCCACAAGCGGGTGGAGAGATGCCCTCCATCGACAGGCTCAGTTGGGTCATGGGGGACAGAGATTCCCCCTCCCTTTGTCGCTGGATGGATCACTATCTATCAGTTTGATTAAATCTACCATGACATTAGTACTCAAACAGACGTGTGAAAAGCAAATGTGATGAGTGGAGAATGAACGAGTGAACATGGACCGATGAATGAGTGCACAAAGCAGAGCTGTGCAGAGGACACTTTTTTTTTTTTTTTTTTTTTTTAAAGAAAAAATAATCTGCATCTCTTTTTTTGTATTTTCTCTTTCTCTGTACTTTCTCTTTCTTTCTTTCTTTGTGACTGCCAAAAGCTTGCTTGGCCGTGTCTCTTTCGTGCTGTAAGTCAAGCGCCAGGTGTCTCTCCTCAGAAGCCCCCTCAACCCCCACTCCCACCTCTGTAAACCATGGTAACTCTCTCCTTTCAAAATGATGACCTCTTTATGGTTGATGCCTTGGATGTTTTTTTTATGTTTTTCACTTGTTCAAAATTATTTAAAAGTTATTACTGTGATATTTTTTTTTTTATTACTACAACAACAGCTACTATGATATATTTTTAATCGCTATTACTGTACTGTTGTCTTGGTTAATTACTGATGATATGAAAAAAATGTTTATTTTGTTGATAAAAAACATGTTTGATAAGTTACATTTCTCTTTGCTAAATGATGTCTGTGAAAAGGTCTGTTGATGTAAGTGGACAAAGGTGCAACATAGAAAAAAGAAAGGATTGCAGTCTTTGGCAACAGCCTGGCACTCTGCATTTAATGCGTATGGTTTAGCTTTGATTAAACCCTTGCCACTCCCCAAAGAAACAGCATTAAATATATTAGTGAGCAGTGTTTGTTGTAAAAAGGAACTCTGTAATTCTAGATTTAAAACAACAGTGAGCATGTTGTGCATTTTGAGTCTTGTTTTAGGTATTTTGTTGTCTTGGACAAAACGGCTTATAGATGCAATAAATGACCTGATACAGGATCAAGAACTCAATGCACAGTAATGCAGGAAAGGATGGCCTTTCAAAAGCCATGACTTCATATTTGTATCACTTTTGTTAGTCTGCAAGCATTTTTATATTTTGGCAAAAAAAGCTCCTAAAAATTTAGTGTGCTGTCGTTTCCTGTGATGATTCTGAAATGGCTCCTCTGTGGCAAAATCAACATCTCTGCTCAGTTTCCTGTCAATCTCGCTCAATCTCTCGTCTGCTTACCTCCTCTGCCAAGTCCTGCAGGCAAGAGAGCCAGTGGATCTGCACGTCTTTAGCCATGAGAATATTGGGGATGCGATCAGCCAAGAATGAGAACACTCGAAAATGCTAATTCTTGGTTTTGTGTGTGTGTGTGTGTGTGTGTGTGTGTGTGTGTGTGTGTGTGTGTGTGTGTCCGTGTACACAAATGTATGCGTGACCGGGAGTAAGCTTTGTAATGCACATGAGACACTGCTCATGTGTTTGTGAGCAAGTGAGGTTTTTATGTGAAAGGAGAAATTTTAGGTCATATAAATTGTAAGACAAAAAAAAAAAAACTTGTACCCAGTTTTCCTTGACTGTTACATTGGCTTTTTTTTTACTCTGTTTTTGTTATAATTTTATTGTGGTTTTGATAGTTCTGATTTTTTTCCCATTGAAAGAGACTTTGTGGGCATTGTGTTGAAATTACCTGCACAGCTAAACTTTCTTTTACTTTCTTTCTGTTTGTTTACTCCAAGCCCCAGTCCCCCCTCTCTTATGCAACCAGCCAAGGCAATCAAAGTGTTTGTGAAGACAGGTTTATGAAATATTATGTGTAAATGACCTTCATTGCTATTTTCATAAAGGCCTTGTACACACTAATGGTAAAAGTGGGAATAAATCCCAGATGCTTTTTACTACAGAGTTAATATTTGTTTTCATTTGATTTTTTTATCACTTGTGATTTTGTATAATAAAATAAGAGGGTATAAATCACCCTGCAGAATGAATTAACATCCTTGAGTGATGAGCATCTTTTCTTCAGTGGCTGAACAACAATCATTGGCTGAGCAACATTTAATGCGCTGTGGTTAAAGACGCTCATCAAATATTTAACACAAATACGTATGTATTTGTAAGTATACGTATACTAGCTTTTCATATAAATTGTGTTCTTAGTACATCATTTCAGCTGTAATAGGTTGTTAGTAATTTTGTATTTGGTGGTCTTTCGATTTCACAGAATGCAAGTAAAAATGTTGTTTGGATTAACTGCAAGATAGAAGTTTACTGCAAGAAGTGCTTAAATTCTTAATAACCATAAGGTAGATTTACAAGACCAATTACTGCCTGAAAAGGGATATTATGCTTTGCTACCACAAGGAGTCAGCGTTGAGTCTCAAAGCCTCTCTTGTCAACAATGTGTCTGCATGCCTCCCAGTTGTTGGAGGCAGGAATGCAGGATCCTCCACCACACTCTGGATTTATAATCATCATCTTTGTCATCATAATCATCTAAGTTTCCTTAGAATCTTCAGCTATTTCTGTACTCTTGCTGTGGGGGTGGGGGGCAGATTGCCACAGATATGTAGCAAACTCCCACCTTCTGAAACAGGCCACAGGAAGCGGTCATCAATGATCTAGACCACATTTTTTGAAGTCTCAAAGGCCAGTCATGTTTAAATCATTCTTTACTGACTTTGGAAACAGCATAGAGACACTGTCAGGCTATTAAGATCATATGGTAACATCACGAAGTTGGATGTTGGCCATGACAGCTGAAGAATTCAGCCCTTAGCCTTCAGATGAAGATGTTTAAAGATGGAATGATATACTATAACTTAAGTTGGTATACAAAATGCACCATATATAATTTTTTTAAAACCTCTTATAAGTTTAAAATACATTCTGCACATGGCAAAGAATATTTTTCTACATTCCACAGTCAACGTTCTTAACAGGATTCTTAATTAAAGAAAGCAAGAGAACCTGTTAAATGTACTAGAGTGTGGAGTTAGAACAACATGGGTGGAAGTAGAACAGGGCTCATTGCCCAGATGATGTGATCATTGATGAGGTGTGGAGATGTTAGTATGATTGTGCAGGTGAGATATGAAAACATGAAGCTGGCAAGGTCTAGAGTGATGTTGCGTGTCCTCGTTAATCTTGTTTTATTTATTATTATTATTATTCTGTGTGTGTGTGTGTGTGTGTGTGTGTGTGTTTAAGACACGTTCGCACAGGCATGCTTTGGCTGGTGTCATAAACAAACTAACTCCCCCTCACACATTGCCTCACACAAACATGCCTGTGAAACGAAGGACTCCAAGTATTATTCTGTGATATTTGTGCTTTAATTCAGGGACTGTTGGAGCAGCCAGCCATCCCAATTCAGCCATAAAGTCCATTTCTGTGACTGTAACTATAAAACATTTTGAACAAACTGTCCAAGGAAGCCCATGTAAAAATAGACCTTCCTCTTTTTCTCCTTCTTTCAGTGAGTCTAGTAGGTCTTTTCCTGTCATAGCTCTGCAGCTGTCTCTGCTCCGACAGATTTGAGTCTGAACAAAGCCCTATGTTCAATCAGCCAAGTCTACTGTAGTGTGTGTGTGTGTGTGTGTGTGTGTGTGTCTGTATGCGTATGTCTGTGTGTGTAAGAGAAAGAGTGAGAGAGTGACAACAAGAGCGCAAGTGAAATCTCTGTTGGGTCTTGTTGACGTCTGTAACCATGGAAACGGCTGCCCCGTGACATCATTAGGAAGCCTGTGCCAGTTCTTTCTCCATGGCGGCTCTTGTGGTTTTTGCCGAGGCGGGTACAGGGAGTGGCCGTCCGCACCGGGCAGGAAGGATATGGTTATTTAGACTCAGCCAAGATATTAAACAGCCAAACTCCTATGGTGCATCCAAGGCCAGAGGCAGTGAGCACATTAGGCCCTAGAGATTCATAGCCTATGTGAGTGAAGACAAGTTGTGCGGGTATTAGGATTGCAGAAGATGATTACAATAGCCAGCAGGCTCATTTCAAAATGCATGTGAAAGAATGTTTGCAACAGGTAGGGTGTATGACTTGCACCATGGTTTATTTATGAGGCAAAAAAAAAAGCTTGCTCAATTTTTCATGGGGGCTGTTTAATTGAATTGCACTGTGACGTGCAAAGTTAAGGTTAAGCTACTTAACCATCAAAGAGAGCCATTGTGTCTCATAATACCATTTGAAGAGAGGTGTAAATTCTGTAATGAAATTTGTGTCTTTTAACATAATTGGATTTCTGTTTTTGAACAGCTACCAAAGTCTGAAGTTGACTTGTTGATACACCACATGGTTGTGGAGTATTTTAGTACTTTTTAAACACAGTTATTGTGTTAAATGCAGTGAACACTTGTAGGTGTAAGAAGTTGAAAAAGTGAATCAGGATTGAGTTAGAAACAAATCAGGAGACAAAGGAGCACATACAATTTACAAACGAGATATTTATTTTAAAAACAAACAAACCAACAAACAAAACAAAAAACGGAATGATAAAAATCAACAATAAAACCACTCAGCTCTTCAGCTGTGTGGTATCACTCAACAATAAAAACCCAAATGTTAACAATAATATACACTAGTATTTCCAAAATCTGAATTATTTTTTTTTCCTGAATTATTTTTGAATTATTGTGAAAATTGGACATTATGTTATTAATTATTGTTTAAATGTGATGTTTCTTCGTCTTTGGAAAAAGTGGGCCCATCGGGTTGATGAACTGCAAACAGAGAGACAGAATGTTCAGTTTAAGTTGCAGGTGCTGTAGGTAAGGTGGGGGTTAGGTAAGGTGAGAATGGCATGGCATGACAGAAATAATAACAGGCATGACTTCACAGCAACAATAACAAGCACTCCACGCCTCTGTGTGAGGTTGGAGTTTGACCTCATCAAAGCTCGTCTTACCTGAGTCAAGGTCTATTTATTATATGTGTGGCTCTCAGCACCGCCACGCCCGAATCCTGAGAGAGAAAAAAAAGAAAATAGGGGGAAAAAGATAAGATGGTGAAGGACACAGACATCTTTATCTCTATAAGGTAAGGGGGAAGCCTGGGCAAGGGGAACCCCCCTTCCCCTATCTGACACATCATACTGAGACAGATACAATATACTATACACAACACTGCTACCATAACTACAGGTCCAGGCACAGTCAGATCACACATCGCTTCAGTTTAGTATTAACTGTCACTCTTACGTAACACTCTTCATACCCATAACCATAGGACACTTTTAAATGTAGTGACTTTGGACATGATGTATGCTATGTAATGCTGGCAAAATTAACTGATTAATCACGTGATTAATCCAAAAAATTGAACTCTGATTAAAAAAATTAACTCAGATTAATCCTGATGGATATGGTTCCACTTTCATGGCATGTATTATGTTCAATTTCAGATAGAAAATGGCTCAAGTCAAACTATACAAAGATTATGGCCTAGCTCCTGACTGTCCAACAACATGTTTGGGGAATTCTTGTGGGGTAGGGGACAGGTGTGAATTGCCCCATTTGAGACGAACAAAGCCAAATATTTAGTATCAGGGCCTTTACAGGGCAAAATAAGGATCCAACATACCCTAGCATCCAAATCTTACTGGAGGAAATGAGTTGCGATTAAAAGTGATTAATCACGATTAATCATTGAAAAATTTTGTGATTAATCTGATTATTTTTTTTAATCGTTTGACAGCACTAATGCTATGATACAAGTGCATTCAACTCATGAGAATAAAACAAATAAGATTCTTTTCCAAGTCCAAGTTCTCTAATCAAATCATCCCAAAATGGCTTTGAAATGCAGTTGAAATGGAAACTAGTTTATGAAAACTGTTGAAGCTGAGGAGATGTCAGCAAGTCAATCCATTGCGTTGTGAGTCACTAGGCCCTGGGGAGGGAAGAGACTGGAGTGACTGAGAGGAGGCAGGAAGAGATGGGGCTCACCTTTAGGTCCGAACAGTGCAGCGTAACAGGGATTATTACAGTAGGGTTTCCCATCGTGCTGGAGACACAGAGTGCAGAAGTGGGAGTCAGCAATGATATCTAAAATGTGTGTGTGTGTGTGTGTGTGTGTGTGTGTGTGTGTGTGTGTGTGTGTGTGTGTGTGTGTGTGTGTGTATGTGTGTGTGTTTGTGTGTGTTTCAATTTGTAGGCCTTGATGTTTTACAATAGACGCTCATGGCAATGATGATGGTGTGTAAGCAAGAATTGAGTGTTTGTGTGTGTGTGTGTGTGTGTGTGTGTGTGTGTGTGTGTGTGTGTGTGTGTGTGTGTGTGTGTGTGTGTGTGTGTGTGTGTGTGTGTGTGTGTGTGTGTGTGTTTCAATTTGTAGGCCTTGGTGTTTTACAATAGACGCTCATGGCAATGATGATGGTGTGTAAGCAAGAATTGAGTGTTTGTGTGTGTGTGTGTGTGTGTGTGTGCGTGTGTGTGTATGTGTGTGTGTGTTTGTGTGTGTTTCAATTTGTAGGCCTTGGTGTTTTACAATAGACGCTCATGGCAATGATGATGGTGTGTAAGCAAGAATTGAGTGTTTGTGTGTGTGTGTGTGTGTGTGTGTGTGTGTGTGTGTGTGTGTGTGTGTGTGTTTCAATTTGTAGGCCTTGGTGTTTTACAGTAGATGCTCATGGCAATTATGATGGTGTGTAAGCAAGAATTGTGTGTGTGTGTGTGTGTGTGTGTGTGTGTGTGTGTGTGTGTGTGTGTGTGTGTGTGTGTGTGTGTGTGTGTGTGTGTGTGTGTTTCAATTTGTAGGCCTTGATGTTTTACAATAGACGCTCATGGCAATGATGATGGTGTGTAAGCAAGAATTGAGTGTTTGTGTGTGTGTGTGTGTGTGTGTGTCTGTATGTGTGTGTGTTTGTGTGTGTTTCAATTTGTAGGCCTTGATGTTTTACAATAGACGCTCATGGCAATGATGATGGTGTGTAAGCAAGAATTGAGTGTTTGTGTGTGTGTGTGTGTGTGTGTGTGTCTGTATGTGTGTGTGTTTGTGTGTGTTTCAATTTGTAGGCCTTGATGTTTTACAATAGACGCTCATGGCAATGATGATGGTGTGTAAGCAAGAATTGAGTGTTTGTGTGTGTGTGTGTGTGTGTGTGTGTGTGTGTGTGTGTGTGTGTGTGTGTGTGTGTGTGTGTACCAACCTCAGCATGTGATCCTGCTGACAGGGTCTTGTTGCACTTCTCACATTTAAGACAGGGCCTGTGCCAGTCCTTCCCCAGCGATGTCACCCTCTCAGCTGTAAACACACAAACACACATACACTCACATCTGTTTTTTTTTTTGTTTTGTTTTGTTTTGTTTTGTTTTTTTCAGCAACAACACTTCCCACTGCACATCCTCCCTGTTTTGGAAGCAGTTTGTCTCCCCTCCCTTACTAGGCTGAACAATACAAACCCCATCTGACCCCTAGCCAGCCCTCATCACGCATCTGGGAATTGGCCTGCAGCAAAGTACACACAACGCTGAGGGAATCCCAACACAGCCCATAACCCCCCCCCCCCACACACACACACACACATACACACACATTATCTCTGTCCCTCCCAGACAACCATCACTGGGATTGTCACAGAGAACATGACGCACGTGTTTTTTGCCAACTAAACAGACAACCGCCACAGGAATGCAGACGACCGTTCCCTCTGTCCTCCCACTCTCCCTTTTCTTACTTGTCCTTGTTAGATTACAGAAAAAAAAAACAGATAAAGAAAGTCTTTATCTGATGGGTTGAGCTGAAGAGAGGATGGACAGATTGATTTTGTGTGTGTGTACATATATGTGTGTGTGTGGATGTGTTTGTGTATGTTTATGTCTGTGTGTCTGTGTGTGTGTGTGTGAGTGTGAATGGTGCAGGGCTCGTAAAAAAGGAAAGTCATGATACAGTCATGAGCTTCAGGCCCCTTTTTTTTAACAACCTCAGAGACGCCAAGTCACGTGTTCATGTGTGGACATCTCCTTTTGGGAGCGCAGGGATGAAAGGAGCGTCTTGGACGCACGTCTCTGCATCTCGCTGTCCGATGCCAAACTTCTAGACACTTATGAACCTCAGCAGGACAGGCACTAAAAGGTTGCCGCAACAAGCACGCCGAGAGACCGTTTTCAGGGTGGTTTTCTTAACGGACAGTGAAGTTTAACATGGCCTCAGCGCTTAGTTTAACGACCCTCTGGCCGGCGACGTTTGCGTTTTTGAGGAAACGTTCCGAGTTAAGACCCGCAGAATGATGCAAAACGTTAAATCAGTAAAGCGCAAAGCAGAACCACATGATATCATGCAACCTTTTTTTTACTGCAATCAGTATAACTGTCTGGGCCAGTCCCAACAGCCTTTATTTACTGCTACAGACATCAATGTCGACATCTTCTGTCAGAATGCTTTGCGCAGAAAGTTTGTCTGGGACAAGGTGGAGGCAATGGAGTGAAGTTCTCTCTGAGGCCTTGCCCCTCCTATTGCCTAGGAACACAGAGTACCCTCCCAGGGCGGGTTGAACAGGGTCCAGCAGGGCCTGACAAGGTGACTATAAATCTCATAGTGACCTTTTTAAAGTAAGCTGCTGATGTTTCTCGTGGTTCGCAGCTTTAAAAAAAAAATCTTCATTAAATTAACTTTGATTGTCCAATTACCTTATCGCGAGGGTTTGTTTTTGCCTCTTAAATTATTTTTTATTTTTAAATTCTTAACTGCGCTGCACAGAGCATCCTTGGAGTGGTCCAGGAGAGTTCTGGACCAGAACGGACACAAGATGCTATTGTTTCCCCTGACCTCTCCCACAGCTCCCTCTCTCTCTCTCTCTCTCTCTCTCTCTCTCTTTCGCCCTCCCTCCTTCTGTCTCTTCTTTTGCATTCTCTGGATCTCTGCATGTCTCTCTCTCCCTCCTCTCTCTCTCTCTCTCTCTCTCTGTCAAATTTCCTCCCTCTCTTTCTCTCTCCATCTCTCTTGTCTCTATCTCTCTCTAGCAGCTGTCCATATGAGAATCTAACGCGGTCCCTCTGAGGGTCGATAATTATTTGCTTTGTTCTCTTTCCTGTACAAGCGCACACCTTCCTCCCTCCCTCTCTCTCTCTCTCTCTCTCTCTCTCTCTCCCTCTATCTCACTCTCTCTCTCTGATTCTCTCTCTCCCTCTGACTCTCTCTCTCTGATTCTCTCTCCATCTCTACAATGACCTCCTCTTTTTCCAACATCCTACAGTACATTCTTTGCCTCTACCGCTGCAGTTATGATGGCAGACCTTTCGGTTTCCTAAGTGAAATTGCACCTGGCCAATTACAGGCAGAGTCGCCTGGGACTCCGACAAGCTCCGACAACAATAGACAAATCGAGCAGAATAAAGAAGACAAGAAAAAGACGTTCTAGGATGCAAACCGCTTATTGATGTTCATAACTAGATTTTTCCATCTATGAGCACAGGGATGAAAGGAGCTTCCCATCCCATTATGTTAAATGTGTCAGGAAAAAATATTGATTGCTTTCATTTACAACTTAAGTCTTGAGGGATTATTTATCCTTCACACAGCTTTGACTCTTAATATCTGCTTCCAACGCTGTAAAAACTATTAGAAAAGCAAAGTCTGCAAGTCACTTGGGGAATATTAGTCATACAAAGTCTTACTGGGGATACATTTTGATGAATGGATTTCCCTGCTCCCTTTGGTTTGTTAACACACAAGTTCTTACGGAGGGTGGGTGTATCTGACGGCAGACAGATATTGAGCAAGAGAAATTAAAAAAATAATGACTGAAAAGATAAGATAATGTTTGTGTTGTAGCTCAATAACACTGATTGCATGAATGTACAAAAAAGTTATCCTTTAGCCCAAGGGAAGACTTTCAGTGCAAAATCTCCCTCATTCTCTCTCTCTCTGTCCTCTTCACTCATACGGTTCTTCAAGCCTCCCCTTCCATACACCCCTCCATCTCTCTCTCTCTCTCTCTCTCTCTCTCTCTCTGTCTCCCGCTGTTTGTCTTGTGTGATGGATGTAGTTATGCTGATAACTCCCAAGAGTCTCCATCCACAGTCAAGCCAACTGGCAGTCACGGAAGAGCTGCACCGATTACATCTCATAAGCTATCAGCATGTTTATGCTCTCTGCACTAGCCTATGTCCAAACCCTGGAGGCAGGAGTCCATGCCTGGATTTGCATATGCACCTGAGCCATGCAACATGTCAGGTCAGAATCAAGAGGAGTCTGCATTGCACAATTTTATGACATTGTTTTTGGTACAATAACATAACATTTCGCAATTAACATTCCAAAACAAGTTTGTGCAGTATCATCAATAGATGCACAACGTCTAAAACGGCAAGTGCAACTGAGTTGCCTTTAACAAACTCCATATGTTTTTGACAGATAGACAGATAAATTGTTCAGAATATGTCTGAACATAGAGTAGATTGAGGGTGATCACTTTCAATTCAACTACAGGAAATCCGACTCAAGAGCATGATGCTTTAATGCTTACTTCCTACTAAGAACGTTTGTGCATGTGTCCCTTTTATCACACACAAAATGACTAATTACCTGTTACTAATGACTGGCATTGTGCATAATTGGTGCAGGTTATTCAGGCACTAGTAATCTAAAGTATGGGTATAGTAAAGTATAGTAAAGTATAGTTTTTTTTATCCTTAGACACAAGAAAAGTTTTCTTACCAAAATAAACTTCCTTCGTACACTTTGGGCATTTAGGCATGTTGGCGGTGTTGTGTGTGATCTTCAAAAGAAATCCCTGATTACACTTTAGCTGTTCAGCAGATCTACCTGGCACGAACCACAGCACTGTCCACTGTGCAGATGTAGAGGAACTTCCCCTATTTATACCGCTTAAGAAATATGCGGAGCGACGAGAAGAGGGTGCGGCTCTCAGTCTCATGTGTGAGAGGGCGTGCGTGCGTGCGTTCTGATCTTTTCCTTATCAAAGGTTGCATTTTATACCTCTAGTAATATATATTTAGATTAATTCAATCAAACAGCAAATTACAGATTTCTAAAATAAAATAAAATAAATTAAAGAAAACTAAAAGTCTTTGTAATTGGCATTCAATTACTTCTGCACAGTGAAAGCAAAGTCCCTGGCAAACGGTGATTTTTCTTTTCTTTTTTTTTTTTTTTTAAGTATTTTTCAGATACCCGGCATGCATTCAGTCTTGACAACCCACTGAAGCCGGGTGTCAAAACAAGGCCTACTGTCAGTAATACATCTGACAGGATTTCCTACGTGACATGGAACTGGCAACAGTAAAGCGACACCACTCACTTGCCCAATTTCCGTATTTCACTACGAATGTAGGCAACACGGATACATTCAGTGTATTACACTGAATTAAGCTGCACGGAGAAAGCTTTCAGAATATAGCCATTATGAATATGAACCAACACTTTGTGCGGCTTATCATCCAGTACACCGTTGCTACAGCAGCCAGGTCTCTCACACATGCTGGACAGCTGCAAAACGTACAACCTGCATTTCTTATTTGAATGGCCTCGAGGGTTGAAGTGTGATTTATGATATGTTAACCAAAAATTGCTTAAAAGTCTGGCTCAACATTCCAAAGTACCGCAACCTTACCAAATTGTTTTCAGGAAGACGTTTAGCCTTTTCGCCTTTCTTCCTAATTGTCCTCACCTCCTCCCAGGTACCCGGAAGGACCTGTTTCCATTTCGTCTCCTGGCATCCCAAGACCACTTCATCTCCTCCCCACAGATTCCTCCCAGACACCTGTCATCACTGAATCCACCTTGACTGAATTGGAACCAGCCATCCGCCGCCCCACAGCTGCAGCTGAAGGTAGGCTATCCATCCATGCGTTCCTGCAATTCCTTCTCCATTCTTGCAAAGGGGTCAGCTTACAGGCATGGACGGTGTTATGCAGATGATAGATATGCACTTCAGTGTAGTTGTATTAGACCAGTGGTTCGCAAACTTTTTCTGTCATTCCCCACTTTGGAAGACAGAGAATTTTCACGCCCCACCTGGAAGGGTCAATTTGCGCACAATACATGTATCTCCGCAAGGAATACTTAGCAAGTGCAGGATTTTTGTCAGTGTTAAAATTTTCATGTTACTAATTCTAAGCCAAATTTCTCTCGAACCCCTCATCACAGTAATTAGCAAATAACACCATTGGAAAGCTCAATTTACTACCATATGAGCATATCTGACAAATAGCTGTGAATTTGGGGGGCATGGAGCAACCGTTGGTCAATCGTAAAGAGATGTCTCGCGCCCCACCTGTCATGTGTCTGCGTCCCACTAGTGGGGACCGCCCCACAGTTTGAGAAACACTGTTTTAGACAGTGCAATATACCTCTGCAATGCATTATGTATAGCTGAATATCTGTTGTCTCCCCATTGAACCCACAAGATGAAGTTACATATTTTTTTTTTGTAAAAAAAATAAATAAATAAATAATAAAAAAAAAAATCAATATTCAACAAAGAAGCAATTATTTAGATTTTTATTTATGATAACATGATGCTCTTAGCTCCACTTCCCTCACCAGATATAGCCTGGGAGTTCCCATGCTCCTTTGCGTGCTTATTTTATTTCACTCTGCAAAGCATCACTTAGTTTGGCATTCGCCAGGCTACACCAGATAGACATTTGTGACTAAAAGGAAAAGACAGGGTCTGGCATACAGGAAATTACCTCACTCACGTCAGATCATGCGCTACGTAACTTTCGTAAGGCACTTCCGCGCAACGATCTGATGTTGAAGCCCATCAGAGAGATTTCAAGCCCAATATTCCCTAACCGGACCAATCAGGGCCGCTGCCTGCTGTAGAGGGTGTGACGTAGCGAAGAAGCAACTGTTTTGAATCCAACCAATCCAACAAACGTAACGAGCGTCTTCGGTTGGTTTCGATGTGGTTGGCTGCAGTGTACGTCAATTAAATTGATGGACAAGCCGTTTGCCCAGTTAGATTCAAGGATTTCTGGCTCCTGAAATAATTCGTCTATCGCTGAATATCAGATGAATGCGCGTAGCGCTACATCTGACGTGAGTGAGGTAATACAGGAAGTTCATGTACAACTCCTTTTGCCAAAACGTACATTATGTACAGTATGTGTGTTCCAGTGTTGGGCAAGTTACTGCAAAACTGTAACGCGTTATTTATTACTTGTTACCAGTGTTGGGCAAGTTACTGCAAAACTGTAACGCGTTATTTATTACTTGTTACCAGTGTTGGGCAAGTTACTGCAAAACTGTAACGCGTTATTTATTACTTGTTACTGACATTTTAAAGTAGTCCCTTACATTACAATATTAGTGTTTTTAAAATGTAAGGCGTTACATTACTGTTGCATTACATTTAAGTTACTCTTCGGGCCCTCCGGTAGCCTATGACCTTCATTAGTTCGTTATCAATGTTGAATGAATGACAAGCGGAGACCGAGAATTTCTACATTAAGTCCGGCACAGCAAGCGTTTTGCCCTTGCAGACCTCTCAGTGATTTTTGTCGAATTTGTATGAAGGAAAAAAACACAACTTCATTCCAAAATAAAAATGCATTGTAAGTTGAGTTGCTGACAATTGTACCGAGGAAAATATCACCAGTTTTTTTTCTGTAATGCCTTACATTACCAAGTTACCACAAAAAGTAATGCATTACAGTAATTAGTTACTTTTGTAACTCGTTACTCCCAACACTGGTGGTCTAGTGTATTGTGTGTGTGTGTGTGTGTGTGTGTGTGTGTGTGTGTGTGTACATGTGTGTGTGTGTATTGTGTGTGTGTGTGTGTACGTGTGTGTGTGTGTGTGTGTGTGTGTGTGTGTGTGTGTGTGTGTGTGTGTGTGTGTGTGTGTATGTGTGTGTGTGTGTGTGTGTACTGTATTTGTGCAGTAAGCCTATCTCTCCTTGTGCACATAGACATACTACTCTGAATTACCTCTGAAAAGATAGCTGATTTCCATGACCAAGTCATCTGTTAATGAATTCTCCATGACAACCAAACACACAGAACTACTGTGGATAGGCATAGACCGAGTCGAGACACAGTGGTGGTGAGAAGTGCTAATTCAATTGACTCAGTTGAATTAGCACTAACAACAGGCGGATTGAGTCAGATACTTTTTCACTGTTGTGAAAGGAAACGCTACAATAATAAACATGCAAAGAGGAAAATAGTTCATTTGAAATAAGCATTTGAGAAAGTTTATAATTTGTTTATATAACTGACTTCTTCTGTCTGGTTTGTTTTTGTATTGGTCTTCCCACCACTGTTTAGAATCCGCCTGGCTAAAAATCAGGAATCTTAGCAACCCGTGGTTTGATAACATAACAGTAAAAAAGTCACTTTAGTTGATGAAGAATGATTGGATTGAGATGATTTCTTGTGAATACTGTTGGTGGTAATCTACTGTGCTGATTACGTACACCACTTAAACTTTACACACACACACACACACACCGATTTAGATACAGGCCAGCTATCAACATAGTCTGATAACGCTCAGGCATAATTTGAAATTCAGCAACTACTTCAAATTATCCATTACACAAAATAAAAAGAGAAGTTGTATTTGGATTCCTTCCAGATGCTAGAATTACAGAACCATTTTTCTGTTTGTGTTGATTTTCCTATGAGATAATGACAGCTCCCAGAAGGGGAGAAATGTAACAACTCTTATGTACTGACTGCTACTAGTAGCCGAAGCTAAGTAGTCTCGACTTGTAAATAGTATTTTTATTGCAATACGTGTAATATACAGTAATTGATGGTATCTGGCCACTCTTATTACCTTGTTTTGCACTCTTCATAGTGTATGCAGCCAGGGGCGCTACTAGAAATTTTGGGCCCTATGACAAAAATTTTTTTGGGGCCCTTCAAATATTGATATTAATATTAAAATTTTCTTTTGGCCCCCTGTCTGTGCTGGGCCCTTAGAATCATCCTAACTTTTCCCCCCTAGCGGCGCCCCTGTATGCAGCACCTCCATGACTTTGAAGTCTGTAGCTTACTAGGATAACTTGGCTCACAGTAATTTGCATGATCTGATAGCTTTAGATTACTGCCTTCAACGACTACACCACCTCTCTCCAGTCGTGAAAGCAAACATGGAGGTACTTGAAGTTGCTAGTGGCCTTTGGCATATGCTGGCAATGTTCACTTCTAATTGTCTTGATCAGCGGCGTAGAATGAAGACTGGCCTTTGTGTGGTGGTCTTATAGACATAATCCCTATCTAAAGGCCACAATAACTGTTGCCACCCCTCAGTTCCCCCTCTTGGACTGAAGGTCATGGAAACTCTGATAGTTTTCCCATTGATGTGCTCCTTTTTTAAGCCTAAGAATAACAGTGTGTTGTCTCACTCCAGTGGGCACGGTGCCAGCTCAGCTCAGCAGTACAGCACAGACCCGACCCAACCCGACCCGGCCTCTATAGTTGCCTCAGATCTCCTGTGCCCACGCCGCGCGCCAAACTCGCCAGGACGCTGATGCCTGTGCCAGTCCAGTCAGATTGTGGGACGGGTGCTCGAGCTCGAGCTTGACTCTTGTAGTGCTCATTCGCCTCGGCACAGTGACTTTTTCTTAAGTGTCTCCATCAATTTTTCTCTGCCTTAATGTGAGTGGTGCGCTTGACAGAAGGCACCCAGAGGGGCCGTCTGCTGTGTGTGCTACTGTCGCATTATCACACCCTCAATCATCTCCCATCATTGCTGCTGCTGCTGCTGCCTCTCTTGAGGGGTGTGTGGGCACAAGAAGGAGGAGGAGGAGGGGGGGGTTACAAAAAAGCATTATCTGATTTACGGTATGTCAACATCCCTCATTCCCGCCAGTGGCTGGAACGGAATGGGGGCCTAATCTGATGCCTGATGACTCTGGCGGATGTGGGCCCGAGTGTGGCCAGACCTGTGCCCGATAGACTCGTCTGTTGCCAGGCTGCCTACTAACACGGGACTAACACGGGGCAGCTGCTGGAGGAGGCAGGCAGGGAGGCAGGGAGGGAGGGAGGGAGGAGAATGGAGAAGGCAGGGAGGGAGGGAGGCAGGGAGGGAGGGAGGCAGGGAGGAGAATGGAGAAGGCAGAACAAAGAGTCGGCAGAAGGGGGCGTGGAACGGGATGAGGAGAGATGAGATAATGCCAACCGTGTTTGAGCACACAAGGGGAGGAAAGACGAGAAATAAAAACGGGAGGGGAAAGAAAAACAGTCTCCGTCCGTCGCACAGGTTTCAATATCCTGCCTCTCCTTAATTGCTCTGGGCAATTTGTGTGACTCCTGGACTTGATGTCGTGGTAGTGGAGAGCTGGAGTGATAGATCGATAGATCAGGGTGTGCTGAAAAGGAAGAATGTGAAATGGGAGCTGCAGTGGCGTAAGGCTGTCAGATTGAGTCTAAAGGAAAAGTTATCATGATAGGTCCTTATTATAGTTCACACACTTGCGTAACTTATCAAAGGGCTAGTTTTGATAGAAATATTTTTCATTTACTTTACAATTGTACATTCTACAAGGCCTCAATTTGGGCCTCCTAAAAATTAACACTGTGAATGAGATCAATATTCTGTTTGTGTGTCCCTGTATGTATGTTTAACATACACTGTTGCGAACATCTTTAGTTATTAATAGAGAGGTACTTCTTCATATATGAGCATCCTTGTGTGTCAAAGAGTTAGACAGCGTGACGGGACCCTTGCAACATGAAAGTTTCAGAACCCAACCCTGGGCCTCTCCACCCTCTCACCACATACACTATACAGTTATACAGTTATGACTCTGGGGACCTGAGAAAACACCCACCGACAGCGTGTGCTTGTGTGTGTGTGTGTGTATGTATGTGTGTGTGTGTGAAACAGAGAGAAAGATAACTCACATACACACACACACCTAGAAATAAAACATGTTGTTGTTATCTTGTGATGTGTGGTTACCATGGAACTGCCACTCCTGAGCTGACACCTTGCTCTGCCAATCACCCGTCATGAGTAAGCTAACAAATAAGCACCCGTTCTCACAAACGTGACGCCATTACTTCTATTCATCATCACCCTTGTTCTGTATAACTTTTGGGTGCCATTTTGCATTGACATCTTCCCGTATGTAGGGTGCACACAACACAAGCACAGGCCTGCTCATTATACTGTTATTAAAACAACAATTAGAGTCACACAGGCGGGAGACGACAGCTCAGTTAATCACACTCATAAACATGACGCCCACCCCATCTTGAGCAACACCTATCCCTTTTGAGCTCATTATAGTGGGCACCCACAGTGGTGGAACAGGGAGACTAGGAGCACCACACAGTAATTAACGCGTCAGTGCCTGCAGATTAACAAATGCGGCTATGCTGCGAATCTGGGTTGCACATTGTTTAGAAGTCCTGGTCTGGAATTGTTTTTTTGATAAACATTCCTGCCAATAGTTGCACTCATTTGATTTTTATTTACTGGCACAAAAGATGTGGAGATACATGTGGCTTTGTTTACTCACAGCCACAGTTGTTGACGGTTGTTGATCTGACAGACAACTCAACGGTCTCTGCTGGAATTGTTACACTTCTGGATTGGATTATTCTAATCACTGTGGTAAACCATCCATCTATAAATTGCAGTCTTTATAACTTATTTTAAAAAAAGACAGACATTCATATGGAAACAAGTCATGTTAGATTATACTCATGATCTTATGTTTGATATCTTTGAATGATACTGTGACTTTGGCCTCTCTTTGACCTCTGCAACCTCAGTCCCACGTACAGACCTTGTCTAACTGGTGTTTTGGAATCAATTATATTTCACACTTACGTCTCAGATTTGGCAAGCTTTTTTATGTGGCTTAGCTGGGCTTTGCACTGATCTTGCCTTGGCACTTCTCACTACTTTGACAAAAGGTTTTTTTTTTTTTGTCAGATGGCAGCAAATGTTATTTGACTTGGAGACGAATAGAGCTGAGGTAACTGTGATCCCTGAGAAAAGGTGTGTGTGCGTGCCTGTGTCTTTGTGTATGTGTCTGTATGTAAGTGTTTATGTTTAGTTTGTGTTTGTGTCAAACTTTGTGAGTGTGTGTTTGCAGGTGTTTATATTTTCTGTTTGTGTTGGGTGGCAAGTGTGTGTGTGTGTGTGTGTGTGTGTTTGTGTATGTGCTTGTAAGTCCTGCTATCACTCCATCAGTGGGAGGAGGTGTTTGTGTTAGCTGTACATGCTTAGAGGGCATGCACATCCTCCATTCACAGTAAAGGAAATAATGACACGACTTCAGAGGAACCACGTGCCACAATTACCAGCAAAGCTTAGGCTGCAGATGCCGATGCGCAAGATTTGGATGCATGCAAATTTCTCTGTATACTTTGTTTGTTTGTGCATTCATGTGGAGAACTTGGACACACAAACAAAACCACCTTTGAGTTCTGGGCTTGAAAACAACTCAGCAGAAGAAATAAAACGTTTAATGAAAGTTTTGTAGCATTGTTGACTAGATTTGGCCACAAATACACATTCATTATTCCCAAAAAGCTTTTTGTTAAGGACAATTTGTAGTTCGCCACTGCCTTGGCTGATGCTCAAGTATTTCTTATGAAGTAAACAAAAACAGCTTAAAATGCATGTTGCCATGGCAACGAGTAATTATTTTTCAGGGTTTTCATCTTGTGCTATGGCAACGGCAAAGGGAAAGAATGGACAGGAAAAAACAGGAAGTGAAACAGCCACATGGGCTTATGATGACTCTCCCACTAACTCAGCACAGATACGACTCTTTTGATGTGCTTTGGAAGAGAAGGATGATGTGGGCAATGTTCTCTCTCTCTCTCTCTCTCTCTCTCTCTCTCTCTCTCACACACACACACACACACACACACACACACACACACACACACACACACACACACACACACACACACAAGCACTGTGAGTAAGTCCTGTCTCCCATATGTACTGGCATCCAAGTGTCACACACTAAACTGTCTTGACTTGGAAAGCTGTGGAAAGGCAGTGAACAACATCTCCAGTCCAACCAGACGTTCTACTCTCAGCAACTGCCTGTACTGCTAAAGACCACACAAGCAATGTGTGTGTGTGTGTGTGTGTGTGTGTGTGTGAGAGAGAGAGAGAGAGAGAGAGAGAGAGAGAGAGAGAGAGAGAGAGAGAGAGAGAAGAAAGTCAGGGAGAAGAAAGGAAGAAGAATTCGGACATAGAGCTTTGGAAGTTTAGGTGCTGAAAAGGAAAGAAAGGCATACTTAATGACAGTAACAGCTTTAGACAGTGCAATTGGAATAGGGAATGCTTTGCATGCAACAGCTGCAAGGCCATATACAAGTGCTTTCACACAGTACACAATAACCTATTCTTGAGAACATTTAGCAGGAACAGCTTTCTGAATGGTGCATTGTTGTAGCCCAGGTTTCTCAAACTTTTTCAGAACGAGGACCACTTTGCCCAAAAAATATTTTTCAGGGACCACCTACCCTCACACCCCCTCACCAACTTGCATGCTGCTACCCCTTCCCTTCGACCAAATCAACATGCAATTCTAAATTGGCATTTATGGGCTTTATGGGTTTCAAGTTTTTAATCAAAAATACAGGCCTGCTTCATAGTCTTCATTGAACAACTCCTCTTTGGCTTTCAAATAATTTTAGTGAGAAACAGACTAAATTCACTTTTTTTTTTTTTTTGGAAATCCCCTTACGGACCACTTGAGCTTGCTCGCAGACCACCAGTGGTCCCCGGACCACACTTTGAGAACCACTGCTGTAGCCTATCCAACAGGCTCCCTTCTCTCCTCCTTTGAAGAAACGGCTCTCTTATCTTGTCACGTTCATAAGTCATATGAGGATAGCTAGCTATCAATTAACTGCTTGGCTGATAGTTCTCAGTGCAGCTTCTGGTTAGCTTCAATTGAGCATGACGTCTCAATTGAAAAGCAATGCTTTTGAAGATGTAATGGCAAGGGATGAAGATCATTAGCTAGCAAGTGAGTGTGGCTAACACGTGGCTGGCTAGCATGACTAAAAGCCTTGGAGACCTTCTCAAAACATGTCATTCTCTGATTACTTATCACGTGTTTGGTTTTTACTGTGGTAAAATCCCTGGATCAAAACCCCAGGAGTTTTTAATGAGTGGTGGTTTTAAGTGGCGGCCGTGTGTAACGGCTTCTAATTGACTCATTTCACTCATCATACTCATTAGCAAAAAATTAAACATGCTGTGTGTACATCATTGTGAGTGAATGAACGATGGCTGAAATCAGCATCTTGACGTCAATTCATTTTCCTCAAAACACGATTCCCCCTCCATGGCATCCATATTATGTGTGCTGTGTGCTCTGAGAAACCGAGCGAAAGCAGGTTCCCTGTTTCAATTTCAGAAAAAGAACGGCAAGATTTACTGCGAGCCTAATAGCCCCCAGATGCCTTTGTGTTTTTGACATTACCATCAACTACTGTAAATACGACCCCCTCCAAAACTAACATGTCGGGGCCGCCAGCGGTTTCTGTAGTTCCAGTGTTCGCAGATCAAAAGGATTCATTTTGCTAAGCGGTTCGATTTTTCATTCCTCTCCGTGGACGTCGTAGCAATTTTGTTGGCGAAAAAGGATTCTATTGTGCGCGCAAATGCAGATGGACAAAAGCGTGGCTTCTGTCCTGTCCTCTTGGTGAAAATAAACTAGTCAGACTGGCAGTCCTGGTGTGATTATTAGATGCAGGATATGTTATGGAAAAATGTTTTATGGAAAGTATGTTCCAGTCCTTGGACATTAACATCTGGTTCTGTCATCACCTCATGCACTCCCCTGCTTGCCCTTCATTGCATCATCTTGGTGAGTGCCTTAAAGTCTGTGATTTGTGACTTTAAAAGCAGGTTATTTTAAAAATGCTGGCCCTTGTTTAGTTGTCAAAGAGCTAAGCATTCCTCCTCACACTTGCTGACAGGAAGTGACAGCTGCGGGGAAGTAAGACCTGTCGGGGGGATGATGATGGAAGGATGACCATCGCTGGAGGTGGAGGCTGGAGATCCTTAGATGAACTACAACCTTAAGGGCTTTGTAGCAGAATAGATCATCATGTGTACTTCAGCAATGCAAGCTCTAAAGAAAAATGGATTGAAAGTGTAGTAGATCTAATGGTTAAGATACGAGATAAGATAAGATAGTACTTTAGTCATCCTGAAGGAAGTCCATGGTTATTAGTTAGTTAACCTCTTGCTGAAGATTTTACTTCAAGGTCAATAGAGTATATCTGTCTATCTAACGTTGTATTTCTGTTTGGCAGAGAGTATTTGTGTACAAGTTTATTATGCTGTCTTGTCTCTTCTCTGTGCAGGGAGTGGCACCATGATGTCGCCACAGTAAGAATCTTTTGAGTTTCAGCAAGTCTGGTGACACACAACTGGTGCCAGTCAGCTGTCAGGCAGGCAGACAGCTTGCTCATGGAGGAAGTCAAAGGATTGTGTGTTGGCTCATGATCATAGCTAGTACACTTGGAGCCGGCCCTAACACTGCACATGGACTCATCTGTTTACCTTAGAGAGCTTTTGTTTGGGTCTTGAGATCACGGATTACTGGGAGGGTGTGTGGAACAAGGAGTCATCAGCATCGTTTCACACTAAATTCATTCAGAGTTCACGTGACTCGCTTTCCAGTTTTAACTGATTGGTTTGTCGTCATCCGTTTGTCTCGTGGCGTGGGTATGAAACAAACACTTAATGATGTCTCTTTGTTGGTGTTATATTGCAACAGCTTCCTAACTGTGAGAACTATTACTTGTAGCCTACAGTTTCATTTTACTGAAATGAAATACAAATAGAAGGTTGATTTGATACGCAAATTTAAATTAAAAATTTGGTCCAGGGACTGCAGTATACCCTTCCGGCCAAAATGTGATTCACCATAGTTCTCTTTGATTGTGTTGTTGCATGTTCATGATGCAATGTTTTCATTTTAGTCATGCTGATGAACTGCATTGGTTAGGACATGATGAAAGAACAATGGCAGGAGGAGCACAGAGCAGACATTGGAATTAGCAATCATCACCTCCCAGGACTTGACCAAAACCTGCATGACGTGGAAACGTCTGCACACAAAGAGTATCTACTATCAGCAGCAGCAGTAGACATATTCAAATGTTTTCCTACTGAAGTACTGAAGCGAGTGCCATAACATAACAGTATGTGGCAGTATTGAATTGGTTTCCAGTAAAGTCAGTAGCCAGCGTGGGGCAAAGAGAGAAAGAGGGAGAGGAAAAGAAAGAAAGAGAGGAAGAAAAAAGAAAACAAACTCCTGTCATTCATAGTGAAAGGTTTCAGACGCGGCAGGCACACGAACAGGCAGTGAAAACACAATTCCCTCTTTGTGTTCAGGCGACGGTAAATGATGTTAAGCACAGTCAATAAATCCCCCCACACCCCAGTTTTTACCTAAGGTATGTAACAGTACAGATGTCCAAACACGGGGCGCCAGTTTGCTTCCAAGTCGGCAACGTGTAACAAGCAGGCCTGCAATGAATCACAGAAAGATTGGGAGAGGAATATGACAATATTATTGACCCGATCTGTAAAACCCAGACCTGACAGGCCTGCTTTCTTCACCACACACTGCGCTGGGACTAGCATCTACGCGAACTTAAGCCACTGGGAGTCGAGGGGATTGTTACATCCGTTAGTGAATCAGACAACGTTCGCATGATGACAACCACCCCGAGGCCAAGTTACCCCTAAACTCTGGAACGAGAGTCGGAGGAAGACCGCGCCAGCTGGAACCCCTGCGAGGTAGACAGACACCCCCGGATAGACAGGGGAAATAGGACTGATTTCCTTGGAATGGTAACCATGGAAGCCGAAAAGAAACAGATATTGCATCCAAGAAATGGGATGTATGTTTTATTTTACTGTATGCAGATGATTGAATATTGAAAGTTCTGAAATTCAATTCTTTTTTTTCCATGAAAGTGCTGGATAGCTTAGAAAATGTTTTCTGAACACTGTAAATGCAGGAAAACAAGGAAAGGAGGCCTACAATGAAAGGCCCTATAAAATAAATAAATAAATAAATAAATACATACATACATAAATAAACATCATTGCACTGCATGCTTATGGTTTGTGTGTGGCATGCTGGTGTGCGAGTGTGCGTGTGTGTTGAATCTGTCAGGATGGTGGTCAGACACATGTGTGTTTGGCACAAACATAATCAGTCCCATAAGAAGCAGCCCTGACAGAAAGCATCTGCCCTAAAGCTATCGTCTGTTTCTAGAGCAGTGAATTATTATGGGATGCCCCATAATGGCTGCTCCTTAAACTGAGCAACACAACACCAAATGTCGGCTTTTTCGGAAATCGATGAGGCTGTACACTCAAGCTTTGTAGCTTTTGATGTAGCTCTGAGTTCTAATCCACATCAATACTCATCTGAAACGCGTCTCTAATCCCTCTCTCTCTGTTCGTCTCTGGTTACAGCAGACGCTGTGTGTTTTACATCTTCGGTAAAGGAAATCATACAGTACACCCAGTTCCTGCTGCCTTCCCGCTGGTATGTTTGTGGAGCCACACATATCCCAAAGATTATAACATCAGGGAGTAGGCCCGAACACATCAATGAGGTTTCATGATAGAGATTTCAGAGTTCAATGGACTGTCACTGACACATAAATTATTAGTGTCAGTCTTGTGGCGCATGAGAGACACGGATGTTGTGCATATGAAGGTTCACTTACGTTTCCTTACTTTTTTTGGTACCTTGTGCACAGTAATGACTCATTCTTGTGAGAAACGGTTGGTTGTGTCAAAACCATTTTATTTTATTTTTTCCTTTTATTTTTTTGCCATTCACTCAGGACTTGGAAAGCTTGATCACCCAAAGTCCAGTAAAACATATGAAGGACTGAAATAAACAGCTTGAAACCTCCAAGAAGACTGTGGGCTCTCTGGCAGCATTCAATTCTCTGCTCTTCTGAGTCAGAGCAAGCCTGACCGCCACTAAACAGCAGCTACAGTGGCATCTCTCTCTCTCTCTCTCTTTCTTTCCCTCTCTCTGTTATCTAACATCGTTGGCCCTGAGTAGGACTGTTATGTCATCCGCGTCGGCACAAAAGGAAGCCAAAGGCCCTACGAAAGGGACAGAGGGGAGTATAGCTGTGTTCAGAGACCACTGCTATTGCCATTAAAATAAACTACCCTCTATATTCTGCAGTATAGAATAAAGAACATTTTAAGACTAGAGACTCTTGCTGTCTTTTTCTTTACTACAGACGGGCCAGAGGGGCGGGTAATGCATCAGTGAGTGCGGAGGAGAGATAGATGAGACAGATGAGGCTCTTATTGGGAAAAAGTGTTCTGCTTTGACGCGGGTTAGACAGCGGAAAAGGAGCAGTATATCAGAGCAGCCAAGAGAGGGCCGGGAAAGCAATTGCTGTTTTTCGTTTTTCCTTTCTTTTTTGAATTCGATCTGTGGATAATTTAAGGCCAAAATGGCAGAGAGTAAAGTGTGTGTTAACGACTGGGTGCATTTTAGCTCGGCGCACTATTTTTATTGTAGGAATCAGTTACTGCATGCCCTTTCTAACAGCTCAGCATTTCCAAGCTTCTGAGTTTGTCTTTATGGCCTAGTATTATAGCACCTTCTGTTTTGCATTTTTTTTTTGTCCTCTATATTTAATATGTGAAAAATGATGGAGGTATTAGCGCAACCATCGCAAGGGGAGGTTTGGCATCCCGTGAATGGTTGCCATGGAGATTAAACTTGGAAAAGAAAAACAGACACAACCCTTGACACGTTACGTCATTTGACTCACGGCACTACTGTTCTGAAAAAAAAACAACAAAACCTGCTGATTCTTCAGAGTTGGCCAACGTAACCACTTCCAACGTTCAAGGCCCTTTGGCCAAAGAGGCTTATGGGCTGGGCTTCTTCAAGAGCCAGGCAAGAGCGACTGGGAGTTTGTGGCTGTTCCTCTGCACTTGCTTCTAATGTTATCTTAAGGACGAGTTTGAGAGTTTGAGCGGATTATCAACTCCACATAACAGGAACCATATCTGATTTGCATCAGCAGAATGTCTGGTCAATTGGACTCCCTTCATCCTGGATGAAAACAATAAGAGAATGCTTGCCAATGATTGGTGGGCAAAAATAGTCACCTAAAAGAGTGACTGTGGGACAGAGGTCTGTGAACTAATGTGCTCACAGTTAGAGGAATGAATGAGTCAGACACTCATTTAAGATTTTTTCAATGTGTTTTGGCCCTATTTTGCCATTTCATTTCACACAGAGTGCTTCATTTTGACTTTTGGTCCACACCTCTTTTTCTGAAGAGTGGTGTAGTCTTTTCCATCTATTCGTACCCCATCCTTTTCTTTTGTCTGCCTTCCTTTCTGCTTAGTGAACATTCCTAAATGTACAAGTCTGTTCTAACAGCGTCTTCACAACTGAGGCGCAACTAATCAATGGAAACATGATGAAAATGGCTTTCCACGCCGTTCGGGATACAGTCTCTGGAGGGGTAAAAACATGAATGCAGATGTGGAGGCAACTCACTCTCAGCAAAATTGGCATCAATTACGTCTTTTTAAAAAGGCAGCTGAGGAGAACGGTCTCAAGCCAATCACCTTCTTCAATCAGTTGCCTTTCGTCAGGCCATTACCCTCAGAGCCACAATCAGGTCCAGCTGCCCAGTGTGTAAGCACTCAGCTTTTGTCTTATCCGTCTGAAACTTTCCACACTCAATCTAATGTCAGGCCTGCTGATGGTAAGAGGTATTGTCTGCACAATACCAGTCCTTGCAGGTAATGGTGGTCTGGATTGGGGGCATTCTTTTCTCAGTTGCTGTTCACCACCATCACCAAAAAGCCTGGTCTCATTACGGCATTAGTGCTTGTAAAATCAGCATGGTGGGTAGCGGGAGTGCAGTTTTACGGCCTAATGATGCGATAATGAAGGAGGGGAAGGTAAGCGAGGTTCACGCCACCATCCTCCTCCTCGCCACGCACTTGCAAGGCTCGTTTGTCTTCGGACCTGACAACCTACAGACTGCTCTGGCTCCCCAGCAGATTCCCCCCGATTGCTCCCATTAGATTTCCCCTTCCCTGTCCGCCGTCCAAGAAAGTGTCTTTTTTTTTGCCCCTGTTCTCTTGGCTCTCCGCATACATACGGAAATCATCATTTTCCCATCCAGAAGCATTGAGAGATGGTGGTTTGATGTGGCTCCTGTAAGGTCGCTATATTTCCAGCCCTCTGTCCCTATTAGAGCTTGGAGCTTCAACTAAACACAAACAGCTCCAAGAGGGGAACTCAAAAGTAGCCAAAGCACAAGAGAGAGAATTAATATCATCGCACTCATTTGATTATGGTTAGAGGGAGTTCAGTCTCTATAGTGATCAGTAACTGTTATGACTAAAACCTCATGAACCTCTTCTGACCTTACCCCTACACTGCACTGGATAGCCACCTGGTCATGGTTTTGAATGCACACGCCAAAGCAATCTCTAATCCCTGAGAAAATGTTGTTTTACTATTGGCTAATCAATAGCATCACAGCACTACAGGGCTGTTACCAAGGAAGGGCTGTTGCACTGAAAACAACATTCCGTGCTATTAGGACAACCACAATGGCTATTTCCTGATTGTGTGTGTGTGTGTGTGTGTGTGTGTGTGTGTGTGTGTGTGTGTGTGTGTGTGTGTGTGTGTGTGTGTATTTTTCCACCACTTGTTTACAGTAACGTATGGTCTCTATTTAGAGTCCATGGTGCATCGGCTTGCTGTGGCTAACCTGGCATTGGATCATCAAGTGATACTCATACAGTGAGTCTGGGGTTGCTCAAAGGTTCCTGTCATCTTTCAACACATGGGAACAACCATAGTGTCCTCAAAGTCCCATTATCCCCAGGCTACGCTACTACGGTCAGTGCTTAGTTCGGAAACCTGAAACAATTCCCTGGTGAATGTCGGAAGTATGCAGATAAAGATTATTGTGGGAATTACATTACGGTAACTGAAAATTTCAAAGAGGATTAAGTAAATATACAAGAATGAAGGGTGTCTGAGAACCGGCTGTCGCTATGGTAACCACCGCTCTAAAACACAAACACTGTGCTGTTCAGCATCCACAGAAAGGCAGGGAAAAGAGAGGGAGAGAGAGAGTAGAAGAAGAAAATGTTTTCCCAAGCCAAATTTGGGGGGGAATGGGGGCGTGTGGGGAGGCATAGGGACTGGCCTGGCGTGTCGGGGGTTTGTGTGGGAACATTTTCAGACCACTGAAGAATTCCTTCCTGTGAGTGACTGGCTGACCACCGTCTGCCAATATGAGAGGGGGACCAGCGCTAACTAATGCACTACGACCCTGTAAAGCCCCCACAAGAAAGTCTTCTTCTACCCCCAGAAAGATGATAATAAAGTCATGCTGGTGATAAAGTCACGAGCCTGAAATATTAGGGCTTGTGGTTAATCATTAAAGACGGAGCCCATGTATTTCGGTTCGCCAAGACTGCCGCGGTCACTTTATACTTTTGCCCACCTTACTTCCTCTCTCTCTCTCTCTCTCTCTCTCTCTCTCTCTCTCTCTCTCTCTCTCTCTCTCTCAGGCTGGAAAACCAATCAGACTCAATACAGTGGAAGTAGAGAACCGTGACATCGGTGTAGGGATGCACACAGATCTGCGAAAGTCATTAAAATCATACAAACCAGAATGATTGCGTAATGCAAAGTATAGTCTACCATTACAACAAATATGATAATTGAGGCCCAAACATTGATTCTTTCTTTATTGCTAACTATTCATCAAAAACATCTTAAAGTGACAAAGCTGTAAACCATTATTTTTGCCTTGAGAACTCTGACATGCAGCATCCAGACTTCCGAATGCTCCCGATGCTTACTGCTCCTGAGTGACCTGTCTGTGATGTCGAGGTTTATAAATCATCCTCCTCTCGACTGACTTTATGTGTAGCTGACATTTAATATGGAGTTTTCTCTCACAATATGCACTGTGCTCCTCAGACATCCTTCTGCCCTGCTCTTGGGAATTGAACCCATGACATACAGGCTGTTTCCAAAATGGCCTACTGCTATACTGCATTATAAAGCAGTATGCCTACTGTCAGGGCCGTTTCAAGGTACTTAGGGGCCCCAAGCAAGCAGGACATGGGGGCCCTTCACCCCTCATAAATAACTGAACCACATTGTTATAATTTTCAAGCATCTTCAATATAACTAGATGTACCGCGTGGCGGTACAAAATATGACCGCCGCTCAGTTCTGCACATTTTCTGCATATATATGATGCTTGTCAACTTGTTTGTAACTCTATATTGAATGAAACTTGCCTCATCCGAGGTCAGTGCCGGCGGCCATCTTATGTGTGTCACAAGTATGGAAATGCCTGTGACCAGTCAGTACCGCTTGGGTGGAGTGGTTGGCAATGAATGAGTAAATGAAGCAAAAATATTAAATAAATAATTTTAGCTGCAAGGTAAAATAGTTTAGTTAAGTCACAGTCAGTTATTTTGGCTGAGAAGTAATTAATCCAGCCGTGTTACTACCACCAGTGAACAGCACAGGAAGCGGCGACGATCCCACTGAAGCTAGCTGCTACGCCAACCTTCAGTGGGATCGTCACCACTTGTAGCTGCTTCAGTGGGATCGTCGCCGCTAGCTAGCTGCTACGCTAACCTTCAGTGGGATCGTCGCTGCTTCAGTGGGATCGTCACCGCTAGCTAACTGCTACGCCAACCTTCAGTGGGATCGTCGCCTCTTCCTGTGCTGTACAGGTGGTGCAGCTGGATTACTACTCGGCCAAAATAACTGACTGTGACTTAACTAAACTATTTTACCTTGCAGCTGCAATCAATGAAATGATTAATAAAACTATAATTTATTTAATATTTTTGCCTCATTTACTCATTCACTCCACCCAAGCGGTACTGCCTGGTCATGGGCATTTCCATACTGGTGACACACATAAGATGGCCACTGGCACTGACCTCAGATGAGGCAAGTTTCATTCAATATAATTTGGAGTTTCATTCAATATATTCGGGACTTCATTCAATATATTCGGGGTTTCATTCAATATATTCGGGACTTCATTCAATATATTCGGAGTTTCATTCAATATATTCGGGACTTCATTCAATATATTCAGAGTTTCATTCAATATATTCGGAGTTTCATTCAATATATTCAGGACTTCATTCAATATATTCAGAGTTTCATTCAATATATTCGGCACTTCATTCAATATATTCGGGACTTCATTCAATATATTCGGAGTTTCATTCAATATATGCGGGACTTCATTCAATATATTCAAGGTTTTCTTTCATTCAATATATTCGGAGTTTCATTCAATATATTCAGGACTTCATTCAATATATTCAGAGTTTCATTCAAGGTTTTTTCCCTGAACGGCTTGCCATAGAAAACATCAGTCCTGGATTTATTGACTTAGAAAATAAACTGAAACTACCATTCCTCCTGGGGGAAGTTGATACTTTTACTCAAATAGCCTCAGACTACTTACAGTCTTGCCACATTTTAAGGGTAGAGTCCACATGACCATCATCAAAATATCCACTAGTGCTTTTTCTTAATTTTATCTTTTTTTTATTATTATTATTCCATATGTTTGTTTAAGTTGCATTTTATTTATTTAGTCACTACTTACTATTGTAATTCTCATTATTATTGTCATTATTATACATTAATGCTTTGGCAATATTGTATTTTTTTTACATTCATGCCAATAAAGCTTATTGAACTGAACTGACAGGCCTATCACCCCAAACCTGTAACGCTTTGGCTTAATAGCACCATCTACAGGTCAAAAATTGTACAGTCATTAAATGTACATATAAATTCATTTGTTTTATAGCCCCCCATGGATGAAATTCCACAAAACTTGACATATTCCCACAGGATGTCAGGTTCATCATACACATTAAATTTGGTGCAGTTCCTAACATCTGATCTAAAGATAGGGGCAATTAAAGCCGTATAATATTGCATTTTAATTTTTTACCATGGGGGGGCAAATCACAAATGACTGGTTATGAGCTAAGTTGATGTGGGCTCTTGAGACCAACATTCCATAAAAATTTCATCATCCTCAATATCACGGGTCAGGTAGTTTTTTAGGAAAAACTACATTTTTGGGGTTTCGGGGGCGCAGCGCAAAGATGGAGTGGCCCCCGGGGACCAAACGAAATTTTTCCGTAAAAGTCTACAGGGGCTACATGCCCACCAAGTTTCATGTGCCCCGGTGTTACGGTGTCCCGGGAATCGTTGACCAAAAATTCAGGAAGTAGATGACGGGAGAAAAAAAAAAAAAAAAAAAGAAACTTTGACAATCATTATATGACCGCTACGCTTGCTACGCAGCGGCGGTCATAATTATTTGTATTGTACAGTTGTCTAACTCCAGTTTAAAGTCATTTTTGTTGAAAAACATCACCAACTAAACTACTAAAATGATTAAACAGTCAATCTTGGGGGCCCCTTTCAGCCTGGGGCCCCAGGCAATTGCCTGGTTTGCCTGTCCTGTTGCATCGGCCCTGCCTACTGTATGTACATTGCTAGATCATTTATTTTATTAAATATTGAAAACATGCACTTATTTGACAATACTGTGTAGATTTTACACAGTAAAATGACCTTATGAGAGAAGGCTGTAAAAGGACCTGAAATGAGAGCACAATTTAGTGAAATGAGCACACATTTCCTCTGCACTAAATGACACCTCCTAGGCACCATACCAGGTTCAGCATGAAGTGCAGCAGTATGCAGTATGGCATTTCAGACCACAGCAACCGTCTCTGTGTACCAGTGAAGTTCAGCATGAGCTGTATGCCTTATATGTTCATATCCTACAGTACACTCCACATTCCTTTTCATACTCCAGACCCTGCCCTCCATGCAGTCTCCCTCTTTCTCTCCATCCATTCCTCCCTTCCCTTCCTCCTTTCAGACCCTTTCTGTTCCTCCTGTCACTCCATCATTTCCTCCCTCGCCCACTCGCTCCATCGCCGTCCGTCCCCTGGTGACGTTCCTCTGTGGACATACAGTCCAGTATGAGGTCAATGGGTGGGGATCCTCGCCTCTCTGTGATGTCACTCTTTGGATGTCAATAAGGGAAGTTATGTCCATTCTCCAGTCTCCAATATATTGCATGCCCGCAGTCAAAAATTATTTTTAAAATGTCTGACTTTTATCTGACATTTTATATAAATTTATTTGAATTTTTTTTGGTCGTGATTTTTTGAGGCGATGGCAAAAGGATGAATGAGAAGAGCCAGTTTGAGAAATATACAGGAGAGAAGATAATACGAGAGAGGTGGCTATTAGGTGCTGTGAAGAGGAGGGAGAGAACACTTAAGTAGAGGAGAGTGGAAAAAGTCCTGGATTGAATTAGTGCTCCAAACAGGGATGGAGTTGTAAACATGAGGGATGTAAACAAGCCGGGTAGTAAACAGTCATAACAGGAAGCTGAGCAACCAAAAAGAGATTAAAGTAGACTAAAACTGATCTCCGTGCAAATTTAAACTTTAATAGGATTTTTTTCATTATGATGCCCGTATATATAACACACAAGGCTGGCTAAGCTGCTGTGTGTGGCAGTCTTTACAAACAGAAATGTACATAAAGTGTACAAGTGTAATGTGCTTATATTGAAATGTGTGTGTGTGTGTGTGTGTGTGCGCCTGTTGCTTGCCTGTCTGAGCGTTCATGTGTGGAACTTTGTGAATAATATTTTTTATTTTTTTGATGCGATGCATATGTTCCATTGTAGATTTATATAGAGTTTCCTCTCTCTGCGTGTACCTCTAAATCAGCAGAGGTTTACCCAAAGGTCACATTATTACCATGGTGATTTATGTGGCTAGCGCTGGCTGCTGCTGAATTAACTCTCGGTGAGTAGGAAAGGTCATGGAGGTCACCTGAAGAGTTTGTGATTTGCCTTGATTGGTAAATGACCAGCCGTTAATGTAAGTCACATGACATGGAAAACACTAACAGTAATCTTACAGCAAGAGCTCGTTCACAGTGTTTCAATGAGCTACAGTTGTAGATGATGTTAAGTGCGCTGCATACACATCCGACGGCTGTGATTGATCTGTGTCCATATTGTGGCTAAATTAATGTCAGCGCCACGCTGAAGCCAGAACTCAGCACAGCTAGGTGTCCTGACGGGTCGGCCAAAACGCAGCGAGGGGTGCTTGGGTTGTTGCTTGTCTTGGCAGCGCTATCAGGGGCAGGCATGTGTCTGTCGGGCGGCTGTATCTCTCGACCAGCGGATAAATCTTGTTTTCCCTCGGCCCGTCTGAGGCCAGAGCCAAGACTGCAGCTGTCTGTCTCACGGCTCCGCTATTCCAAAGTTTCAATAAGGTGATTCCAGAACCCAGCTCAGATTTCTAGAATTCTACATGCAACAGGCCATACAGACTGTGCTGTGTGCAGTGCACCCCTAGGCAACATGTATACCATGTGGAACCACCACACACACACACACACACACATACATACAGTACACACACACACACACACACACACACACACACACACACACACACACACACACACACACACACACACACAGTACACACACCTGCTTGCACGCAAACTCAGACACTGCTGCTTAGGGAGGGATGAAAAGAGAAGAAGAAAACGAGAAAAAAAGGGGATGATGGCCGAGTCACATTATCCTGCACCTGGATGTGGCTGGGGATGGAGTATAGCTGCAGGCATGTGTGGTAGGGATGGCTGTCAGGCTGCCATTACTCAGTTCATCACTCACACACACACACACACACACACACACACACACACACACACACACACACACACACACACACAACACATACACACTCACACCTGCATGGACACACACACACACATACACTCACACAGAGAGAGAGAAATACAGTACATCAACACACACACACACACACACACACTCAAGCACACATCTGCAGGCACCACCTGCACTGGATAATTATATGTTAATCTGAGGGCAGGCGGAGAGGCTATAAGCATCAGTGCAAATGACCACGGTGCCAAGGCCCTGGAGAGGCAGAGTTTGGGTGGCACACAGTGCCCCTTTAATCACAGTGGCACCCAGTCCCTTTTAACATGCAAAACAGCACTGACTCCCCTCCTGGCCCTTCCAACAGGGATTCCATTAAATGGAGATGAGAACAGACCACAGGCACTGGAGAATTTCCATCTGCCACGTGATGGAGCCATTGGAGTCAATAGTGAGACAAGAGTGAGACATGAGGACCAGTCCAGACAGAGACACACTTATAATACACATAAGACACATAATAAGATAATCTGGAAAGTTTTCTTTTATTGATGCCCTGTTTGGATCAACAGACGTCGTGGGTATTTTCTTAAGTTCTCTGTAAAAATGGTCTGGTCTGGTGTTGATGTCAGTGAAGCCCTGACCTTAAATGCCCAAACCTGCAGAACAGATTCTACATCAAGATGGAAAATACAGATTTCTGGTTTTCTTATCAATGTGCTAATAGTGGACATTATGTGACTGAAAAAGACTAAAAGGGAGGAATAGAGAGGTTTTGGAGTATAGGCACAAGAAGAACAGCAAAGAGAGAGCAGATGTTTGGCACGGATGAGAGCTCCACTAGACTATACTGATGACTCTGATGTTGAGACCATTCTGCTGAAGATGAGGGTTCAGTTGGCCTCCACACACAAGAAGCCTGTGAAGAGAAGTCAAGATTACTTTATTAGACCCAACCCACCCACCCCCGTTCCTCTAGGCTTTTTCTTTTTTAAATATTTAAATTTATCCAATAGGATCGCTGCAAGAGTCCGCAAACTGCAAAACCGCCAGCCAGAGTCTGGAGTTGATCTACTCAAAGCGCGCCGCCGCTTCAAGCAAGGAACACATAAAGCAGGATGTGACAGTGATGTCATCAGGGCCGAAACGCTCTCTCTCGCGTTCTTTTGCCTCTTCTTTTCAACAGGAGTTTATGCATGGCACCTCAAGAAATATGAAGTGAGAGTGAAAAGTGTTTCATTCCCTCAGGCGCTATTCTAGTCTCAGCTGAATGGAAGCTAGCTGACACTTTTGCCCTTATAAGCAAGACTTAGTAGCCTCTCTTGGATTCATTAACCTTCCTCTAACCAGATGGTTGTTCAACAGCAGCACTTGTGTTTATTGGGTACCCACCGTGAGTCACTATCAACGCTTAAGCTTGACTGAGGTGGAAAAATGCTTACATGCAAAATTGGAAAGAGCCTCGGGCTTCCAGGTGTCTATCCATCATGCACAGTGGAAAGTTTAATAATATCCTGGGATGCTGTAATGTAATGGACTTTTTTTCCCTTGCAGTCTGACCCAAGAATGGGGTTCACTCCCTAGGATTCACTGGAGGAGTGAAGCATTTTCCCTCTAGTGCCATGCTTATGGGAATGTATTCTCAGTCTTTGTATTGTCTGTGTTGGTGCATGTGTTTGTGTGTGTGTGTGTGTGTGTGCTGTGTGTGTGTGTGTGTGTGTGTGTGTGTGTGTGTGTGTGTGTGTGTGTGTGTGTGTGTGTGTGTGCATGTGTGTGTGTGTGTGTGTGTGTGTGTGTGTGTGTGTGTGTGTACAAGCATTCCTGTGGTCTGCCGATCATCTGCAGGGAGTCAGCACTAAAACAATAGACCCACACAGGCAGCCACCCGGTGAAGTCATTGAGCTATAAGGCCACAGTTGTGTATCCAGGCAACCACATTGTTTCTACGGGCCAGGTCAGAGGAAGTGTCAGTCAGTAGTACACCAGTGAGCTAGCAGACTGACTGAGGTATGTTCAATGACACCCTCATATTTAGTGACATTCCTCCCTTAACCTCCCTCTCCCTCTCTCTCTCTCTCTCTCTCTCTCTCTCTCTCTCTCTCTCTCTCTCTCTCTCCCTGTTTACCTCATCACTGTTGATTTCCCCCAGGTCTCTCTGCTTGCTCCAAAGATCCACTCATGCATTAAGGACTCTACCTGAGGCCAGCATCCTGACATTGAGCAGAAACAACCCCCCCTCTCCTCTCTCAATGGTAAATTACATCATTGTTGATCAACTTTCCACCCCACTGTACACAATATCCTCATTTTGCATTGTCAAGCTAATAAATTAGCCTGGGCGAAAGCCGACTGTAACTAATAAATGGCCTCAATATAGAAACCTGGACGATTTGTTTGGACACCTAAGCCATTGAAATTTCCAAACTAGGGGGCGCCGTGGCTCAGTGGCTAGAGCGTCGGGCCTTTATTCCGGGGACCCGGGTTCGATTCCGACCCGAGGTCATTTCCCGATCCCACTCCATCTCTCTCTCCCACTTGTTTCCTGTCATCTCTCCACTGTCCTGTCTGATTGGAGGCAAAAAGCCCCAAAAAAATATCTTTAAAAAAAAAGAAATTTCCAAACTGTATTGGGATCACCAGAAGAGGCCCAATCAATCCTAACTGACCCTGGTCACTCCCATGTCCTGCTGGTGTACTGTAGGTCACTCCCTTCAGGGTGCAGCTATTCCATGCCAAGACTCTGACGCTGAAAAGCCAATAAACTCACTTGTCCTTACTGATAACACCGTCTACTATAAAAACCTTCCTATTTCATCATCATAATCACTGCCATAATACATTTTATTCTAATTATTGACATAGTTAGATTTATTACCTCCGCCAAGTGTGTGTGTCTCTGTGTGTGTGTGTGTGTGTGTCTGTGAGCAACATAACTCGAAAAGTACTGCACGGATTTGGATGAAAGTTTCGGACAACGTGTGTATTGGGACAAGTAAGAACTGATTCGATTTTGGTGGCGATCGGTGATCCAGAACACCATCTGTGACCACATTGTCTTGGCGGAGGTTTGCGCTCTCTGAGCGCTTTTGTAGTTTATTTTACTTTTATAGTGGGTGTGCTGTATTGTGTGTAATTATCATGATGACTGTGTTTAACTGGTAGCTGTACAACTAATTGACCCTGAGTGACAACAAAGTTGACCTTGACCGTGATGGAACTTTCCATGTATTACGGAGGGGTGACGCGCAGGGGACAAACACACTATTAGGCTTTGTTGTCTACGGGATATATACATTACTGACCCTGCCGTCTACCACCCCTGTAATCTAGAATGTATGCGGTAAATGTGTAAGTCAGCGTGTTTGAAGCTAAACGTGTCTGTATGGCCAGCATTACTGGTCTCCAGCATTACCGTTCTTGGTAACACTTTGCGGTAAGGGTACATGAATTATCATGAATTCATGCATGATTTCATTCATGATTCATTTGTGATTCATGCATTACTTCATCTCTGAATATCTAATGACTCATCAGGTATTAGCCTGAATTCATTGTTTATCATTAATGACCTCCTGCTGAAATAGCAGATGATCTTAAGCATTAATTACTCTGGGTACATCATCATGAGTCATGACTAATTACACATGATCATGATGTTTTTGTTCAAAAGAATTTGATATAATTTGATATAATAAAAGTACTTATTTAGCCTACTTTGGCCTAGTGCCTCATATCTATCCCATACGTCAACAAGATTTTACCAATTTAACCATGTCAACACTTAGTTGAGGGGGCACAAACATCATGATGATGTACCCAGAGTAACTAATACTTAAGATCATGTGCTATTTCAGCAGGAGGTCATTAATGACAAACAATGAATTCATGTTAATTCCTGATAACTCATTAGACTTTCAGAGATGAAGTAATGCATGAATCATGAATTTATCATGAATGATTTCATGCATGAATTCATGATAATTCATGTACCTTTACCGTAAAGTGTTACCCTGTTCTTTGTTCAAGTTGAGCAACGATAGTCTTTGCTCTAAGGTCTTCACCACTCACGGTATTCAGACCCAAATCCAACAATGATGTTAACCGGTTGGCAGGCCACTGGCAAAGGCCCGCAACTACTACCAACTGCCGACACGCAGCCTCAATGCCGGGCCTCTCACCCGTTCCACAAGCCCCTGACTTCTTCTCCCTCACCTCTATTTATGGACTGGCCACCAGCAGAGGCAGCCAGCTCCCCCTGGGGTATGGGATGTGTAATTGGATCGTGTAGTGTTTAAAGTGTAACTACTAACTGACCCTAAACCCGTTTCGTAACACGTCACCTAGTTCTTTACCGCCGTCTTCCACTGCTACGAGTTGTTCCTTGCTACTTTCTTTTGGCTCCTGTGGTCAATAAAAAGGTGTTTTTACAGCCGTGACAAACCTCAATACCAGAGGTTAAGTCAGGTGAGTCCTTACTCTTGTAAACAGAGGCTGCACCTTCTGACTGACGTGTTTACGTCATGTGAACCTTAGTGGGGTGATAATGTAATGGTGAGAGTACATCAAGTGCTTGCCAAACGTGCCAAAGGCAGTGTGTTTTGACATGTGGCAGTTGTAAATCTGGGGATGCCATAGCAAGGGTATTTGCACACCACACCCAGTCATAACATTCAGGTGAACCTCTAATAGCTGTTCTTATCAGCGGCTGTATATTTTAATAAACGTATTAATGCTTTGATCTCCAGATTGGTTTATTACATTATTTTGTGGCTTCACTATGGTAACAAGGGGAGTGTAGCCTACAACAAGAATGTGAATGTTTTCTTTTCATTGTTTACATAACATTTGTCATCCCAAAATTAATTGCTCCTACTAATTGTTGTTTATCCAAACTAAATATTGAAACTTGTAGTGTATTTTTACAGTTGTGGGATTGAGAAAAATATCTTGCGGTCGATACACTGATGACTTCCAGATCAAAACCCCTGCAACTGAATAACACACGCTGTGCACTGATGTTGCAACAGCAAGACATAAAGGCAAGGACTTCCCTTCCTGCGGAATTATGACTCAGCTGACTGCACTTTACGCATGTCTGTGTGTGTGTGTGTGTGTGTGTCCACCCTGGTCAAAGTCTTAAGGGCACTGCCCATACAGGGTGGGCTTCAATTACTCTCTCTGGCTGGTCAGTAAGAATAGGGTGTGGTGAGGACAAAGAGGCAACGGAGACTGCAGCAAAAAAAGGGAAGGTTTTCAATGTCAAGAGACACTAATTTGTTTTTGTGTCTGGATATGGGAGTGCTTGTAACCATGGTTAGGACATTAGGTTAAACATTCATCTTGGAATGCTCAAAAAAGGGAGTTGGATTACCGTGGATCAGGATGTTGTTAAATAAAAACATGTTTCAATTAAACAGATGACTTGCTCAGAATAAAAGTCATTTTTTCATCGAAATACAGTGAGGGATTACTGGCATTATAGGGATAACAGAACACAATATTTGTCTCCTTTCTCAAAAAGTGTTTTGGTGTGTACATTTAAAACTGGTTTATCCAGACCAGGTGACAGGATGAGTTATTTGACCACATCCCTGTCTTATTGACTCTTTGCTTTATGAACAAAAGGCCACACTGAGATCTAAGCAGTTCTGTACATCCACTTTAATATGGGGAATTAAAAAGACAACACATTAATTTAGCTTTCAGAGCTTTCTATACAAAACAACAGATTATTGCCATGGTCGTCATAAAATTGTTAAACTAATGCACATTCGCTCAGTGAGAATGTTTTGTCTTTAGAAGTTTCAGTATTTTTTTTTCTGTGCTCTGTTTGGTTTAGCTACATGATGTGGGTGGTGGTTAGCCATTCCTCCATCAGAAAGTGACTTAGAGCCTTATCAAGAAAACAAACATCATCCATCTTGGCGTGTGTTATCCTGTCAAACTATTTCACAAGCTGATGTTGACGTCATGCCATGTACACGTGTTCACGACGTACATGCATACTGATCCCATATAGTACATACAGTATAGAGTGCAAACGTAGAGATGTATTGTAACGATAACGTCTAAGACCAACATGCAACATGGATGGCTGTGTTGGACTGTGGCCAGTCCGTCCCATACAAGTTCTGCCCAAGTGGCTTCTTGGAACAAACAGAGGAGTCAAAGGAAAGAATTTCATTCTAACATACTGTCATGTTTGCACTAGGAGAAAAAGCAACAGAAATAAAGAGAACCCAAAAAGCATTAACTTAGCTAGGGATATTAAACTTTTAAAACACCTGAGGGTTCTAATAATACTAAGTGGTTCTTTAAACCACAATACTGCCACCGCCTTCTGTAATTACGCACTCTTGTAGTCGTCGGCAAAGCCTCCCGATTTATAAGGTCAGAGGGGTTTATGCTGAGAAATTAGCAACACAAAGTAGGCTAGGCTACAACACCCTCAGTGACACCAGGCACACCGCACATGCTCACTAGGAACTGTTTGTCTAGGTCAGCCTATGGCTTGGACTGTTCCAGCATCTACATCACCTTAAAGGTGACAGGGGTGGGGGGTCAGTGTGGGTGTGTACGGGGAATGTGTGGATGCTATAGTATGCCAGCACACCAGGATTGGAAGAAAGGTTCTGAGTAACTAGTGTGGAGAGGTTAGGTTGCTGAAACTCAGTGCTGATTGGTGGCTGTTGAGGAAGAATTTTTTTTGTTTTTGTTTTTGTTGCTGAAGGTGGAGCAGCATTGGTTGTGTTGGCCAAGAGGGAGCGCAGTGAGAGGATTGCGGTGGTGGTGGTGGTGGTGGGGGTGATGGGGTGGTAGACTCAGGGCTGGGTCGCTGTGCTGGGCTCCTTTTCATAGATGTAGCTGCCAACACCTCCAGTGTTCACTCCTGAAACACAAACATAAACATGAAACTCCACAAACATAAACACAGATGCAATCCACACATCAGACAGTAAATTGACAGATAGATAGGAGATAAAGATAGCTAGTTAGCTAGCTAGCTAAATAAACAGATTGAACAGTATCAGTACAGTACATGGTTTGTATGTACAGTAACGTAGCCCCTGTTTTAACATGTGCACAACTGTGGAACTAGGAATCTTGTCTCAAACCTTCCCAAACGTTAGAGAATGAGGAATGCTATTCTTGAATGAATAAACAGACAGTCTGCCAGACAGACAAGCATGCAGACGCTCCAGCACACATGCGCAAACACACACCATCAACACACATCTGTAAATAAAATTCACTTATGTAGTTATTAGGTTGCGTGACAAATAGTTTAAGGTGCGAGCAAGCATGGAGACAAATGGGCTGGAATGGTATGGAAATTACTGTGAATGATTGCTTATGCAAGTGGCTACATCTGAGGAGAGGTCAGTTCCCTTCAGACTGGTGAATTCTGCTGTAAGACAGACAAGAGCTCCCTCTACTGGTGAGTTTATAAGACACAGATCCCGTCATACCTTTGGGGCCAAACAGCACGGCGTAGCAAGGCTTGTGGCAGTAGGGCTGACCATCATGCTGTAATACACAGTAGCAAAACATTACAGGATATGCCACAAGTATACTGTAGCTCACATTTTCAATCATTTTGAGTGAAAAAGTACTGTCAGTTCTGGCCATCTTTTAAAAACATCTTCTCATGTGCTCTATTTCTCTCTCTCTCTCTCTCTCTCTCTCTCTCTCTCTCTCTCTCTCTCTCTTTCTCTCACCTCTGCGTGACTTCCAGGAGACAGTGTCTTGCTGCATCTCTCGCAACGCAGACATGGCCGATGCCAGTCTTTCCCCAGTGATGTCACCTTCTCCGCTGCACACACACACATACGCACACACACACACACACACACACACACACACACACACACACACACACACACACACTGATTAGAAATACTGAACAACCACCACAAAGTCCTTCTTCCTCAACATTTTGGATGAAGAAGTTTAGTGTTCT